>JANRFK010000270.1:5464285-5496186 GCA_030068395.1 Apalone spinifera | reverse complement strand
GTCCTGTATTTTGTTTCAGCTACACCAGATTAACACGGCTACATTTCTATCACATTACTGTCTCATTCTCAGTGTCGAGAGCTATGCCTCCCTCAGCTGTTCTGGGCTCCCCTGTTTTGCCCTGCTGCCCAGACGGCTGGGTCGGCTACCAAGGGAAATGCTACTATTTCTCCGAGGACGAAGGGAACTGGACCAACAGCCGGAGCCGTTGCTCTGCCCTGGAGGCCTCCCTGGCTGGGATCGACAGCCTGCAGGAAATGGTGAGAGACTCTGATTGCCATACACTGGCCTGGGCTCAGCTGCTACAGCAGGGCCTGGGCTCTGCCCTGCGGGCAGGGAGCAGCTCGGAGCCCAGAGCCAATGGATTTTTCAGCTGCTGCTTGCCCGGCTGGGCTGGGCCCAGGGCCCCTCTGGTGTCAGGTGTGACCCTGGGGATCACCCCTTCTCCCCCCACACTCCCCTCTCTAGGCTGAGCTGGCTCAGGCAGCTCTTGACCTGCTGAGCTGCATTCAGGGGGATCGAGGACTCAGTCCAACATAAGCCACTGCTGCTCCTCTCTAGAGCAAAGAGCAGCCAGCTGAGGAGAGAAGTTTTCATTGGGGCCCTGGCCTCACCTGGCTGAAAAAGGGGGGATCTACTCCGTCCTGCCCCCCCCCTTCCCCCATGCAGATTGTGTCTCTCTCCTTCCCCAGGAAGGGCTAGAGGGAGCCCAGCTGCCCTGTCAGGTGAGGGTTTCACACAGAGCCTGGCCTGGCCTGGGGGGGTGGGGGGAACTTGGACCCAGCAATTCCCAAGAGTGGCCACAGCCTTGGGGGGATTGGGGTTGGGGGAGCTGGGGTTGGTGAGAGAGGGTTAATACTGAATTACCCAGAGCTGGGCAAGGGGAAGAGGCAAATTCCCAGTCTCTTCTCCCCCCCCCCGAACACTCAGAGCCTTTCTGTGCACCCCTGGGATTCCCTGTGCAGAGCCGGGGAGCAGTAGGGTTGGGCCCTGACATCCCCTCCCCTCGGCTGCTCTAGGATTTCATGCTGCGCTACAAAGGCAAACCTGATCACTGGATCGGCCTCCAGAGGGACCCGGAGCAGCCCTGGAAATGGGCCAATGGCACCGAATTCAACAGCCTGTGAGTCTCTCCCTCCCCTTCTGTGAGTTCCCTGGGATCTGGGTCCCTGGTGTGTGAGATGCCGAGTTCAGGCCGAGCCGCCAGCCAGTGCTGTGGGAGCAGCCAGAGCGCACTCGGTCGTGTGTGTTAGTGGTGGGTGGGGGCTGGTGTCTGCCTGGGACTTCTCCTCACAGGGCGGTTCTGGGTCTGCGCTGCCAGCCCTTGAGCTACTGTCCTGAAACCTTCCCCAGGGCAGTTTGGGTGGGTTGTTTAGGTAGGTCGGACCTGCTGGGTCCCAACCAAACCCGGCTGAATGTCAGGGGGAGCAGGAACTAAAATATCTCTCTCCAGCATAAAGGCGCCAAGGAAGTGAATTGACCTTGGAGCCTCGCCTGGCCTTGCTCTGTCCCCTTTATGACTGTCCCTCTCCACTGGGGGTGTACGTGTCTGGAATGGGGCCTGGTGCTGGTGCAGGCAGGGAAACCATGAGGGGCTGTGAATGCGGCAGCTCCCTGCCCTGTGTGAGTGTCGCCCCCTGTCTGTGACCGACGGGAAACGCCCAGCTCCTGTCTGACCCTGCTCCCTGGCTTCTGCCCTGCAGGTTTGGGATCCGAGGAGGAGGTGACTGTGCGTATCTGAACGACGAGAACGGGGTCAGCAGCTCGTGGTGCACCAATGAGAGGCGCTGGATCTGCTCCAAACCCGATGCTTTTCCAACATCAAAGGAGGCTACTGTGGAAGGCGGTTTATAAAAAATTAGCCCTGGGAAAGCCTGACTTGGCTCTGTTCAGTGGGATTCCTGGTCCCACTTCGAGTTGGAAAGGCTGAACTGGAGCAGTTTCTCTGGCCGACAGAACAGATGGCAGGCTGGGGGCTACAAGACGGGCAAACTACTTTCAGGTTCTCCACCCTGATTCTGGTGAAAACACTCCCTGATATGCTGGAATCAGATCTCTGTTGGCTGTCACATCTGAGCAAAGAGCCACGACGCCAGCCTCAGCCTTCTAACATGATGGGGGCTTGTTAGGACAGTGAAACCTTTTCATTGTCCAGATAGGTGCCCTGTCTGGAACCTTTTAAATATTCCGATGTGCTGCTCAGATTGTTATGGGCTGGGTTAGAGCTGCCTGGTAGAACCTTCTCGCTTCCCTTCAGGGAAGGTTTTAGCAAGAATGTTTGTGGGTCACTTTTTGGAAACCCAACTGGTGTTTAACTCAGGGTCACCCTTCCCCCACCCCCAATACCTCATTTTATTGCCAGATGCTGCTTGAACTCTGCACCTGCCAGGGGAGTAGAATCCCATCTGGTGGGGGGAGGAGGAGTTTCTCCCCACCCCTTCCCTGGCCAGCAGGGCCTCCCCTGACCCAACCACCAGGGGCCTTCTGTCTCCCCCCCCCTTTACCCCCACAGCTGCCAGCGGCCTTTTCTCTCCCCCTCTAGCACTGTGGCCAAAGGCTGGGGGGTGAAAAGGGTTTGGGGTAGGGTGATATTTAGCTGGTTTGGAGGCCGCTAGCCACTCCCAGGGGTGGTGTGGCTGCCCCCAGTAGTCACTCTGCAGTATAAGTCTCTCTTGCATTCGCTGTCCCCAATGGTCACTCTCGGTATCATGTCTGTGCCCCTCCCTTTCCATGTTATGGAAAACAGTCCTCTTCCCAGCACTTGCTCTTTCCTTGGCGCAACCAAATCCTGACCTTGATTTAAGTTAGGATCAAAGGAAGCTGCATAGCAAATTTGGTGGTCCCAGCTCTTACTGTTTAGGAGGAGTTCTTGAACAAATGGACTTGCAGACAGATGTACAAATCTCTAAATAGATGTATTTCCCTGCTGTAACATTGTAAATAACTGTTTTTAATAAATTTGTATATAATTAGATTGGCTAGACACGCTTTCTTTTTGTGTGAGAGCTAAGGTGCCATTCCCCTGGGGTAAGTGGATCTGTTGGGATGGGGCGTCACTTGAACGCGGCTGTGATTCTCACTGTAAGGGACCCTCTATCACAAAGGCAGCCATGCCTGTTTGGTGATACAGACTGGAGCTCTCGAGGGGCCGCTCTGTGACACCATGACAAGTACCAGAGGGGTAGACGTGTTAGTCTGTATCTGCAAAACAATGAGGAGCCCTGTGGCACTGTTAGGACAACCATTTTTATTCGGGCATCAGCTTTTGTGGACAAAGATGCACTTCATCAGATGCATGGGGTGGGAATTGCAGAGGCAGACATAAATATACTAGCACATGAAAAGAAGGGAGTTACCTTACCAAATGTAGGATAAGTACTAACTAGGCCAATCCAGTGAGGATGGATGTGTCCCCACTCCCAACTGCTGAAGAGGAGGAAACCTGCTGCTAATCTCCAGTCTGAACTTACTCTTGATCACGTGAGACCCATTTGTTGTATCTAGACTATCCTTTAGCTAGAACAGCTGTTCACACTTCCAACTGTTGAATAATCCCTCACCCCACTGTATTTATGGAGAGCCGTCAGATCTCTTCTCAGCCTTCGTTTTGTTAGACTAAACCAGCCATGTTTTTCCAGTCTCCAAACAAGCCCTTCTTCCCATGTAACGTTACATGCTTCATAGAAATACACTTATAATATCAACATGGCATAAGGAAAATGTATTTTACGCAAGAGAGATCTCTTGAGTTATCATTAGGTAATCAGAAACAGAAATGACATAGGTGTATAAATTGGAAAGGTTATGGTTTACTGAATGTGGAGTTAGAAATATTGACTACAAGCAGCTTTCTCCAGTGTTGCTTGGGTCCTTAACTCAATTAAGGTTTTGGGTGGGGTTTTTTTAAATAAAGGGAAAATGTACATGCTTTATTTAAATCATGATATTTTTCAAAAATACCAGTTTCATAATGCTCCTGAACCCCCAGCATCTGAACCCTAAGCCTATCATACTACTGAACCGCCTTCCCTGTGCCTCCTTACTCCCACATCCCCAAACTCCTGCACCCCCAGTCCCCTGCCATAACATGCCTGCACCCCCCCCCCCCATCCCAAACCTGTGCCCATCTGTGATGGACCAGGCCAGGGCTGGGCACGCTGAGGGTGTCTGCTCAGGGCGAATTGCTCAAAATCAAGGCTCCTTACAGCCCCTGACTGGAGGCCCTTCCCAAATAGGTCACAAACCAGTCACACCGAGTGCTTCAGCTGCCAATCCTGCCAGCAGGAAGCTTCAGAGCAAAACCCCTCAGGCACCCCAGCTCTCCCTGTTCCACAATCAGCCCTGGGCCTAACACACAGATGAGGGGTTATAGTTATAGATCCCAATCTCACCTACCCCGAACACAGGGCTGGCCCGAGCCATTTTAGTGCCCTTGCTCTTGTGCAAGAGGGCAGTGTGGACGCTCGGCAGGGATTTCTTGTGCAAGAAAGCCCTATGGCTAAAATGGCCACCAGAGCTTTCTTGCGTAAGAGAGCGTCCACACTGCCGTGGATGCTCTTGCGCAAAACCACAGCTCGCACATGGCAGTGTGGACGTTTTCTTGCGCACGACTTCTTGCACAAGAACCCTGGCGCAAGAAGCTGCCAGTGTAGACACAGCATAAAGGTTTATTAATAAAAGAAAGAAAAGGCGAGGAGAAAGGTTTTTAAGGGGAATACATTATATGCACCAATCACCAAGTTCTTGATGCAGGCTCTCAGCAGAGCTGTTATAAACTGCTAGCTTAAAAGTCTCTGGTGTACATCCTTTGTCAGGATAGGTCAGCAGTCCTTCCCAGCTCACTGTCCCTTGCAAGGCTGCATCTGGGGTCAGTGGCAGAATTGTAAGAGCTGGAGACCACCCCAGGGCCTTATATATCCATGCCTGGTCTCCTAAGTCAGAGTGGTCACATGGTCAAGTGACCTGTTTGTCTTTCACATGCTGGCAGCCATTATGCCATGGCTGGTTTTCATGTTCCCAGACGCATTCTCAGGTGTGTATTGGGCACCTTGAGAGCCATTGTCCTTAGGGCTGTGCTAATTAACATAGTCATTAATTGGACAATCCCCCTTTACCACAGGCAGCGCAGGCCAGTATCAGCACAAAGTCCACATTCGTAACTCCACATACAGACATCACACAAGTACATGAGTAGCAAACACGGAATCAGTAGAACATAAGCTTTTATTTGACACCTCACGTGGCCTCCGCCATGGGTGCAGCAGTGGTCTGGCTGCTCCCCTTAAAATCCAGTAACGTGACACCATCATACACCTGAAGGTCCTGCCTTGAGCCCCTCATATGCCTACATCCCCAAACTCCTGCACCCCACATCCCCAGCCCTCTGCCATAAAGTTGACAGACGACATCTGAATTTGGATGGTGTTTGGGTCTGTGGTTTGAAAAGGTTGCCGGCCCCTGGTTTATATCATGGCAGCTTCTTTCTGGCAGATCCATTTGAACTCAGCGTCACACGTCTCCCGCTGAATCCGGCTGCCTTTTATACTCCCACAGCTGCTCTCAGCAGCAGAGCTTGAGATGGGGAAGCTGCAAAATTAAAGACAGTGTCAGTGTGGTTCCCTGCAACAAGGAAAGGCCTAAAGGTGGGTCTCTTTTCCCCCAGCTCTGCGGGGAAACTTGGCTCTGCTGTCCTTCGTCTCTGTCACTTCCCTGCAGAGCTGCAGGTGGGAAGACAGCCCAAGAGGTGAGATGAGTTTGGGAGGTCTCTGGCAAGGCACAATCTAGGTGGAATCTCATGGGGCTGGTGCCTTAGTGCTTGTTCATTGGAAGTGGCCACCCTGAGCTTCCACATCTCGACTTTTCTTTTAAAAACCCTCCTCCTCCTACCCCTCCAACACTGGAAGCAGAAAAACTGAGACCCTGGGCATCTAAACATGCTTGTGAGTCACAGTGTTAGTGTCATGGTGTCTCAGTTTTTCCACCTGTAGCATGGGGCTAATAGCTCTGTCCTGCATGGCAGCAGGGGGAGAAGATAGAAAAGGGAAAGAGTGTGAAGTGCTCAGATACTATAGAAATGGGGGCCAGATCAGCATCCTCCAGCTTGTCTACACTAGGAGGTATTTTGCTGCTGCTACAGTGGGAACCTTCTAGTGTGGGCACAGTTACTGCCCTAGCTATGTGCTTCTACAGCTACAGATTATGCCAGTGCCCCTGATCCGCGTACGCTACCCTGCTCTGAGCACAAATCTGTTGGTAGAACTGCAGTGACATTAGGGCCTTTGCTGGCACAGCAACAATGCCCTTCTCTGACACAGCTACACAGGCCTTTTACATTTAGACAGACGCTGGGCATGTAACATCAGCAAATTACACACTAGTGCTTGCCCCAAACTTCTCAAGCTGGAAACAGGCAGCACTCACCGTGCTGGGTCTAACCGGGAGCCGTCCACCCAGGTCCATATCCCAGGGGGTGTCACTTTAAGTCCAACCCAGACAGAGTTTGCATCTTGTGTAACATTCTGTAATGAGTCCTGTGAGCAGCAAGCAGAGGGGGAGGGGGAATTTTCTGTAACATGCTCAGATTCTCTTAGTGCGCCCGTTAAATGCCTGTTCTTGGCCTCAGTGGCTCTGCCCATAGTCCCAGCAGAACTTACTGGCACCTGAGCTAATTCACCCTCTTCCCTGGGAGGGCAGGCTCCCAGCTCAGGGGCGGGGAAATGTGGCTCTCTCTGTGCATGCACAGTGACACCAGCCCCAGCCCTTGGTGTCACAGGGTGGGCTGGCCTTTAAGGGCGCCCTGGGTTCGGCCTCACCTGTGACTAGGTGCCCCCGGATGGAGAAGTTCAGGTGAAGGAGGCAGGTGACTGGTGGGGCTGCAAGAGCAGCCTGAGATCAGTCAGGGAAGAATGAGATCTGCTGGGTGTGTGAGGCGCTCTGTGCAGAAGGGCCCTGCTGAGCTCTCTGGCAGGGTTCAGGGTGCAAAACCGCAGGAGCCAGCTGGGCAGTGTGAGGCAGGCAGCTGTGGGGTTCTGGTTCCAAGCCGTGTGCCCATCAGCCAGGTGCCCAGCAGGGGAGAAACCCCCGCCCCCCGGTGTGGAGTTTGGTCAACTGAGGGAACAGGAGACATGGCGAAGGAGTGTGGGCAGCAGATGAACCCCCTTTCTGGGGAGGCAAGTCCGCTGTCCCTGCCCCTTCCGCCCACAGCCCTGCCCCACATGTCAGAGTCCCGAAGGCCCCACCATTAAAAGAAAAGCCCCAAGGGGTCCCCCAGACCAGAGGAGCCCTGTTCTGCTTGCTCCAGCCATGGAGAGGTGTTTCTCACCTGGCCCCAAGCTGTTGTGGTGAGAGAGGGCTGGGGTCATCCTCTCTCACCAGGGCAGCCTGCATCTCAAACCCTTAGCTCCAGCCACAGCCCAGAGCGATGGTGTAAATGAAGGAAAAACAAAACTTATTTGAATTAAGGACCCGAGCAACACTGGGTAAATCTTCTAGTGCCCCTGTGTTGTGTGTTACCAGCTCCTCCTGGCTCTGGAGCACAAGCAGTTGCGAGCTCTTCCCCAAGCAGTCATCCCTGCTCTCAGCCCAGTTTTTACTCCCTTTGGACAGCCAGTAGCACTGGTCCCCACACAGCAGCCAGTCCCTGGGGCAGAGTTTGCAGCCGGCATCCCCTGGAGGGAGAGATGGGAACAGAGGTGGCATCAATTCGGAACATTCAAACTGCAGCTGGCTGAAAACTTTTGGTCAAATCTGTTTTTAATGGAACATGCCATTTGGACCAAAATTCAAGTATTTATTTTCTTTTTTTAACATTTTTTTGACAGGGAAGGGGACTCAAAATGGAAATACTGATTTTTTTGAGCGGTGAGGGAGGATTTCATTCTGTTGTGGAGAGTAAATCAATACTTACTCTTAACATTTCCCCCTGTTAGAAAAGAGGGGGAAGAATATTTTCTTCAAAGGACATCACATTTCTTTTCATGTTTCATGAGCTAGGTTTGCAGTATATTAGCTGTAGTTCTGGATATTGCGGAAGTTTCCCCTAGAGCCGTGTAAAACTTTCAGAGTTATTGGTACTAACCAGGGCTTTTCTCAGGGGCCAGCATGTAAACAACAGGACGCGCTGTAGTACAGGAGTGATGGGTGCTGGCTGAGCTGGGAGGCCAGAGAGGAGAGAATTCACTCAAAGGCTGTAGACAGAGTTGCTCTCTTGCTGAAGATCTTCTCTAACTCAGTCACAAATTCTGGGTGCTAGGCAGGCATCTCTGGGTGGGATTGTCTCCAGATTGGTGCATTAACTATTGTTCAGTGAGGTTTGGCCACATCAGCTCAGAAAAACTGAACAGAGACAGGCTTAGCCTATACACGGATTGAGTTTTCCTTTGGGTCTCCCATGTGGAAACAAATAATACTGATTACCAGCCTACGGCTAGATGGCAGGCTTCTTTTGGAAGAAGCTTTTCCAGAAGAGATCTTCCTGAAAAGCTTCTTTCAAAAGAGACTGTCTACACAGCAAAAATAAACAAAAAAGCAATGTGCATCCACAAAGATAGTGTCCACATTCATTGGACGCTATTGCGTATTTCAGTTGTGATTACTGTGGATGGAGTGGCCACCAGGGCACCTGTACTTCTTCCTGGAGGCCTCGTCTTTCAAAAAAACCCTACTTTCTTCTGTGTCTACACACGCCTTTTTTGGAAAAAGGCTTCTTCCTTATAGAATGAGGTTTACCACCATCAGAAAAACCCCTCCGTTCTTTCGACTTTCTGTCGATAGAATACAATAGCAGTGTGGACGTAAGTATTGTTTTTCTGGAAAAACAGCGTTTTTTCTGGAAAAACTCTGCAGTGTAGACATACCCTGAGACTGGGATAGGACAAAGGCAGGACTGCACCCAGTGCCCCAGCCTGGCAGTAGGGGGTGCTACAACACTGCTACTGCCATGGTTCAGCTGAGATCTAAAAGCAAGGTCCTCAGGGATGATTAAAAACACAAGAGCTGTCATATTGGGTGAGACCATTGTTCATCTTGCTCAAGTATCCTGTCTCTGACAATGGCCCATACTGGAGTTTATGGAACAGGACAATTATGAAGTGACCCAACCAACTTTCACTCCCAGCTTCTGGTACTCAGAGGTTTTGCATCACACCAGTCATGGGGTTGCATCCCTGAGCATCTTCCCTTGCAGTCATTGATGGACTGATTTCTCTTTTGAGCCCAGTGACAGTTTTGGCCATCACAGCATCCTATAGAATGAGTTCCACAGCTCGCCCCGCAGGAAAAGTTTTCTCTAATATATAGTAAGGATAAAGATTAAAACTGCTTGTGCGCTTAGCAATGGGAATTACTCTGACCATTAGGTGTCACTGTTGCTCCTCTGCACAAACAGCTGAGAATTCGTATTTATTTTACTTTGATTTGAAGCTCTTTGGGAACAGGAATGGTCTTTTATGATGTATTCTTTGTACAGCTCCTGGCATAACAGGGCCCAGACTTCTGATCCTTTTGGTTTGAACACAAACCAAAGTTTTTCCAGTTCAGACTAACTTGGCTACCCCTCTGAAGCTTCTCAACAATAATCAGTAATTCACATTGCGGTAGGACAGAGGTCACAACCATTGGGTTAGGTGTTACACATGCACGAAGTAAGTCGAGCTCTGCCTCAAAGAGCTACCAATCCAAACACAGGATAAAACACACATGGAGATACACAAAGAGGAGCAAGACAGCAGGGAGAACGAAATGTACCTACTGGCACAGAAAAAGGCAGCCACCACATTTATCTGGTGCCCAGCAAATGAGACAGAGGAAAAGGGGAAAAGTTGATTGACAAAAAGTTGCCTTTTTTCAACATGAAATTCTGATAGGACCCTTGTTTCATTTGAAGTTTTCTAATTGTTGTTGAAACAGCTTTCTGCGTCCTGAACACTTTGACTAAAAAAAAGAAAATTGACTCCCATCGTTTGCCAAAATGACAGTGAGAAGGGGGGTTATGTTACCAGGTGTCATGTTTTTATCAGGTGCCTCGTGAAATTTGGTATTTCCTTTTAAGCCCCAGCTCCTGGAGTCATGGGATTGTGGGAGACTCCCAGTTTCATTAAAGAAAGCTTTTAGCCTCATAATTAAAAAAAAATTGACAGCACAACCCAGGTGCAACCAAAAGGCACAGAAACCAGAATTCATATAGAAACAACCCAGGCGGTATAATTTTCCTAAAATAAACCAGCCTCAGACTTGTTAGGGCCTCATTCATGGTTTTTGAATGCTTGGAGATCACAGCACTGGAGTAATGTTCACAAAGGGGGTCTCAGGATGAATGTGAATTTGGTCCATTGTATTTCAAGCTCAATGTCCCTTTCTTATGGTGGCTGGTTTTCAGTCACAGCGATCGTGCTGCAAACTCTTTAAGGGAGAGTGACTCACGGCTCTGTGGCAGTAGGAGTGTGGTTACCTGCCAAGCTGCCATGTTGGGGTTCACATAGAATTGATTTCAAGCGGGACTGGAAACCCTCCAAGCTGGAGCTGCATTCAGTGCAATTGACGATTCTGCTTTCACTCTTCTCGGATGTATTCAGAGCCACCCTGGTCCGTCCTTCACAAGAGACACGCAACTGGGAAACTGCAAAAGAGCATCAGCATCAATGAAAAGCACTTCTATGGCAGCTATGTAGGGATGAAAAAACCCAACTGTGCTGGGTATAAAATCATCAGACAGTGTAATATCCATCACAACTGGAGTGAGGACAGAGGAAGAGAGACTCCCATTCACTACACAGTATAGATGCATTTCTGTCTTCCCATCCATATGTAACAGTGAATCTGTTGTAGTTGCATCACACGAGTTTCATGCATCCACCTCTTCACTGCATGTTGTTCCTGGAACATTTTCCCCTGGTGGCCAGGCAATGCCTGCAAGTTCATTCACAAACCAACTGGAATCGGGAAGGGAATGTCATTCAGATTTGGGGACGAGCAGAGAATTCATTGTGCAGCATCAAACCCAAATGGATAAATAGGTGGGTGCTACTTACCCCAAACCCCCAGCACTATCACAGCTATTGCCAGGATGAAGTTCCCAGCCCATCCGGCCCCCACAGCAATGTGATGCCACCAGGGACATGGAGGAGAACCTATAAAAGACATTGTTTGGAGAAACACCCTAAGACCCCAGTGTGAGACATAACAATGAAACTTGTTTTTCTTTGGTGCCTATTGCAGCCTTCTGCCAAGGGACGTCCACTCCTCTGCATATAGCACCACGGGCAGCTTTAACAATGGCAGCCTCTTTCACCCGTTTTTTCCTCCCAGAAGTATCATCATGCCTTTTTCCACTTTATTATCTCTTATGCATGGTTGGCCCTGATGGAGTCATTTTATAAAGCCACTGCTCTGCCCTGCTTCAGATCCCTTCTTATGTTCCCTGGTAACATGACACCCACTGTAAACTGCCTAATAATAACAGCTAAGCAAGTGGCCTGCTAATGATACATTAATTCATTTTAAAACAGCCATGAAGCATCCAAATTGTCAACCCACAGGGCCAGCTTTGGTCTCCCTCTCCCTTCCTCCATCCTCTAACGTCTAAAGCACCTGTTCTGTTTTGACACAATTTGACCCTATGTCACCAGGTGGTGCTGTTACATACAGTCCTCTCAATTCCTTTTCTCAGTGTCTGAGCACTCTGAAGAAAACGTACATTATTGCTCATTTTGTGGGACAGTTTCTTTGTGGAGGAGCTCTTGCATCAGCGGGGGAGTGTGCTTTCTGCCTTAATTTCCCTAACTAGAGTCACATCATGGGGCAGAGTTGCTTCAGGGCTGAGATTCCTGTAAGGCTACGTCTAAACTGCAGGCTTCTTTCGGAAGAAGCGTTTCAGGAAGCGATCTTCCGACAAAACTTATTTTGAAAGAGAGCATCCACGCTGCCAAAGTGCATTGAAAAAGTGATCTGCTTTTTCAAAAGAGCGCGTTCAGACTGAATGGACGCTCTCTCGCATGTAAGCTGTGATTGCTCATTGCTATGGGTGGAGTGGCCACCAGGGCACCTGTGCTTTTTCCTCTTTCCTCTTCTTTGGAAATAACTCCCTCTTCCCCGTCCACACACACCTTTTCGCAAAAAGGCTTCGTCCTCGTAGAATGAGGATTACCAATGCCCGAAAACCCCTCTGTTCTTTCAATTGACTGTCGATTTACTGTTGACAGAACACACTTGCAGTGTGGATGTAACTGCAGTTTTTTTGGAAAAATGTCTGTTTTTCTGAAAAAACTCCACAGTGCAGACATAGCCTAAGAGAGGTTTGTTTGTATTTGTGACCACTTCTGTTCCAGGACTGGTGTAGATAGTGTAAATAAACACATTACCCCAAGGAAAATACCCATTGTGAAAACAGGCCAGGGTCCAATGTGTACTGAGGCTTTGTTTATACTTCTGGGAAGATCAATGCTCTGGAGATGGATTTTCCAGGGTTCGATTTAGCAGATCTAGTAAAAACCCACTAAATGGAATGCTGAGGCCATCCCCATCAACCTTAGTGCTCCTAGGAGTTGTGGAGTGCAACTTCCCCCAAACCCCAGTGTTCCTTAGAGTCGTGAGGAGAAAAGGGAAGTCAACGGGAGAGTTTCTCACAGCAAATTCCTGCAGTGGGGCATCCCCAGAAATTTGGTTTAAGGTACATCAACTCCAGCTAGGCAATTCTCGTAGCAGAGTTGTGTATCTTAAGTTGAATTTCTGGCATATGGTAGATGTGGTATTAGAATAAACACAGAGGTGACAATATTTGTGCCTGCACTTAACTTTAAGCATGTGCGTGGTCTCATTGCCTTCAAAAGGATCATTTATGTGAGAAAAAAAGTCGGTAAGTGTTTGCAGGGCCTTAGTTTGTAAATGATTCAGGTGAGAATTTCCATTAAAACTGTTTTTCAATAAAAAATTGGGGTTGGTTTGGGTTTTTTTGTTTGTTTTGTTTTGTTTTGTTTTTTTTGAGGCTTAACAAGTTTGCTTTTTGCAGGAGGTAATGCTGAAAATGGCAGTTTGCCCAGGCCTCCCACTGCTGTTGCCATCTCTTGACAAATAGGCTGTTGCCTCCTTTGATTGCTCATTTTTGTATTCAGTCTTCTGTGAAATCCACTAGTGAGTACTTGTCATTCACTCAAGGACCATACAGGTGGATTTATTATTTCCCTAATTACTATGGCTGCAACTTTCAAAGTAGCTTGGGGGAGCTTCTATGTTGGCTGAAACTCCTTGGGCTGCTTTTAAAAATCCCAACTAAAATATTGTATTGGTTTGCTATTTCCCCAAGAATTATGTTGTGAAATGAAACCAGTGAGCTGGAGTCTAGTCTCAGTTACTCAGGTGTGAGCTACATACAGAGCCATTCCTCTATTTGGCAGTGAGCATCCTGAGGGCTGGACACGGTTTGCCAGGGTTAGCCCCTGCAGGCCACCAGATGTTTCATTTACCTGCAGATGTGCTGGTAAATAAAGTGCCTGGCGGCCTGCCAAGAGCTAACCCTGACAAACCTGGTCGCTTGATGCCCACCCTTGCTCTAAGGCCGTGGTTCTTAACCTGGGGTTGCAAGATGCCCTTTCTGGGGGTGTGAGACGTGCCAGATTTTTATGATATATCTGAAGCTTAAAGAACTGACCTACTTCAATGATTTTTAAATAGGGGTGCGAGAACGTATTTTGAGAACCAAAGGGGTGCAGGCTGCAGTAAGGTTAAGAACCACTGCTCCAAGGTAACATCCAAATTCACACAGAAGTGATGGTGCCATTACAGTGGCTCAGTAACTTGATTTTCATAGAATCATAGAACACTAAAACTGGAAGGGACCTCGAGAGGTCATCAAGTCCCATAATCTTGGTAATCGTCTGTGATTTTTTTTTTATAAACAAAAACACCTGTAGACCTAATTCACTCTACACTTTCAAATTATGTTCTCCAGGCCAGGGAAAGGGTTAGAAACTCACTTTTTGTTACAAATAGATGATACTCATAAAGTTTATCCTCACTACAGAAGAGTTACATTTCTTCTTGTTGAAACCAGAATTAATTCAGAGTCAATGCAAAAACTACGTCCTTCTGTCCCTAAAAGTGGATCTTTATGTGAGGATTTTCACAGAGACCCCATTCAGTTCACTTCTGTGAACTTCAGAGAGCTAATTCTTCTGAAGTTCTGAGTGGACAAAACTATGGAAGTAATTTTTGAAAAGTTGAAAAATATTGTCTGGTCTATCTATCCATGTTGAGTACCTAATACAGTGAGGCCCCTAGAATCATAGACTCCTAGGGCTGGAAGAGACCTCAAGAGTCATCCAGTTTAAACCCCTGCTCTTATCTAGAAACACTTGGCACCACAACATAACACATTTCATATTACTTAAAGTTTAATAGTAATAGAGAGGTAGCCGTGTTAGTCTAACATTGCTAAAACAAAAGGAAAAAAAAATAGGTAGCCCTTTAAAAACTAACAAGATAGTTTATTATGTGATGAGTTTTCGTGGGGCAGACCCACTTCTCCAGATCTCCAGATCTGAAGAAGTGGGTCTGCCCCACGAAAGCTCATCATCTAATAAACTATCTTTAAAGTGTCTTTAAAGTCTTTAAAGTGTTACATAATTTTTTTGGTTTTAATGTTGAATAGTTAATGGTGGTGGGGGTTGTGTTTTCTGTCCATATACTAAAAGGGCTTGTTAAATTGTGTTTAAAGTTTCTAGGGAAAATAATCTTGTCGTTTTGGACTAACAAATTATTTCAAGCTAAAAGGAGGAGGGTTTTTAGGAAAAGGAAATGGAAAGATTAAACTCTTCCTTATATTGGAATCTGTCTTCCACTTTTAATTCTAAAAAGTCAATACTGTGATGTCATGATTTTAACAACAGCGTAGGAGACCAGTTAATTTTAATTTCAGCCTTAGACCCTGATTCTGCAAAAATTTGAGCACCGTATAATTTTCAACATGTACGTGTGGTTGCTTCAGCAAAATGGCTCGTTGGAGGAAGTTAAACTTTTGCATCACCATCTGTAGGGTCAAGTCTGGGGACCACCCATGCTATACACCAGCCACACACATTTGGAGATTCAGGCCTTTAGTTGTAAACAGGGGTTCCCACAGGCTCACCAGGCCCCTGGGCAAGGTGAGCGGGTGGAAGGGGCAGGGCTGGAGCAGCCAGTTTTCTGTGCCATCCTCAGCGCCCCATACAGCTATCTGGTAGCAATTTAAAGGGCCCTGGATCCAGGGTTAACTGCCCTTGGCCCTGCTCTCCATTCCTGTTGGCAGGCTTGATGGTAAGATTGAAAATACACTATTGCCAAGGGTCATGGTAGATTCTCGATCACTGAATTTTAAAAGCAAGACTGGATGTTTTTTTCCTTGAAAGATTCTCTAGGAATTATGTTGGGCAAATTCTGCATAATATAGGACATCAGACTAGATGATCACAATGGTCCCTTCTGGTCTTGGACTCTATGAATTAAGGCCCCAGTCCTGCAGTGGCATCCGTGTGGGTCAGCCCTTGCGCCCATTCACTTCAATGGGATTCTATACAGGTACGAATGAAGATCCACTCATCAGGATGAGATCCAATCACATTACAGGATTGGAGCTTAAGCATCCAGTCATTAACACAGTGCCAGGCTTCAACATAACAACACAATTAAACAATTGCAGCTCAAGAAGTCATTTAAAATCAAATTCAGCTCTTGGATATATTGGTGTAAATTTGGAGCAACTTCAATGATTTCTGTGGAGTGGTTCAGGATTTACACTGATGTAACAAGCCAAATCTAACTCTTTAATGTTTTAAGAGTATATCCAATCCTGTCTGGAAATATCTAAAGTGCATGGGTACAATTTCATGATGGTTCACAACAAGAATTAAATGTAACTTGATAGCCACATATTATGCTAAGTTTTACTTTGATTTAAACAGATGCCAAAGCAAGATCTGTTGGAAAATATCAGCTCTTAATAAAATTCCATCAGGTACTTCTGTAGGAAGCCATTTCAGAAGCTGTACAATAGTTAAGTTATGTTCACAAGGTGTAAGTGTATGGCATATTTGTAGATATACTTAAAAAAGTAAAACTTAGGAGATGAAGGAAGCCAGAATAATTGCATAATTACAAGTATAATTGCAAATATATAGAAGCTTCAGGGGGTAGCCGAGTTAGTCTGTACATGTTTTGTTAGTCTATAAAGTGCTACCAGACCATTTGTTGTTTTTGAACTTTATCCTGTAAATATATAGTAAGTTTGACAATAACACGTCACACTTACTATACAACTTGATTAAATATCTTTTCTATTACAGTGGGATTTTTAGAAACACCTACATCATTTAAGAACTAAAATGTTACCCCTCATGTATATCTGTAGCATTACTGTCCTTATGGAAAACATACTCTAAAAATAGCTTTTTAATATTAAAACATTTCCCCCTAGTCTCCAAAGTATCAAGATTTGTAAATGATTTAATATCATTTTCAGGGGAATCACAAATTATGATACTCAGTTTACATCTTTAAGTTACACTATATCCACATGGCTTTTTGTATTTTCAATATTCCAGCAACTTGTTTTGTGAGACTCTAAGCTGCTACAGGACTATTAGTTGTTTTTTAAGTTTTTTCCGAGTCTCCATGCTTTAGTGGAGCTACAGGGTAATAACTCGCCGTCTCTCCTGCACTCGAAGCGGCTCACATCCTCTCTGTCCCCCGAAAGCTTTCTTGGTTTTGCGTCCATTTCAGCAGCCAATTAAAAAAAAATCCCCTTCACTCCTATCATTCCCACTGACCCACCCCGTTTTGGACAGGTTCTTTCCATTTCTTCTCCTTCTCCTCTGGTCATGGTTCCTACATATCTCAGAGATACTACGCTTCCCTCCCCCTACTTCTACCATACACAGGGGTTAGTAACCCCCCTCCCTTCATCAGTACCTACTGTCTGCCACAGTCTCCATCACCCTCTACATATAGTTGGGCTCCCTACTGAATTGCTAATGTCATCTCTTCTTTCACACCTATGTGGATTTTAGCCTTCTCTATAATTAAATAATTAATGCTGTTCGATGAGCCTCCCACATTGCCTCTGCTCACTCATTCTCAGGCTCACCCCATGTACTGCTCTCTGTCCCCTAACTATGACCCACTCACTATGTACTGTTACTTCAGCAGTTTGCTGGCTCTCTCCAAATATGTATGAAATAAGGAGGAAGGGTGTCATAGCTGTACTTTTTGCACTTATGTTCTCATGTTTAGATGCTCAGAGGCTATGAAGTTTTCTGGCACATGCTGCACTCACAAACTAAAGGGCACTCTCTTCCATTAACAGAGTCCAGTTGCCAAATGCAGAGAGCGGTAAAGGATTTCCCATTAGCTAAGCCCTGCCATACATAAAGCACAGAGCTGCTCCCTGACTCTGGATACTGTTTCTCTGAGCTATCTCTGCTGCAAATCAAACAAAAAAATACCTTAGAAAAATCGAGTCCTAAGTAAAGAGTGAGGTACCACATTGGGGCAAAAATAAGAAACGAAATCCACTTACTGAGGTACTGAGAACATTGTGTTGGCCTTGAAGAGGAACCAGCTCCAGGAATATTCAAATCAGCATAAACTATTTCTCCAGCCATGGCAAGTACAGAGGAAGGTGTGAGCGTACAGCAGGAAGGCTACTCCTAAGAACAATCTCATGTGTATGTCTGCTCTCTGCACATTTCTATTCTGGTCTATGCAGGATCGTAGACCACGATCATCACCAAAGTACCTGAGACTTCTAGCAGTGCATTGGGCAATGTGACTAACATCTGTCACATGTTTGTTCTCTCATCACCTCCCCAGAAGGAGAAATGTGCACTGGAGCCAGCGTCTTGGTTTGGTAAGGCGTGGGAGGGTTTGTTTTGCTTTTTCATATAATATACTTCTTGTGACATGCTTGTATGAGAGATGGCAAGGTCAAGGAAATGTGCCCTAAACTTGGAGTGAAAGATGGTGACATTTGTGATGATCCTTAGTTCTGCAGGGAGTTGGTTGCTGTCATAACCATGAGGGTTGGCCAGCAGCCTGGGGACTAAGGGGTTAACCTAGCCAGGCATCTGGTCAGCCAAGGGTAAGGCAGGTCGGGATTTCAAATTGAGAGAAAGGAATTTTTAACTTTTCCCTCCTTTGCCTCTGAGCCAGTTTGCTCTCTAGATACTGAGAGAGAGAAGAAGACATGTCTCTCTCCAAGAAAAATACTCTTCATAATGTGTAAGTAGGGTAAAGTCTAGCTAAATCTGTCAGGTTTTATTATTTTCTGGTTTGGGAATTTGGATCTGATGTCTGTGCTGTTAGAAATGTTTTTTTCTCTGTTTTGTAACAAATTTTTGGCCCAATATATATAATCCCATATATTAATTGGTGGCTCTTACCGTCTAGCCATTCCAACTATGCTTGTAACTGTGATTTTGTTTTGATAATAAAAGTTTGTTTCTTTTTTTTATTAACCGGTATTGGTTAATTTTTGTGTCCTGGTTTTACTTTAGGGCTGAGATTTCCCAAGTGATCTCTCCCCTGGTTTTTTTCTTACAAATACTTGGCTGGTAGCAGCAGTTTTTATTCTCCGAAGTCCGAGTATTAGGATTTTTAGGAGAAGTTTTTGTACCAAAGACTATAGAGATAAGGTTTTGGGGTGCTTTTGCGGGCCCCCACTTCTGCATTCATCATGCTAGAGTGGGGAATCAGCCTTGATAGTTGCAGAGAATGTTCTGTCTCCTTCCCAGACGAGCTTTGCCCTTATGGTTGCGAATTCCAGAGAGCCAGAGGAATGGAATTGTTAACTGGTTTTCTTCCCAGAGCCTTAGATGATTATTTAGATACCCAGGGCCCAGGCCATGAAGCTCTCTGAAGACAAGGACAGACCTTGAACACCCTGACAGTTGAGAAGTTTTTCCTTATGTTCAACCTAAACTCCCTTGCCGCAATTTAAGCCCATTGCTTCTTGTCCTATCCTCAGAGGCCAAGGAGAATTTTTCTCCCTCCTCCTTGTGACACTCTTTTAATGAGGGAATGATAATGATAACGAGGGAAACCCATTATCATGTTGTTCCCTCTCAGTCTTCTCCTGAATATAAATAATGTATATTTATAAATATACCCACCCCTGTTTACAATTTACAGCTTTTTAGTTGATGTCAGCAGTTCTCACAAAACTCCTTAAATCAGCCACGTACAAAGGGAAAAGAAGATGTGACCTGTGTCTGAGTGTACATGTCAGAGCAAATGGGAACTGATAAGAAGCTAAGGAGATCACTAGCGACTGCTCGGGTAAAGCATTGAGGTACAGACAACAGTAGAGGATTTTGAAAGGCAAAAACTCTTCTCTGCTACTATGGATGCAACACTGCACACATTAAACAATTCTAGAGCAACTCTCAAAACCTGCGGGATGGATGGGCAACAACCCAAAAAGAAACAGGACCACTGCTCTCAATTATCCACATACAGCCACCAGCAAAGGAGCGATGACCAGAGGCAGAGTCAGAAACAGCCACACAGGCCACAAAACCAAGACCAATGCATAACATGTCAGCCATCTACATCCAGTCATTTGTTCCCACAAAAGCTTATGATCCCACCTACGTGTTTTGTTAGTTTATAAAGTGCTACCAGACCATTTGTTGTTTCTTTAAGTTTTTACATCACACCAGTCATTCTGACACATTGGTTGAGGGTTTGACACCCCTTACTTGACAGGATCATATTGACCACAACCTGCTTCTATATGGGTCTATTCAGCCTGGACCCACTCACAATGTACAGATGAGTGTTGGAAATAATTTCCCAGGGCTATTCCATTCCCTTCCTATCCTTCCCTCCTACACAACACCTGTCCCCATCCCTCTTCCAAGACCCTTTCCATGAAATGCTCTTACAAAAGGAAATATACAACCTCTTTCATCTAGGAGCCATAGAGAAGGGACCAGCTCAACACAGGGGAAAGAGATTCTATTCCCGTTTCTTTTTAATCCCCAAAAGACAGGGAGGTGGAGGCCCATTTCAGACTTACGGCACCTAAACAAATTCTTAAGGAAGCAACACTTCACAGTAGTTACGCTACCAAAAATAATCCCATCACTAGGAAAAGGAATTTGGATGTCATCCCTTGACCTACAAGATGCTTTTTTTCACATCACAAATCACCCGGTGCACAGGAAATTTCGATGTTTCAATCTATGAGATCAACGCTATCAATATTATGTGCTACCATTCGGCCTAGCAGCAGCCCCAAGAGTATTTTCAAAGATGCAGTTGGTGGCAATTTTCCATATCTGGATGACTATCTAATAGTGGTGCCATCGATGCAACTAACAGTGCTTCAAACAAATCGCACAAGCCTCCATTCAACACTCTAGAGTTTCAAATAAACAAGTAAAAATCTCACTTGGCCTCAACTCAGCAATTAGAGTTTACAAGAGCAACTCTAGACTGCATTCATGCCAGGTCAGGCTCCTGCACCACCTGTTTTAAACACCCACCTCACTGGCTCGATCCACCATAAATAGCCTCAAAGTTTCGGCCAGAAAACTCCCCACATGTTTTCATCTGCACAGACGCCAAATAGGGAAATCCCTCAGCATCCCAAAAATGGTAAAGTAATCCCTAGAGTGGTTACAATCACAAAACCTAGGTGCAAGAGTGTAGAACCTTCCTGCAGTCATTATCCCACAGATCAGAGATGGGCAATAATTTTTGAGCAAAACCACTTCAAAGGGGAAGGGGCGGGGCCTTTGATGAAAGGGGTGGAGCCTAGGATGGAAGGTGCGAGTCCTTTAAATAGAGGCAGTTGAAATGGCTCGCATGTCTCTGGCTCCCAGGCCATTGGCTAGCATGGGGCTGGATCTGCGAACCCACAGGGACACCCATCTCGAAGAACACTAGTTATTGCACAAACCTTTTGTTTGTTTGTTTCTTTGTTCGTTGGCAATGTGTATGTGAATTTGAAAACTGCTGATCAATTAAGAAAACATATTTGGCCAATAATAATTGATCATTTACACCTTAACTTAAAGACTTACCATGATATAAGCCTTTGTCCCATACAAATCCATTCTCTTAAACTCCTTTTCTTTCAGGGTAGCCTCTGGATACACCTGCCTAAGAGCAGGCAGCAGGATGATGGTCTGGGATGATCAAGATCAGTGTTTCTTAAACACCAAAGATTTTTTGTTGAGAAAAAAAGGGGGATTGGGAGGGAAGTTATCAAGAAGAAAAAAAAAGATCAGTTGCCCTTTAAGGGAAGCCATTTTGAACTCTGTTGTTCTCCGTGGCACACCTCTGACTGCCTTGCAGTGCACCGGTGTGCCATGGAACATGGTTTAAGAAAGATTGATCTAGACAGTGCTTGGTCCTGCCATGAGAACAGGGGACTGGACTTGCTGACCTCTCAAGGTCCCTTCCAGTCTTAGTGTTCTATGAGTCTGTGCCTCCAATGTTCACTTGTTGTCATGGCTACTGGAGAAACTGGGTCTGGGTAAGTGGAGGAATAATCACACTCTTGATTGGGAACTTGATCTTGTCCAATCCACTTCTTTGGCAGTGGGTGTAGTAGAAGCGGTTATCTGCCAAAGAGTCTTGGCAGGTTCCAACAGAGCTGCATTAATGGGAAGGGCAGGAGCCTACAGGATATCCAATCTCTTGTGTGTATTGTCTTGCACTGGTTCTGCCTGCACTGCCATGAGGTCTTGGAAGACCGTGAAGCCTTCATGGGTAGGTGATGTTGATTCACGATGGTCTCGTCTGGAGAAAAGGAGGAAATAGCTGGGGATTCTTTCCTTGTTGTTTTTTGCCCTATGGGCTCAGTGAGAAGGGACACTGAGATTCTGAGCTGCAGGAGATGACTTCCCTCTGGACTGTGTAGCTGCAGGAGGCCACAGGGTCTTAGAGCAATCCAAGAGGTCCAGTACTGCCCATGGTGGTGAACACAGTGCCAGGGCATCCTTATAAGAGTACTGTCCTTGCCCAATGTTTTGAGCAACTCTAGAGTATGATCGGTATGGAGAATAGAAAGACCTTGGAGGAGATAGAAGTCTGTCATGT
This sequence comes from Apalone spinifera, assembly GCA_030068395.1. Taxonomy (NCBI): domain Eukaryota; kingdom Metazoa; phylum Chordata; order Testudines; family Trionychidae; genus Apalone; species Apalone spinifera. Next base: position 5,474,115 of record JANRFK010000270.1, on the reverse strand, counting down.
GCAGAATCTGGTCAGGAAACAGAACTCTCCCCTGGGAATGGCAGAGCACGTCTCATGGGCTTTGGAGGAAATCTCAGCACTGGCAACAGGAGATGGTGCCCCAAAGGTACAGACACTGGTGTATTTGACAGAGCTAGTGCAATTTGCATAGCTTTTTCCTATTGCTTTTCTGGAAGAGGCTTTTCTGCCATTTGGCCCCATCTTAACAGGGCCAAATGATGGAAAAGCCTCCTCTTTCAGAGGTACACTGGCCTCCCCAAAAGCATGCGTCTGCTCTTCTGCAAAAAAATGCAGAAGAGCAAACACGTTCCCTGGAACATCAGGAGGAACAATGGGAAGAAGAGCGGGTTTCAGAGTTAGTTTGTATCAGCAAAAATAACAAGGAGTCCAGTGGCACTTTAAAGACTAACAAATATATTAGAACCTGCAGAGGAGCAGCCGAGTGAGTTTGTAACAGGAAAAACTTAAAACACAACAAATAGTCTACTAGCACCTTAAAGACTAACAAACATGGGATCATGAGCTTTTGTGGGCGCAACCCACTTCTTCAGATGACTGGAGTGTTAGAAGTCTAGATCTAATGTATTCGGGCATCAGCTCTCATGAGATACAACTCATTTCCTCAGATACTAAACAGAAAAGAACAGAGATGGGAGTGTGACCCCAGTGCCAATTAAATACGAGCGGATGTGGCTCATCTCCAACAGCGGTGAGAAGGTCAGAGTACCTGAAAAGGAAATGACCTATTATCATGTAAGAACAACTCCAGGTATCTGTTTAAACCAGGGCTACTGAACACATGGGCCATGGCTGTTTGTTTGCGGCCCATGGTGCAGTTTAGGTTTACACAGGGCTCATTACCCGGCCCGCGGGTGGGAGCCAAAACCAAAAAGTAGCCAATATAATGGTCTTCTGTTGATATGTGTTTTAGTAGTTAAATTCCTGGATTCAGGAATGATTGTTCATTAAAAGTGCTGTCATATGAGTGGAAATCAGGTAACTATTGCATTTTATTAATATCAGCAGAACCGACTTAAATGGGGCCTGCATGTTGTGTAGTCTTGCCTTAATCTTTGTATTCAAGCCTGTCAGCGTGAAAGAAACTATTTGCATATATTTGAATATATATTTGCATGTATATGAAACCACACTTGAGGCCCTTGGCATGTGCTGTGAGTATCATTGTGGCCCCCGGGGCTTCCAAAGTTGAGTAGCCCTGGTTTAAACCTAGTTTCAGGGTTTCAAATTTGCATATGAATTCCAGCTCAGCTCAGCAGTGTCTCTACAGTCTATTTTTGAAGCTTTTTTTGCCTGAAAATTGAAACTTGTAAGTCAGAAACTGTGTGTTCCAGGAGGTTAAGGTACTCCACCACTGGCTTTTGTAAATTGCCATTCTTAATGTCTGATTTGTGTCCATTTATTTTTTTGCACAGAGATGGCCTGGTTTGTCCGATTTGTCCCAAAGAGCTATTTAGCCTGTGAAGATGTATTTTGTGAACTTGAACAAAGCAGTTGGTAAAAAACATCGGTCTGCTGGCTTTGCAAAAGCACGCACCAAACATAGGTGCTGTAGTATTTATTAATATGTGGTAACAGAACGATGCAGGTAACAGACTGCAAAGGTCTCTCTGCAAATAACCACTAAACCCAACAAATGAACAGCATTAGGATGTTCTTCAGATGCCTTATTTTTCCTCCACTAGGTTTTCAAGCTTACTGTTTGTGTTGTAAAATAATGCAAGCTGAGCTGAGGCGCTGAGGGCCTTCAGATGTGAAACAGTCTGAAGTGGACAGTTTAATTTCTGAAAATTTCTGTTTCCTTTCTTTGAAAAGGTGTAAACAGCAGAGTGCTTTGCAAGGCTATATTTAACTTAGTGTGGGCTGTAACACTCTCTATCAGAAAATATTGAATGAAAGAACAGGGATAGAGGGAAATTTGGGTGAACGATGATGAGGGGTTGGCATTATAGTCAGATAAGGAATTTTAAATGAATTTTAAATAAATATCCAGGACCTAAATATCGGTGTCATCTTGGAAAAATATAGAATCTACCTTATTTTGTTATCTGATTAGCACCGGAACAAAACCAAACTCCACCTATCTCTAGCACTGTGAATACTTATAGTATACTCCTTGTTATTACCTCTAGTCCACAACTCAAACCCATCCAACACATTATACACAATCTGCAACCCATTTTAGAAAATGAACTCTCACTCTCAGAGGCCTTGGGAGAAAAGCCTAGTCTCGCTTATGGACAACCCCCCCAACCAGAAACAAATTCTTTACGGTAACCATGTTACACAACCACATGAGAATCCTTCAGGAACCCTGCCCTGCAATCAGCAGCGGTGCCAACTCGGCCCACATATCTATACAAGCAAATTCATCACTGGAACCAACAACATAAGCCACCAAATCAAGGGATCATTCAACTGCACATCCAGTAATTTGATCTATGCCATCAAATGCCAGCAATGCCCCACTGCTATGTATATTGGACAGACTGGACAGTCCCTACTAGAAAGAATCAATGGACATAAATCAGATATATGTAAAGGGAACATACACAAACCTGTTGGAGAGCACTTCAATCTACCTAATGGCTCTTTAAAAGATCTCCAGGTGGCCATCTTGTCACAAACAAACTCTACCAGCCAAATACACAGAGAAGTGTTGGAATTACAGTTCATCTGCAAGTTCAATTCTGATGCTAGTCGACTCAATCGGGATGAGGGGCCATTACCAACCTAACATTCAATGAAGGTACAAACAGCTCTTTGTGTAGATCCCTGTGTTAGTAACCCCCCCATCTATAGACTTTGATCCTTATCTGCTTTGTTTTAATTGGCCAATCTTCAGGTGCTTACTGATGACCCTTCTGCCTTTCTATTTTTCCCTTTGATTTTTTCATAAACTCTGCTCCTTGTTTCCCACCCCCCTCTTCTTTCCCCCTTCTCCTTTCTGCCCTTTTTATTTTGGGTCTGCACATCCTAAACTCAAAACTCCGGTCATCTGAAGAAGTGGGCTGTACCCACAAAAGCTCATGATCCCATCTACATGTTTTGTTAGTTTTTAAAGTGCTACCAGACCAGTTTTTGTTTTTTAAGTTTATTCTTCTTTAGTTCTTGTTCTAAAGTGTTGCAGTTAAAGAAGCGAGATGGTTCATCCCAGAACAGCTGCATTTCAGCGGCAGATGAATGAATACACCAGACAGCCTGATCCTGCAATAATTATTCAGATAAAACTCACAGAAAAGTAAATGTAGAAAAACTAACTGAAACTTCCAAACTTTTTCTGTGTGCAACTATTTGTGTATAAGGCATTTGCGGTTGTTAACAAATGTGCTGTGTACAAAATGGCAGGTGGTACACATAGATGTGGTTTGTAATTATAAAACAATTCTTGTGGGTGGAGCACTGGCAGGTGGAATTGAACCTACAATTTCATGCTCTAAATACATGTGACACTAATGTCTGTTCTGAGGTGCAGCCACTGGAGAGATTCAACATGCTGCTGGGAAAGTGTGAGTTACTTGTGCACAGTAATGCACACAAAGTTTGCAGACATAAGTTTTGTGGCCAGTTTGCAAAGCTGCTTTGAATTAGAGCTGTTCAAAAAAATTTTCTTTGAAAGGTTTTTCTATAAAAAGTGACTTTCCAACCAAAATGATAATATTCACAGCCCGAGTTCATGCTGGGTTTTTAAAAGTCTTTTTGCTCAAGAAAAATTGATTTTTTGTGAACTTTGGTGAGAAAAGAAATCTAACTCACTTTTTCAGCACCCCATGCACCACACCTCTTTCCGCTAAAGTGCGTTTACACTGCACCAAAGGTTGGAAGAAATTACGCAATTTGAGCTACGCAAATTGAGTATCTTATTTCAAAATTGCTTATTTCATAATTTGGTGCTGTTTACATAGCACCCACCACATTTTGAAATAACCCACTATTCTGAAACATCCCTTACTCCTCAGGGAATTATGTTTACAGGGACGGCGGAATAGTGAGCCCATTCTATTTCAAAATCACAGGCTTGCTGTTCAGCTGCTGGACAGCTACCTGGGGATAACTCGGTATCCCGAAATAGTGCTGCAGTGTAGATGTAGCCTTTAAAGAAAAATGAAAATATTATCCCCCCCACAAAGACTGAATATAACTTTTTAAAAATAAAGATACCTTTGTGAAATGTTCCCTTGAAAAATGTAAGGACAAAATTTGAATAACATACAAAATAAAAGACAGGTTTTTGCCCATAGTTTTTACAATATGAATAGACAAAAAAATGAGAGAAAGGAAGATTATTCCCATTTGATAGATGGGAACTAAGAGAAGTGATCCCAAGATACCCGCATATAAAAGCAAATAAAAGCAAATAAATGATGGGGCCATACTTTGTTTCATAACATGGTCTGCATCTATGATTCTTTGGTTTAACTTTGTTTTCAGTTCACACCAGATAATCTTCCTCATTGTAAAGTTCTGAGGTGCCCAGTCTCACAAACACTTAAATTATTGTCTTCCGGTTTGTGTCTATGCACATATCTAAGCTTCCTGTGTGGTTTCTCAGCACACACCCCTGAGGAGGTGTCATTTCTGCTGTGGGCCTATGCCTTGACTTGGACCATCTAGTTCTTGTCTTATTTTCTAACCATTTGCTAAATGACAAAACCCATAAGAGAAGGTGCAGGCTGAAGATGGTTACACAATACTAACCATCCAGCTGCAGAAGAGAAATACCAGCTGCCCAGAACCAAGGTAGAATAGTGATTGTACTTAGTGCTTTACATGTTTCATATCACTTAGCACTAATTGGGAGTGGGATTTTCATAAGTGTGAAATACTAAGGCTCGGTCTACACAAGTTCTATATCAGTACTAGAAGACTTACCCAGTGCTGCCAGTCTGAGATGCCAGGGGCCATTATACCTGCCTGTTGGCTTCTCCCCGAGCCAGCCCAGGGCAGTGAGGCTTGCCCACTGGCTTCTGCCTGGGGTAGGGAGTGGTGTGTGTTGTCTGGCCACCAGCTTCAGCCCAGGGCTGGGGAGAAGGGCTGGGCTGCACTGCCTACTACCTGGCTTCAGGCTGGGAAGGAGTATGCTGTCTGCCCACTGGCTCCAGTCTGGGGCAGGGAGGGCCACTGCCTGCCCATCAGCTCCTTTCTGGGGCTGGCCCAGGATAGTGGGGGCTCTGTGGCACTTCCAGTGGCTTCTCCCTGGGTGGCAGAGGTAGCACAGCCTACCTGGTGGCTGCTCCACAGAACCAACCTGGAATGCTGAGTGCTGCACAGCACAGTGGGTGGGCGGTTGGTTCCCAGAGGGCAGCCCAAGGTGGTAGGGCTGGGGGTGCTTGCTGCCCCTAGGTGGTCATTCATGAATATATCTGTCCCTGCTCTCACACCCCTCCCTTTCTGTTTGAGGTGGAACAATCCCATTCCAGGCACATTCCATTGTCCTGGTACAACCAGACCCTGACTTGGCTTTAAGTTATGATATGAGGAAGCTGCGTACTGAACTTGGTGGCCCTAGCGCTTACAGTTTAGGAGTTCTTGAACAAACAGACTCACAGATGGATGGACACACTGGCTGTGTCTACACTACAGGGATTTTACTCAAAAACCCATGGAGCGTCTACACCTCAAGTGCGTTTGTGTGCAAAAAAACCCCAAACAGTAAATCAGTAGGATAGAGGGCTTTTGCTGGTAGAGTTATTCCTCTCCCCACGAAGAATAATTCCTTTTTGTGCAAGAATTCTTGCACAAAAAGGTGTGTGTGGATGCTCAACAGGGCTTTCTTGTGCAAAAAGAGCCTATCACAAAAAGCACAGGTGCTCTGATGGCTAGTCTGTGAATGGCAATCAGAACTTTCTTGTGCAAGAGCATCCATGTGCATCCAAGCGTCCAAGAGATCTCTTCCATAAAAAGCTTTGTGCGCAAAAACCCTGCAGTGTAGACAAAGCTATTGATAGGCACACTAACCCTCTAAAACATAGAGTAGATAACTATTTCAGTTTTGGAGATGTATGTAACCAATATAGTAATACTAGTACAACCCTAGTGTTGATGCGTTGTTACAAGAAAAAGGTGCCTTACAATTGCATAACTTAGGGTATGTCTACACTTGCACCTTATTTCAAAATAGGGATGCAAATGCAACAATTCGAAAATGCAAATGAAGCTGGGATTTAAATATCCCATGCTTCATTTCCATAATTGCGTTCTGGCACTATTTCGAGTTAGCGCTGTTTTGAATTAACAGACGTTGTGTAGACGTGGTTATTTTGAGAAAAACCCCTTCTCTCGAAATAACCCTTATTCCTCGTACAATGAGGTTTAACAGATATTTTGAGAGAGGGGTTTTCTCTCAAAATAACCACGTCTACATAGCATCTGTTAATTTGAAATAGCACTAACTTGAAATAGTGCCATAACGAGATTATGCAAATGAAGCGCAGGATATTTAAATCCCGGCTTCATTTGCATTTTCAAATTGCTACATTTGCATCCCTATTTTGAAATAGAGTGCAAGTATAAACATAGCCTTAGTCCCCTTCCTCTGTGAGATTAAGCTGTACATATATAAGCCACTTGAAAACCAATCTATTGACGCCAACACCACCAGTAAATTTTGTGTTTGGACAAACTCTTGGAAGCACAAATGTTACTGGCTTTCCATGGGCCTTGAAAGCTGCTACGTCACTTCAATGCTTTTGGAAATCCCACTCTAAGATTGTAAATACAAATTTTAATTATACCCAGACCCTTCTGCTTGCGGAGGTCAAAAGACAGGAATTACACCAAAGAATCAGGTCTGGGCAATAGAAAAAGAGACATTTTTAAGCTACCTCTTAGTCTTCACATGGAGCTAGCAGGGAGGTTCCCAGTTGTAGGAGACATACTCAGGCTAGTGCTGGAATGTAGCCACAGCATGAGCAAGACTCCCCAAGAAAATGCTCATCAGAAATCCTGATCACCAGTTCAGGGCTGTTAGCTGTTAGGATCAGATAATTCAGGCTGCTTCGTATCACCTATACCAGGGGTGGCCAATCTGTTACAGGCAAAGAGTGAAAATATTTGTGCATATAGAGCAAAGAGGTGGGGGAGAAAAGTTGTTGAGCAAAAGAAAAAAAAAGGGAGCCCCCAGCTGCGTTTGGTGGAGAAAAAAAAAAGGCTGCCTCTTTAAGAAACAGTTACAGACTTTTTGGTCACATCAGGCTCCCTTCAGCTGCTACCATCTTGAAAATGCCACTTTGAATGGCAGCACCAAACAGCTCACCTGCCCCGGTGAGCACAGGGAGCCAAGAGGTGGGGGCCGTTTTCAAGGGTGCAGGGGCAGCTTCACAAGCTGTGGGGGTGGCTTTGTGAGCTGCACTTTCGGGGGGGGATGAGGGAGGGAGAGCTACATGCGGCTCATGAGCCGCGGGTTGGCCACGGCTGGCCTATACTTTAAAAATGTAGGTGCATTCTTACAGGGATATAAAAACAAAGAATCAAATTCATGGTCTATCTGTACATGATGGTGTGAGGCCTTGTTCTTAAGCAAAGGCCTTTGGCTAAGCAGCAGGGGCAATCATAAGCTGGGAAACATGCAGTCACCTCCTGACGCATCCCAAACCAGTTACACTAAAGCTCTAGCACATCCATGCTTTGGTGTAGGGATTTTAAATTTGACTGGGGTGTGGCCTGGTGTCACATGTGAGCTTTCTGCTGCTGCTCTGAAAAAACACCCGGAATTTAGCCAAGTTCTAGGCGTTTCCAAAATTTAGCTGCCAAAGATTCTAGCTACACTGAGCACGCTCCTGCCCCTCACAGTCCACATGTGTGACTGACCTTCTCAAGTGCATCCCCCACAGATCAACTGAGTATGATCCATCCCAGGGCTGAACACTGCAGGACTTTCCTCAGGATTGTTGCCCTGGGCAGCAAAAGAACTGAGAACAGAGAGAATCCAATGGCAAGAGGAATGTCTGACTTGAAATACAAAGGGAGTGAGAAAGGGGATACATGGAGGACAAGGTTACAGGAGCCAGAGAGGGTGGCTAGGTGCAGATGCAGAGCTGTCTGGTGACGGGGTTGTGGGGGAGAGGTTCAGGGGCAAGAGGAGGACGGGAGGCAGAGATGAACCTGAGGGAAAAACAGGAGCAGAGGGTCAATAACCACTAAAGTGCACACCTGCCCACAACCTGTCTTGAAGTAGCTCATGCCTGCATACTTGTCTGGCTCTGTTGATCTGTTTTTTCACTTCTCTGGGTGGGTATTTCAGTTTTAGGAATGCTCTATATAGATCCTGTAGGTGTCTCTGTCTGTGGGTTTGGAGCAAATATGATTGTATCTTAGGGCTTGGCTGTAGCCAATAGATGGAGAAATGTGACTGGGGTGGAAGCTAGAGGCATGTAGGTGAGTTTAGCGGTCAGTAGGTTTCCAGTATAAGGGGGTGGAAATTTGTCCATCATGTAATTGCACTGTAGTGCTAAGGAAGTGGATCTCTCATTGTGGACTGATCCAGGCTGAGGTTGATGATGAGGCGGAAGTTGTTGAAATCCCTGTGAAATTCTTCAAGAGTCTCCTTCCCGTGGGTCCATATGATGAAGATGTCGTAAATGTAGCGTAAGCAGAGTGAGGTGATAGAGGGTGATAGCTGAGGAAACTGAGCTCATAAAATGAGCTAAGCCAGACAAGTACCCAGACATTAACTACATCAAGACAGTCCGTGACAGGGTGTACCAACCCTGCACTGGCAGTGAAGGGGTTAACCAGGCTTGGTGGGCTGAAAAGGCCCCGCCCCTGAAGCACTCCTGGGCATGCTCCAGTTTCCAGGCCAATATAAAGGCCAGTGGAGCAACTCAGTCAAGGCTGACCACCACAGGGGAAGGAACTCCCAGGAGCAACCACCCCCCACTGGACCAGCAGGAGCCGTGGTCGCAGCTGTGGCCACACCAGCCAGAGCCGCTGCCCAAACCAGAGGCATCGCAGCCACTGCTGCACCAGCCAGAGCCACCGCAGCCACCACGCCAGCCACCGACCACCACTGCCGTGCCAGCTGCAGCCGCCACACCAACTGCAGCCAACAGTGCAGCAGCATGAGCCAGCCAGTGGACAGGGGTAGGAAGCAGCCCAGGGCAGGGAGCATGAGGCATCACAGAGAGCTTGGCATAATTCGGGGGCAACTCCCTGCCAAGCCAGTGGTGGGAACCACCCACTGCTGACAGGGCCCTAGGCTGGGGCCTGGTGGAGAGGGAGGGCCTGGGACCCCTACCCCCTTACCATTGCACCCCAGAGAGGAGAGGCATTCTTGTGCATTATAGACTTGGCCATTGGGCCAGACTTACCCCAGACTGGGGAATTATAGACTCAGTCTCTGGGCCATATTTACCTTGGACCAGGGCATTTTAGACTTGGCCACTGGGTCAGATTTGCCCCAAACTGGGGGAGCTGTAGACTTGGCTGCTGGGCCATATCTACCCCAGACAGGGGACAGTATAGACTAGGCCGCTGGGCCAGACTTACTCCCTAGGAGTATGGGGTGCACAGGCCAAGAAGAGAAAAGAACAGAATTCCACTGGTCATCACCTGCAGCCCAACACTCAAATCCCTCCAATGAATTATCAACAATCTACAACTTGTCCTGGAAAATGACCCCTCACTCTCACAGGTCCTGGGGAACAGGCCAACCCTCACCTACAGACACCCCCCTAACCTCACACAAATTCTTTCCAGTAATCACACAACATTCCTCCATCATAATCATCCAGGAACCTGCGTCTGCAATCAGCCCTGGAGCCAACTCTGCCTACACATCTACACTAGCGATTTCATCACTGGACCCAACCACA
>JANRFK010000270.1:5446363-5458187 GCA_030068395.1 Apalone spinifera | reverse complement strand
CAGCACAGGACGAAGGGAGGCCTGGTCTGGTATCTCAGCCCTTCCTTCTGTGCCACTGCAGGTGGTGGTGCTGCCTTTGGACCTGAGGCAGCAGCAGAGCAGTGGCTGCTGTTGTGGGGCCCAGTTCGGAGGGGGTCCCACTGAGCAGCGAGTGAGGGGTGATCACTGACGGGTCACCCAGCTCAGAAGACAACGCCGCCTCCAGCAGTAGTGCAGAAGGCAGGGTGGCCTGACATGTTGGTGCCACCTTTCCTTCCACACTGCTGCTGGCAGGGCTGCCTTCTCTGCTGGGGGACCACAGAGCAGCAGCTGCGGGGGAGGTGTCCAGCTCGGAAGGCAGCTCCTCTACCAGCAGCAGCGCAAAAGGAAGGGGGTGTGGCCTGCCATTGCCATCCTTCCCTCTGCCCTCCTGCTGGTGGCATCGCAACCTTCCAAGCTGGGTGTCCAGAGCGAGCGGGATCCCAGCTGTGAAGTCAGTGCCAGCATCAGCAGCAGCGCAGGAGGAAGTGCAGCCAGCGATGACATTGCCACCCTTCCGTCTGCGCCGCTGCTGGCCAATTTGGGTGGCAGAGAGCAGCTGCCCCTCCAGCCGCCCAGCTTGGGAGGCCAGGAGAGATCAGGGACATTTCTTCTTATTTCCAAACTCCGCCAGGATGGGGACCTGGGGACTGAACCCTCCTACCCTCGCCTTGACACCCCCTTCTGGGCAGGGACCCTCAGGGGGAGAAACGCTGCACTAGAGGATTTCTCTACGACCCCGAGGGCCACCACGGCCAGGAGTTCCTGGCAGCTCCTTTCCCACCACTTCCACGGAGGAGGCGGCAGGTTCTCAGGGGAGGTTTCCCCAACTCAGAGATTTGCCTGGATGGAGAGTGGAGGAGCAAAGGGAGGGCCTGGCTGGGAACTCCCAGAGGCACGGCAGGGCTCACGCGGCTGCATCCCTGGCAGGGAGTGCCCAGAGACTCCTGGGAGCAGACGGGTGTGTAAAGAAACCTGCTGCTCAGCCAGGCCCAAAACGCTGTGTCTGCCGGCCACTGGGGCCAGCCCAGATGTAGCCAGCCTCCAGCTGACTCTGGAGTCCCTCCTGCCTCCTCCTGTGTAGCCAAATCCCTGGAAACTCCCCCTTTTCCTGGGGAGGGTGCTTCACCCCCAGCTCTGTCCTGGTCTCTGAGGCTGGGAACTGGGTTCTGTTCTCCTCCAGGGGCCTGGGCCCTTCCCCAACTCCCTGCACGTGTTTCAGGCCAATGAACATGTGAAACAGCCACGCGTGTAGTAAATAAGGGAAATGGGACGGTGAAAGGAAAACCTGTCACCCTGCTCTGAGGCCTGGGGACCTCACACCCACACAGCAGCCTCTGATTCCTGAGGGAAGCTCAGAGTCGCCCCTTACATGTCCCAGGCCCTGGCTGTGCCGCAGGGAGCCTGTGGGCCAGGCACTTGTCCTGCCAGAACCCACAGCCGGCCAAGATGTTGGTGTAGCTCAGTGGGGGAGTGTTTGATGGCTGATGAAATGGTCCTTTGCTCAAACTTTGAGCAGCCCCTTCACGGACATGTTGTGCTGACACCCTGTGACAGCGTGTCGGTGGGGGCCCCCACCCTTGCACCCCCATCCACAGCCAGATGTGACTCTCATCTGGCCAGTAGAGTAGAAGGTTTTATTGGTTCTCAGGGACACAGCGTAGCATAGCAACGATGTTAGCACAGACACCGAGAGCTTCCTCTTGGGGGGAAGGAGCTCACAGGCCCTGAACCCCCCCCCTTTTCCCACTCTCAGTCTCCTTTCCTCATCCTACCCAGCCAAGACTAACCCACACTCTCAGAAACTGGTCACTTGGCCTCCAGGCAGCCCCGCCTATATCCCTTTGTCTCTTTCTCAGGCTGGCCTTTAGGTGTCTACACACTAAGGGTATGTCTACACTTGCACTCTATTTCGAAATAGGGATGCAAATGTAGCAATTCAAAATTGCAAATGAAGCCCGGGATTTAAATATCTTGTGCTTGATTTGCATGTTCCCAGCCGGTCGCCATGTTTGAAATTGACAAGCCCGAAGTAACTGCCTGTGTCTACGCACGGCAGTGAAACAGTATTTCAAAATAAAGCCCTAAATTGAAATACCTGTTAAACCTCATTCCAGGACATACCCTCAGAATGAGTCATTGGGAACCACACATCACACAATATAGACAGGCAGAAGCACAAGGTTACAAAGTAGACAGCACCCCCACTACGTCACACTCCCCCCGGGGAATCACAAGGGCATGTGGCGCTGACTCTCCTGTCCCAGCAACTGCAGTCAGAGCCCTGCCTTGCCAGTGTCAGTCCCAGCAACCTCTGCACCCACTCCAGGCTTGTGGTTTCCTTCTTCCCAAGGTACCTCTCCAATCAGCCAGAACCAGCAGTCCCCCTCAGGGACAAGGCAACTAATGATGAGAGGGAAAAAAAAGCCCTGGGTGTAAAGACAGGACCATGAAAACAGGGAAAGGTTAATTGAATGGGCCAAAGTCACCCAGTGAGTTAGAGCCCAGCTCTGAACCCAGCTCCCTCCTCAACCCATCAAAGCACTGACTTTCTCAGTCATGTCACCGGACTGTTTGTATCAGCCTCTTTTCTCTATGAGGTGAGGTCTACACTATTGGGTTTTTTCAGAAAAAGCTACACAAATTGCGCTCTTCAAATTGCAAAATCTGATTGCTTTTCCAGAAGAGATAGGGCCAAATGGCAGAAAAGCCTCCTCTTTCAGAGGGTACATCTACATTAGTATCCTGGAAAAATCCTGCCGCGTCTATGTTTGCTCTTCTGCTTTTTTTCGTGGAAGAGCAAATGCACTCTTTTGGGGAGCCTTGTATACCTTGTTTCATGGGGGATAGGGGCTCCTCTGAAAGAGGAGGCCTTTCCGCCTTTTGGCCCCATCTAAATGGGGCCAAATGGTGGAAAAGCCTCTTCCAGAAAAATAATCTGAAAAAGCTACACAAATTGGGGAGTGCAATTTGCGTAGCTTTTTCCGAAAACACTCAATAGTGTAGACCTAGCTAGAGGAGCCCTTTTGGAGGCAGCTGGAGGTGGCTACGGAGATCTGATTTTCAGAGGGGTGAGGTCAGCCATTCCTGTGTATCTGGGTCCTTCTAAGGGGTCCTGTCAGGTACCTAAAAGTTGAGGAATGTGTATTTGGAAGAGAGAATTTGCATCTCAGTATGCACCTCTATGTGCCCCAGTGGCCTAATGGATAAGGCATTGGCCTCCTAAGCCAGGGATTGTGGGTTCAAGTCCCATCTGGGGTAACAGTTGAGGTGCCAGCACATGTAAAGAAACATGGGTCTCCTTTTTGCTATGGCATCTGTAAGATTGAACACTTGGCAGGGATCTCTCAGAATTACCATCTCCCCCCAGACAGCAGCTTTCTGAACCCCTCAGTGGCAAACACTGGTGTTAGGTGCAGACTATAGGGGAGCTATTGCTAAAAGCAGAGCTGTTACCCAGCGGTGCCTGTGGCAATCTCACCCCTCCTCCCCCAAGCCAGCACACAGACAGAAGGCCCATTGACACTGAGCCAGTGGCCATAACGAGGGAGGCAGCTGCAGAACAATTCCAGGCCTGGGGCACACTGAACTGTTTCAAATATTTTTTTAATGAAAAACGCCAATGTTTTATTTTCAGGATCTTTATCCACCCCCTGCACTGGACACCAGACCCTTGGGATGGAGGGGGACAAACAGGGTCTCACGGGGAGGAGCCGGGCAGAGGGGACTGGGGCTCTCCCAGGGACATTGGCGTGAGGGAAATGGATCCAGCAGTTCAAGTCAATTGCTCAAAGTGGGAGCAGCTGCTGCCGAGGTTCCTCCTACCCACCCCTGTGTCTCCAAATGCCTGTCAGCCTGCAGGTCGATCCCGAAGAGGGGCAGTAAGGAGGTGGACGAAGCCTCGTCCCATGTGGGTGGCCCTACCTGCTTCCCTCCCCTCCCCAAATGATGGGCAGCCAGCATGCCACTCTCAAATCTAGGGCAAAGAGGCAGCCGGAATCTCTTGCTGCCAGCACCTTGCCTCCCATCTGCTCCTCCACCATTGGCAGCCGCAGTCCCTTTCGGTCACTGAGTCAATCCGGAAAGGGAGGCAGAAAATGGGGCAAAGTAACAAGTCAGGCTGAGGGAGGCAGGCAAAGCTCATCTTGCCTTGCAGGGCCACTTGCCACAGCTTCTCTCTTGTGCATTGCTTCTGAGAGAAGTGGTGGCCCCACAGGCAGGGCTGGCCTTACCATGAGGTGACGTGAGGTGGCTGGGGGGAGGTGCCACTAGGACCCAGAGTGTAGAAAATTGTGTCTGCTGCTGGTGCATATGTATTCTCTCTGCTCCAGATGCACAGAGATGGTGGAGTGCTGTGCTGGAGGAAGGAGGGCACAAGAGACCTTTCAAAGTTTTGGCCCAAGCAAGGGGACATGGGCCAAAGCCCCCCACCTCAGGCTCCAAAATGTTGTGGGCCAGCCCTGCCAAGAGGCACACCTATGTCTGCCAAAGTAGCTTAGTGTATCAGACTGGTACTTTAGCAGTGGAAGGGAACCTAGTTCAATCCCAGGCTTTGGCAGAGAAGAGTTTTGTCCTGTAGAACAAAGTTGAATGCAGCTACCTCAAATGCTGTGTTTAAGTAAAAAAGCATAATTTGGTTTTTCGTGCTGTGTACTCAGCAAAGGAAGAAGACTCCTCTTTCATCTTCCCTTCCACCTTGTGAAATGAGGGCTACAGGAATTGGAGTAAGAAGTCCGCCAGCTCAATATTTGTCAAAATAAAGGCTTGCGGTGTTTTTTTTGCAGTGTTTTCATTGTTATTTTGGAATGACCTCAGTTATTCCGAAATAATGCTGCTATGCAGACATATCCTGAAGCTGAGCCCTTGTTTGGCTCCTCTGTGGAGAGCCCGGCTGTGCTTCCTGGAAGTGCATTGTCTGCCCTGCTGCTCCCCCTAGCAACCAGCAAACCCTTGCTCTGCCTAAGCCATGTAACCCCAATTACTCAATCCCTGGCTTCTTCGTGACCCCGCAGCTGAGTCCTTTCTAGGTGGGAGCTCTTAGGAACTGACATTCCTGGCTGCAGGGTGGGTCTGGCTCCCCCCAGCCTTTGGATCCATGTGAGACGTGATTCCAGGGGAACCGTCTCCTGGAGCTTCTCCATGTCCCATGGAACTCAGGGCAGGGAGACACAGGGACAGTGTCTATACAGTGCAAACGTGTGTAACACATGGCAACGTTTCTCCTTCCTCTGCTGGAGAGGGAGCCAGATAGTTCCCATGAGGCCAAATGCAGATGGGGCAGGGTCTGGAGAGGTGAAGCAGCTGAAGGGAAGCCAGGAGGGCAGAGTATCAGCTCTCAGTTGAGATCCTCAGGGCCCTCAGCAACATCATCGGCCCATGTTGTAATAAGCAGGACTAAGGTCTTTGAACCCTGCAAAATCTGAGTTCAAATCTCAGTGGGGCCTCCTGGTGAGATGTTGTTTACTGCAAATCCCTTGCAATGACAGCCGTTTGGCCGTTCTTGTCCTTAGGTGCCCCAGTGTGAGTCTTTGCCTTCCTGCTGGGGGACTGATGCCCAGTGGAGTGGCCTGGTTGGTTCTGTGGGGTGGCTGCTGCATGTTGGGGCCCTAAAACTTAACAGCCTGGATAGAGATTGAGGAGGGCTGAGACTGTGACTTGGGCTGCTTCACATGATGCCTGTGAAGGATAAATTTAATTTGTTGTCAGTATGACCCCTGTGTGATCCGGATGTTAAGTCTGGTCTTTGTAAAGAGGTACGTGCTTGAACTCAGGTAGACAAAAGAGGGGGGTAGGTAAAAACTGGTTTGAACTTGTTGTAAGGCCTCCAAAGGGACTGTGAGGGGACAGATAATGATTGGAGGGAATTTGGTGCAAAGGGGCATGACCTGTATATGCATGCAACTGTAAGTGGTCAGTGAGAAAAAGGTAATTACCATGTAAGGTAGTACAAAAGGCCTTGCCTTTTGTTTGGGAAGTTGCAGAAACTTTTCCTGAGAGTATCCTGGAGATTTTTGCCCTGGAATGCATTCCTGAATAAAGCTGGTTGCTTAAGAAGGGTGTCTGGAATTGATTTGGTAGGGGTTTTGGGCCCCCATCCGAACCCTCGGATTAAAATTCTCCGTCACCTGCAAGTTTGGTCCCTGTATTGGCAGCTGCCAGGCTGTTCCTTTTGCCCCCAGGGTGCTTCAAGGAAGGAGCAGCAGGACCAGGCTTAATAGTGAAGGCAGAATCACAGACTGGCTTCCAACCCACTTTTCCTCCTCTGGGCATGTGGAGCAACGGCAGCTCTGGCAACTCTCTGGCAAGGTTCAAAAGCTGCAGAGCAACCAAGGGCAGGGCAGAGGAAGGGAAAAGACTTGCTCTGAGGCATTTAAGGACAAGGAAGCCAACCATTTGGATTAGCAAGGATTTGCACCCAGCCAACAGAAGATTTGAACTCAGATTACAGCTCTTCTTTACATCAGTCAAAGTAGCTCAGTTGAGTGAGCATTGACACCTCAAGGACCCTGTTTTAACTCTAAGTTTTGGCATTTTGCCATTAGCAGCAATGAGCTATTTTCTGGGAGTGCAGGGGCATCTGTGCATGATGTGGGCCCCGTGCCTTGGTCTCTGCAGCGAGTGAGACCTCCCCCCTCTCCTTGACAGCTACAGATTCTGTGGCGGAGAAAGCCTGGAGCTGATCTCCATGTCTCCCCCAGGTGAGGGAGTTTTGTTTGTGTTTGGTTTAATTGTTCTGCCTCATTAAAATGTAACGTTATGATGGTTTTTAGGGCCACTAAATGGAGTGTACAACCCTTGAGCTAGGGATCCATGTTGGAGCCCCCTCAGGCACTGACTACTCAGAGACCAGGGTTCCATTCTCCTCAGACTTTCCTGCCCTGGTGGCTTTATAAGGGCTGAGTTGCCTCAGTCTCAGGGCTGCCTGCCCTCCTGGCAGCAGAGCCTAGGTCCTTCTGCTCTGCCCCCGATAAGGAGGATCGAAAGAACAGAGGGTTTTTTTCTGGCATTGGTAATCCTCATTCTACAAGGAAGAAGCCTTTTTGTGAAAGAGCTCTTTCACAAAAAGGCATGTGTGGACGAGGAAGAGGGAGTTCTTTCGGAAGAAGAGATCTTCTGAAAAACGCTTGCGAAAGAAGCTTGCAGTCTAGATGTAGCCTCCATCATCAGTGGCTACTGTCCCGCACCCTTTCCCCTCCACCTGTAGAGTTAAAATACAAACCTGCCCCCTGCAAACAGCGCCCTCTTTCTCCGGGGGAAGAAACTGGGACTGTCCCAACTCAGTGCCATGAAGACAAAGCTCCCAAAATGGTTTGAATTCCTTCCCTCTTCCCTTGCTGCTACACTAAGAGGAATCCTGAATACCGACCCTTCTCCTGTCACTTAAGGTTATGTCTATGCTGCAGGCTTTTGCCGGCGGAGAGTATGCTAATTAAGTGCTCATTAGCATTTGTCATGCTGTAATTTGCATATTCTCTGCCTGAGGCTTTTTGCACAAGAGGTTTTTGCGCAAAAACAAGTAGTGTAGATGGGTCCGTTTTGCACAAAAAAACCCTTTTGCACAAGATCTGAATACCTCCTTTTTTGAGGCATAAGGATCTTGTGCAAAAGGGTTTTGGGTTTTTTTTGGTTTTGGGGGGGTTTTTTTTGCACAGAACAGACCCGTCTACACTGCTTGTTTTTGTGCAAAAAACCTCTTGTGCAAAAAGCCTTGGGCAGAGAATATGCAAATTACAGCATGACAAATGCTAATAAGCACTTCATTAGCATACTCTTTGCTGGCAAAAGCCTGGAGTGTAGACATAGCCTGAGAGATTGAAATGGGGCCATTTCTTTTAGGAAAAGAAGTGGGCATGTCAGGAGTGGGATCTGAACTTACAACTCCCCATAGAGACTAGAACACTCCATAGAGAGAAAGACAGAGCTTTGAGTCAGGTACATAAGAACTCCTTCTACCTTGTGACTGGGCATGATCAGGACTGCAGCCTTGCTAGCTCAGCAAGCAGAGCATGAGATACTTAGTTGCAAAATCATGGGCTGCTGGGCCATGCCCTTCTTTTAATCACATCCTCAGCCTACAAACAATTCACTCTCAGCTTTTGCAAGGTTTTAGAAAGGAAAAGTCTAGTCCTGGGGTCCAGCTTTAATAGAACCAAAGAGAACAAATTGCAATTTCTATCTTCTGAGAAGAAGGGAAGAGGATTTTCTTCTCTTCAATTCTATCCCCATCATCCCAGGGAGGAGACTAAATAATCCTCCGGCAGCTGATTCTCCCCCTTCAGCCTCTGTAGTTTCACGTCCTTCCAAAGTAGCTCCCGCTCTGAGCTACAAATATCAAGGGGGTGGTGAGGAAATGAGGACCTGGTCGCTCGGGTTGGTCACTTCCGTGCAAACAAGAGACTGAGTGTTCACAAGTGCTGTATGGGAAAAGTGTTATTGAAAAGGAGGAAGTGATGTGATGTGTTAATTGGATGTGTTGGAGATTTCTGCTTCTTGTTTTCTGATTCGTAAGGCTGGAAACCTGTTTTCTCACTTTCAAGTGGTACACCTGGCTGCCACAGACCAAAAGAGGGAAACTGCCGGCTGGGAATGAAATATGAAAAGTTGGGATTTTTCTACTGCTGGGTTTGTGAAGAGGCTGGCAAACTCCCAAATGATGGTCTGTTCCTTCTCTCCATAGGCAAGGTGATCCCCTCCTATAGGGTATGTCTACACTGGCGGCTTATTGCACAAGTACAGCCGTTCTTGCGCAAGAATCCACAGAGCATCTACACTGCCCGCTCGCTCTTGCGCAAAGAAATTTACAGTACGGCGTGGTAAGAGACAGCTCCTTGCGCAAGAGCTACTCTCTTTTTTAACAGGTGTAAGCCCTCTTGCACAGGAGCTCTTGCTCAAGAGGGCAGTGTGGATGTGCGGCAGGGATTTCTTGCACAAGAAAGCCCTATGACTAAAATGGCCACCAGAGCTTTCTTGCGTAAGAGAGCGTCCACACTGCCGTGGATGCTCTTGCGCAAAACCACAGCTCGCACATGGCAGTGTGGACGTTTTCTTGCACAAGACCTCTTGCACAAAAACCCTTGCGCAAGATGTTCTTGCGCAATAAGCTGCCAGTGTAGACATAGCCCTGGAGTGACAGAGCCAGAGAAGGAGCACACACCAAGTCAGAAAACAGAGAAGCTGGGGCTGTGTGGGAGACAGGAGTGAGGCTGAAAGAAAAGAAACTAAATTGCAAGCAAGAAGGAGGGTGGGGGGCTCTTTCTGTCTACTTTTGACAGTTCCAATGGGGCAAGTCTGTCAGCCTGGGGCCTGTCTCTGTGGTTTCTGTCACTGCCAGGCAAAGGGAGGCTGAGTCCCAGCAGGTTTCTGCCCCAGTGGGACTGGCTTTTGGGGAAAGCAAGAAGGAAAAGAGAGGGGCCACTGGAGGCACTTAGCCCCCTGGCTGGTTCTGCCTGTGAAAACAAAAATGAGGATTTCCCCCATCCCTGGAGAACATGACATCAATCCCACTACTTCTCACCTGTTAAGCCAGCGCCTTACTGCTTGAGCTAAATCCCTCAGCTGTAAGCACTGCTTCTGCCCCATCCACCTTGTTCCAGAGCCCACATGTGCCCTGCGGCTTCCCAGAGCTCCCTTCTGAATGGGCCACTTCTGAGCTTTTTAATTGGAGGCTGGATAGCTCAGCTAGTTAGAGCACTATATGACTAATGCTGTAGTCATGGGTTCAAGCCCTATGTTGGGCTGGTGGTCTGTTTTCCTTTAGCTGCCTGATAAACATAGGAAGGCACAAACAAAAGGCAGAGGGCTTTGCAGAAATCTACTAGCAGAAGGTTCCAACATGCACAGACCCTGTGCAGGGAGAGGCTGTGGCTATCCCCTCTCTAAGGGTATGTCTGCACACAACTTTTATTTCAGGAGAAGGATGCAAATATGGCAGTGCATTTGCATACTTCCTCTGCTTTTTTTTTTCCAGAAGACGCTCTTCTGGTATTTACCCACATCTACACGTGGCAGAATTTTGAAATAAACACCTATTTCAGAAGACCCCTGTAAACCTCATTGTAGGAGGAATAAGGGGTCTTTTGAAATAGAGGTTTATTTCAAAATTCAGCCGCATGTAGATGCGGGTAAATACCGGAAGAGCGTCTTCCAGGAAAAAAAAGCAGAGGAAGTATGCAAATGCGCTGCGATATTTGCATCCTTCTCCTGAAATAAAAATTGTGTGTAGACATACCCTCTGCTTCTTCCTTCACCTGGAGGGCTGAAAGGGACTTGTGCCCTGGGCCCAGCCTGCCCACTTGCCTTCCCCAGTGGAAGGAGTGGAAACTTTTGGCAGAGCTCTCATCATGCCCCCATTACACCAATGCACTGACCTGAGGTCTCGAGTTCTTGCTACCCCCCGTATCCACCCAAATGCCCCCTGTGGGGCAGTCTCTGCAGCCCACACTACTCATGTCACACTCTAGGGCACAACAGCCCCCAGAGTAGGGCTGAGCCATGGGGCGCTGGGCAAGCAGTAAGGGCTGCAGGAGCTGACAGTTTGCCTGAGACCTCAGGGAACCAGAGAGAGGCACCATCCCCAGAGTCCCTCTGAAAGGAGCAGAAGGGGATTGACAGTGTTTCAGGGGTTGTGTAGCTTGTTGCCCTGGTTAGGGGTGTGGCCAAAACACAGGCCCCCACTGTGAGCAGGATTTGAACCTGCACAGGGAAACCCTATTGGATTTCTAGTTCAATGCCTTAACCACTCAGCCATCACAGCTGTGATAGCAGCAGACACCTTCCCCCCACCCAGGGTCATGGAAACTGTTTAAATAATCCCAGTGCCCAGGCCTGACATCACCTGCCACACAGAATTCAAACAGCAAACCTGGCTTCCAGAGCACAGGGGGAGTTTGGGGGCTCGTTGCTGGGCCATGGGGTGAAGCATCAAACGAGCCCCCACCTATGGGACCTGTAAGTATTGCAGAATCTGGACAACCTGCACCTGGGCAGCAGCAAACAAAAAGTCTGGGGGCCACACAGAGACCCCGATGGGCTGCCTGGGCCTAAGCCATGAAGCGGGACGTGGCTGAGGCTGGCCAGGAAACTCCTGGCCCCGGTGATTGCTGGCACAGAAGCGAAGGGCAGGCAACAGGGCTTCCCTTTGAGCTTGTGTGGAGGCAGGAGAAAGCGACACAGGTCCGGCTGAAGGTTTTGTGTTGAGGCTTAAGCCTGATCTGTCTGCCTCAGCGGGACTTGCTTCTTCCCCCCGTTCCTGCCTTGCTGCCTCCTTTGGCAAGCAGCGCACAGGAGGCAGGCGGAAGAGCTGGCCTCCAAGGGCACAGGAAGCCAAGGCACAACTTAAGCTTGAAGAGGTGACAGGCCTGAGGCTTCTAGCTTGCCCAGGCTCACGCCAAGGGGCTTTCTCTGGTGCAGGGCAGGGGAGGGAATGTCAGGAGACCAAACATTAGGCCCTTCTATACATTTGGGCCTCAGTGTTGTGACTGAGAGTGAGTCATGAATTAACATGCAGCATCTTCACACCTGCACCTTGTTACACCTGCTCCATTTCTCCCCTTTCCATCTTCCATTCAACCTATCTGTCATCTTCCCCTCCCACTGCCTCAGAGGCTCCTCCCAGTTTCTCCTCCTCGAACCCTTCTTGGGACCTTCGTTCTCGCTTGGAGTCTCCATGGGAGCTATAGTTTTCTGGCAAAGTCACAGTCTCAAACCCAGTTCAGGAGAAATCTTCACCAGCTGCTGCAACGTCCCCATCCCGCACCTGGGCTGTGTCTAGATTGGCATGATTTTCCGGAAATGCTTTTAACGGAAA
>JANRFK010000270.1:5429414-5439696 GCA_030068395.1 Apalone spinifera | reverse complement strand
ATTTATATTTTCTCAATTTGTTTCCCGAACAGAAAGCTCAAATACCGGACTGTCAGTACAAAACTGGACACCTGGCAACCCTACTTGTGAGCAGGCATGTCCCAGGCCACAAAGAAGCCAGTGTGACTGCGTTACTCAGCTCAGTAGGTCAAAAGGGGCAGCTGCCCCTAGGCCTGGTGGTTTAAAAGGGCCCAGCTGGCTAACCACAAGTGTGGCTGTTGCAGGAGGAACAAGAGTGACTCCTGCTGGCTTGGCTGGGGAAGCCCCAAAAGATTAGTGATATTTTGTGCCTGTATCTTCCCAAACTCTCACTGGATATTTCCTGCCTCACTGAGCTGATCAGTGAGCTGAAGGGGAAGTGCCAGTAGCCAGCGAATGAATTCCTGCATCTGAGACTGAGTGAGAAATACTTCAGCTCCCACCACTAGGACAGGGAAGCTCTTAAAACATGGGCCCAAGAGTCCAGCAGTCAGGGATCCTGGAGTAACTCTGTGTGCACCTTGCTGACATGGAAATGGTGATTGTTCTTACCTGAGTCACAGACATGTTGACATTAGAGATGGCAAAGCCCCATCACCTCTGGGAATCCAGGGCTCAGGTATCAGGGCAGGGCCCCTCTTCCCCTCACTTGCCAAATCCTTTCTTCAGGATTTGAAGTGTGTGTCTGGTGGAAATGAAATTATCTCTCTTTCTCCACTCCAGGATGTCAGAAGGACCCTGAGCAGGTAGGTGGCTCTCATTCCCCCTCACACTGCACAGCACAGGGAAAGAGCTTGGAGCTGATGTTGGCAACACATCTCCCCAGGGCTCTGCAGACAGATGTGAGGGGAAGGGCACGGGCTGGGCACAAATCTCTGATCAGCCTGAGGTTCTTGCACAGCAGACTCTGGAATTCCCCATTCAGGGCACAGTCTCAAGTGTTTCCTAGAGCTGTCACCTCCCTGGGGACTGGCTGCCTCAGCACTGTGGGGGTGGGACATGGGCCTGTCCCTGCTGGGTGCTAGGCACCATTCAGCCCAGGGCAGCAGGGACCAAGAGACTTTCCCACTCAAGGACTGTTTCCCACTCAAGGGCTGAGCTGGGGAGGGGGGAGCTGGTGTCTCAGTCTAGCTCCTAGTGGGCAGATTTCTACAGCTCTTCACCTGGGAACTGTTACCCCAAAATATTCTCACTGGAGACTACCCAGTTACATTTGTGTGGGTTTATTGCTTGAGAAATTAACACTCCACTATTTGCACTACAAGATTAAACCAAAGAAGACAGAGTTGCCACTAAAGTTATAAACTAAAGAAGATACAGAGCTATCTCTCTCACACACACACAAACACAAGCACACACACCCTTCCATTCATTCACACACATTCATTCCTGCCCTCAGGCACTCACACAGGCATATGGGTTGCAGAAGGAGCCAACGCATGTGGATTCTGTAAGGTCTGTCTGCTCATCATGGCTAGGGAAACCAGTCTAGAGGAGAGACACTGGCTGTAGAGAGGAGTTTTTCAGGAGCAGGGGAAGAAAGAGAGGAGATTCTTATGTGTGCTCCCTCTCCTTATATAGTATCTGAATGGCTCCTGTGACTCATTCACCTCTCATCAGGGAGCATGCCCAGACTTCCTTTTATCCAGCAAAAGCAAGTCTGTGTTCTCATCACCATGTGTTCCAGTCTTAGCATCGCAACTTCAAATAAAAAACACAAGAACACACACACACAGAGAGAGAGAGAGGGGAGAATGCAATTTAGAGCAAGTTATAAAGTGGCTGAGAGTTACAAAGGTTACGAAGTTGCAGCTTACAGTAAGTTTGAGAGTTACAAAGTTTTACAAAGATTACAGCAAGTTGCAAGGTTTGACGAAGATCACAGTGAGTTGTAGTTTAAAACCTTACACCTTACAGTTGAGTATAGTTTCAGAAAATGCATGTGTAAAATGAAGTAAGATCAGGCAGAGGGTTTTTTTATTCAACAGGAACCTCCTGTTCCTCAGGGCCTGGAGGCCAAGGAGTGAGTTGGCCATGGAGACTCAATTCCCCTTTTGTCTCTCCAGGCCAGAGCTGAAAAATATGAATGGGAGCTTTTGAGGCAAAAGTTTCAGGGCCATGGAGAACTGGAGGGATTCTAACTCCAGGCCCATCAGAGGAGCAACTCACCAGTCAGAACTGAAGAACTGGGTCACTCAATGCAGTGTCACCATGTGACGTTGTTTCTCTCCAGGTGCAGGACGGGGATGTAGCAGCAGCTGGTAAAGATTTCTCCTGAACTGGATTTGAGACTGTGACTTTTGCTAAAAACCTTTAGCTCCAATGGAGACTCCAAGGGAGTGTGAAGGTACCAAAAAGGGATCTAGGAGGGGAAATTGGGATGAGCCCCTGAGGCTGTGGGAGGGGAAGGGCTCTGACTGGGTGTGTCACAATTAGATGACAGATCCATTGAATGAAAGATAGAAAAATGTAGAAACTGAGCAGTGTAATGGGCACAGATGTGAGGACACTTCACAGTAATTCATGACTCACCTGAGGTCACAATCCTGTGGCCCAAATTTAGCAGAATGGCCTAAAGTTTGGTCTCTCCCCCATGGGGGCCAGAGAAATCCAAAAACAGGAAATGCCATCTCTTCTCTCTTTTCCCCCTCCAGACACTCTGCCGTCTGCACTGGAGACTCAAAATGGGGAATCCCTAAGCACATACACTCCAGGTGAGTTTGCAGGTGGAGACTTGTCTTTAAATTATGATAAATTTTCCAGAAAACATTTTCATGAGATTGCAGCTAAAGTTAAAATCAAATTGACACAGACCAAGATGCATGAAAATCTAAAAATGGAATCATGATGTACTGGGAAGATCCCATGGTGAAGTCAAACAAAAGATCCTGGCACCAGCCTTGGTGCTGAATTCATGTTTATGCTGCTAAACAGAAACCCCCTCCCTCAGCAGCACCCAAACACTCTTAACTCTGGGGTTTGGATAGTCACAAGGCTTTTCAGGAAGAATGAGTAAAGAGCTCTCTGCTTTCTGGGCTGACACACTCTCCTTTACCGTGGCAGAGAGAGAGGAGCCCCCTCTCCCCCTTCTCCAACCTCCTGCCTTTGCTATGGGCAGAGTGGGCTCTCCTGTTGGAGTGGCTCACTGCTTTCTGGATAAGGCGACACTCTCTCTCTTTCAGTGAGGAGGAGAGGCAGTGTAACAGGTGGCACTCACCTCTCATGAGTGCCCCCGTCTGACCCAGTGCATGTGCCTGCGCTGTCACTTTTTAAAGCCTCACTTTTTTCAGGAAGAACAGCTCTTGCACAAAAGGAGGGATTTTGCACAAAAAGGAGCCATCTACACAGCTCCTTTTTGCACAAAAACCGTGCACACAAAAATGGCTCCTAATTACTTATTCAAATGAAGCATAGCAATATGCTAATCCAAGCTTCATTTGCATAGACTTTTGCACAAGAAGGAAGCAGTATAGACATAGCTCTTCTTATAGGTCTTTCTGGCCCCTGATTGGTTGGTTTCTCTGAAGCCTCTTTGGAGATATTTTCTATGGCCTTAGTCTAGACCCAGGGCCTGGTTCACCCTGTCTCAGGCAGGTACCAACTTAAATCCCTGAAGGAGATTCCCTCCCTTCTAACACTTTTCCTACTGTGTCTCTGGGAGTGGAGCAGCCCCAACAAGGGGGACCTGAATCCTGTTCCAGGAAATGAGAAACTAGTGACGTGGGTCTGTGATGGGGTGAAGGAACCCTGCACGTTAGGGAGCTCTGGGGGAGTCTGCAAGGAAGAGGGTTGCAGGAGACGCACGACAGTGGGGAAGCCGCAGGCAGAGAAACTGGCGCCCCAGCAGAAGATGTGGCAGGAGGCAAGAGAGCCGCTGGGGCAGGCACAGCAGAGGCAGGGGAAACGGCGGCAGCACCGCCGATGGATGACATCACCTGCCAAGCTGGCAGGGAACTTAAAATTGAGCTTGGGGAAGGGGGGAAGGAACAGAGAGTGCACCAACGGTGAGTGGGGTGAAGCTGTAGGTGGCAGGGAAGGAAGCGGCCCAGGGCAGGGCCGTGGAACCCATGAGCGGGCATGTTTGGGGGCTACAACCCCATCCGCTGGTCAGGGACTGGCGTCTTTACTGTAGGGCCCTGGGTCAGGACCCAGGAGAGAGGGTGGGCCCGGGTCCCCCTACCCCGCCACCGGGGCTCATTGTCTACACCGGGGTCAGGAACCCCGTCTGGGGAGGGCATAACTCGAGCCTGATAGTGATTTAGGAGTTATTAGTCCACAGCGATATTGTCTGTGCAATTGACATGGTGTCCCTGATGTTGTAATTGACATTGAACTGGTGTATATTGAATTGGTAACTGAAGGGGGAGGGAATCCGAGTGGCATATAATAAATTACCGGGGACTTGGATTGGAAGTGTCTCCTTATACAGGGTCCCATTGCCCAGGCTGAGGCACTGCAGTAACAGCTCAGCTCAATCTCATGGGCCCAGGACAGAGGCAGCTTCCTGGGGCCCAGGCTTGTCCCAGCCAGAGCAGGGCTGTTAGGGTGTGTGAGAAATGGCCCCAGCCGCCCCCACAGCTGAGCTCTGCCCCTCACACTCTGATTATCTCCCCCCAGTGACTGTGTCTCTGGATCCAGACACGGCTCATCCCCGACTCGTCCTGTCTGTGGATCGGAAACATGTGATATATGGATACCCGTGGCAACTGCCCTACAATACTAAGATATTTGACACTCGGCTCCTTGTGCGAGGATGTGAGGAATTCACCTCAGGGAGATATGGCTACATGTGGCAGCAAGTGCCCAACAAACCTGAGAGATTTGACACTCAGCTCTGTGTGCTGGGCTGTGAGGGATTCACCTCAGGGAGACACTGCTGGGAGGTTGAGGTGGGGGATGCAGGATACTGGGCTGTGGGAGTGGCCAGAGAATCAGTGAGGAGGAAGGGACTATTCAATCTTAGCCCTGAGGAGGGGATCTGGGCTGTGGAGCTGTGGTTGTGGCAGATCTGGGCTCTCACTGACCCTGTGACTCCCCTGCCCCGGCGCAGATTCCCCAGCAGGATCCGGATCTGTCTGGACTGTGACCGGGGGCAGGTGACATTTATCGATGCTGGTACCCAGGCCCCGATCTTCACTTTCCCGCCAGGCTCCCTCCCTAAGGAGAGAATCCGACCCTGGCTCTGGACGGGGTCAGGATCCCTGTTCAGCCTGCACCCCTGAGACATGTAGGAAATCTCTGGCTGCATCCCCCATCCCAGTTGCTATCCCATCTCCCTGTGACTAACTGTCCTGCCATTGCTGTGACCATGGAAGCTGCTGCCAGTCTTTGCTCTGTGCAGTTTCTGCCCTGTCCAACCCCAGAAAGCATTGGGTGCAGGAGCACCAGGTTTCCAAAAAATTTGGTGCTTCAGGGGATAGCTGACTTAGTCTGTTACAGAAAAAAACAACAAATGGTCTGGTAGCACTTTATAAACTAATGAAACATGCAGATGAGTTCATGAGCTTTCATGGGCACAGCCCACTTCTTCAGATGACTGGAGTTATGAGCTGGGGATATGAAAACTCGAAATAAATAGGATTGGGGAAGAGGGGGGGAGAGAAAGAGCATCATTAAGTATCTGGAGAACAGGTACTTAAACCTAAGCAGATAAAAGTCAAAGTCAATAGATAGATTCCTAAGACAGGAAAGATACCACTCAGAGAGCTGTTAGCACCTTCACTGGCTGTTGAATAGGTAGAGTCCCTACCAGCCCATGTCACTATTGAGTCCATTAGCATGTGAATTTGTGGATGAACTGGGCTTCTCTGTATATTTGGCTTGTAGATCTGGTTTCCAAGATGAGGGTGGAGTGGAGTGCCACAAGGGCATGTGGGGGTTATGTTTGGGGGGTGCCACGCTTACCTGGCGGTCCATCCCTCTGGCAATAGCTCTTGGGGGGGGGGGCAGCGTGCTCCAGGGGCTGCTGCCCCAGTGCGCTACCTCGCCCCCACTTGCTGCCTCAGACGCTCAAGCCCTACTGCTGGGTGCTGTTAGTTCCTGTCAGACCAATCTAGCTGTGGCCCTCGGGACACCTAATGTGTCACAGTCCTGAGTGACATTGCTCGGTTGATCCTGCTGTTCTGTGTAGAGCAAGCTTCAGAGGGGTTGCCCTGGTGCTGGCTGAGGATGCAGGGGCTGCGGGACTGGCTGGCAGCTTGGTGTGTGCGAGGCCAGGGCCAAAAGAAGCAGCCATGAGTGTGAGCCTGGCAGGATACAGGCAGACAGAGCTGGCTTCAGGGACAGGGTTCCCTGCCCACACAGACGCAGGGTTCGGAGTAAGGAAGCTGCCGGCTGCTGTTTGTTTCTACCCTGCTCAGGGCACAGAAACATGTGGCCATTGTTCGTAAATTAAAGTTTGCACCAAAGAACACCCGGTGCCTACACTCAGAACCAAGCGAGGCCCCAGACACTGTCTGGCAGCTGAGTTGGGATCTAGCCCTAGGGCAACAGACGTGCAGGTGGGAACATCTGCAGAGAGCTCGGTGTCACGGAGCCTGTGCAGAGAAGCAGGTCGCTGCTACCTGGGGACTTCAGCATGTGCAGCTCTGTGTGCTGAGCAGTGCCCAGTGTCCCTGCTCTCTAAGCTCACATGCCTTCCCCCAGGGTCAGACATGGACCCTGGCTCATATTCTCCCCTAGCAGCACCAGCCCCACCATGAGTATGGGCTCAGGACTGGCCCAAGGAGAAAAACAACAGGAAGAGACTTAGGCTGCTAGAATGATGGGGAATGAGTCAGACTGTTACTTTCCCTTCTGCATCTGGTGTTTTACAAAACTTAAACCTCAAATCTTTTTAGCTCTTAGTGGGTGTTTTGAAGGGGCTGGGCTGTGACCCTCAGACTGCCAAACTCATTGCAGGAGAAATACCAGGTAGTTTGAAATAGGGCTTTATTTCGAATGCCTGTTTCACTGCCGCATGTAGACATGGTCAGTTATTCCGGGATTGTAAATTTCAAAAATGGCGCCCGGCTGGGAAGATGCACATCAAGCGCGGGATATTTAAATCCTGGGCTTGATTTGGAATTCCAAATGCCTACATTTGCAGCCCTGTTCCGAAAGAGGCTGCAAGTGTAGACATACCCTCCCTTCAGCTCACGGGTTGCTGCTGCTGCTGCTTAGTGAGTTGCTTCCCTGTTCATGCTTTGTCTCTACCACACACCAGCTGCCTCTGTCCTTACCCCAGGGAGCCTCCTTAGCCCGGCTGGTCCTGAGCAGCAGGTGAGATGTTCAGCAAGACACAGCCAAGCCGAGGGTCCTCTGCACACACGGTGTCACTGCAGTAACTCAATGAGATTAGTTCCCATCTATTGTTTCAGTGCAAGCCTGCGAGTGGCTGTGGATTCATGCGCTGGAGTCTGGGTCAGGGTCAGGGTCTAGGGTTTCCTCTTCTGCTAAGGCCATGGGCCACAGGCCAGGCCTCCCTCACCCGTTTACAGCAGGTTCCTGCTGGGGCTGGGTTTTGGCCAGGGTAGGAGGTGCAGCAGGTCTGTGTGAGGCACTCCGCCCCCCCCCCCAACACACCATGTTTTATGGAATTGACTAATGGACACAAATGCACATAATTCAAAAGTGCTTTGGACAAATTGCTTCATGTAACCTATCAATGTTTATGTCATAATCCACTGGATCTGTTCATCTTATTTTGGGCGTGTGTATCATTCTTGTGGGTAAAATTAGACAAAAGGAGTATGGGATGGTTTATCAGGTTTAAATTTGTAATTGCTGGGTATTTCTGCTGCTGGGAGGCCTCAGTACGTGCGCGATCATATGCAGATAGCCTTTTGTCCTTAAGTCTTAGCAGTGGTGGGTAGAGACAGGCAGGTGACTTCCCATGCAAAAAGGGAAACTTTACAAACAATGGGAAAGTAGGAGTCTTTGGCTGGCACACCCGAGTGAAGGAACCAAAGAAGGCTTTGCTGGAAAAGAGACAGTTTTAGGGTGAGTTTGTAATGGGCTTGTGTACTGAGGTTTCAGTGTCAGTTAGCGAAGCATTTTCTGTTATTTTGAGTTTGTAATCTACTTTGTTCTGCCTGATCTCCTACCACTTAAATCCTACTGCTTGTATTTAATAAAATCACTTTTATTTTCTGTCAAGCCCAGCGTAATTAATTTTTACCGGGAGGGGAGGGGGACCGGTTTGTACATTCCCCTTTTCATTGCTAAAGGGGGCTTACCCAAATAATTCATTGAGGGCTTTGATCCCATTTGGGGAGTGGTATCCCAGGAAGCTGGGCTGCACTCTCCTTGGACCTGAAGAGGTTCAGTGTCTATACTGCTTCTCAGGGGTGGGGGACAATGATCTCAGCTTGGTGCCTTGATTGGTGGAGGCCAGGGAGATGGCCCAGCAGGACCAAGAGGTGAGAAGCACCAAAGAGCAGGAAGACAAGTGGAAATGGCCATGTCAGCACCCCAGGAGGCATCCCCAATGGGTCTCCTGTGACCTCACCTAGTCACGGTCTGGTCCCAGGCTGCGGAGGGGTGTCTCCTCTGCAGCAAGCCTGGGCCATGGCAGGGATGGGGTAGAAAGAGGGGGGGATGCATCAAGTGTGGGAAGACCATCTTTGGCTGGGTTTGAGCCAGGTAGAGGAGCCCTGGCACTGGTAGGTTCAGCTGTGTGTTAGGTCTGGTGAGGGAGATGTACCCTGGCTATGACAGGCCCTGACCATGGCAGAATGGGGGCCAGTGGAGAAGGAATATGGGACATACCAGCACCCCAAAAGTCTGAGCACCACAGATGAAGCTGGGTGCCCATATGCAGCAGAGCTGGAATTGGGGGAGGGACACCTGTGCCAGGAAAGATAATGGAGCGGGTAATTAAGTAACTCATCTGCAAACTTCTGGAAGAAAATAAAGTGATAGGAAACAGCCAGCATGGATTTGTAAAGAACAGATCATGTGAAACCAATTTGATAGCTTTCTTTGATAGGATAACAAGTCTTGTGGATATGGGAGAAGTGGTGGATGTGGTATACCTAGAGTTTAGTAAGGCATTTGATAAGGTATTGCATGAACTTATCAATACACTAGGCAAATACAACTTAGATGGGACTACTACAAGGTGGGTACACAACAGGCTGAATAACCATTCCCAGACAGTAGTTATTAATGGTTAAAAGTCATGCTGGAAGGGCATAACAAGTGGGTTCTGCAGGGTTCTTCTTCATATTTGTGCTTATTTTTACATTTTCCTTCCATGTTGAAAGAGGGTTACCACATGCTGCAGACTAAAAAGAAAATGTCAGACACTGCTAAACATCTCACCAGCAAAAGGAAGATGGACTTTTTAAAATAACAGGTACAGCTGGTTAATAATACTAAATTCCGTAAAATGGTTCTGTTATAGAATAAACGACAGAGAGATAGCTAATTCGCTGATTGGCTACTAATGACCAGTTAATGATTTACTGATTGGCTCACATTCAGCACTTGGATACAGATTTAAACATATACAACAGGCAAATGAAAATTAGTAATAGATGACATAACAGACCATTTACTAAAAACCAGTAAAAAAGTCTCTAGTCACTTAAAAAATTCATGGCCTGTGCGTAGATCTTCAGAGAACTTGACAAGGAACAATCATCAAATTAAAAACACCAATAACAACAAAACTTTGAAAGTACAGTAATAGTCTCACACTAAAAATAAGCATCTCAGCCATGTATTTTATATTTAACACTACTGTCCTATTATGTCCTGTGAGTTTTTAAAAATTAAACTGAACTGAGAAGTAAATTAGCACAATTTGAAGTGCCTGTTTCACTCCAGTTTGTTGATCTCTGGTTGCCTCTTTTTTTTTTTTTTTTTTTTTAACTTATGAAGATTATGGCTTTTATATAGTTCTAAGAGAAGAACAGGCAGGTTTTAGGAGAGGATGATCTTGCACAGACCAGATAGTAACACTGTAGAACAATGTGTTGAATGGCAAGCACCACTATATATCAACTTCATAGACTTTATGAAAGCTTTCGATAGTGTGGACAGGCAGTGCTTCTGGACCATCTTGCAACATCATGGGGCTCATTAGCCTGTAGTGCAATGGAAAGTATGTTGGACTTCTAAGCTGTGGTGCTCAATATGAGCTGGGTCAGTTATTCAAAGGTTGTGGATTCATATCCCACCAGAGCCTCTTTCTGAGGTAAACAGGATGAGGTTTAATAAAGACAAATGCAAAGTGTTCCATTAGGAAGGAACAATCAGTTTCACACATAGGCTGCATCTAGACTGGCAAGATTTTGCGCAAAAGCAGCTGCTTTTGCGC
>JANRFK010000270.1:5397355-5407990 GCA_030068395.1 Apalone spinifera | reverse complement strand
TCCCAGCTCCCCACACAGAGAAGGGAGGCTCCTGAATCCCAAGCGCTGGGGTCCAACCCTCAGATCTGGGTGAAGTCGGCATGTGCATTGCTGACACATGAGTGACTGTGCTTTGCAGAGTTACAGGCACAGAGATATTAGAGATGGGAAAGCCCTAGTCGCTGAGGGGATCCATGGCCCTGGGGCCAGGCCAGGGAATTGGTCTGACGTATTTACAAATTCCCTTCCATGTTGGATGGGTCCCCTTGCATGTGTCAGATGGGACTTAGATGCTTTTCTCTCTCTCTTTCTTTCCAGGATGTGAAAAGCACATTGAGCAGGTAAGTGTCTCTTTCTCACTCCCCCTCACACTTTCCAGCACTGGGGAAGAGATTAATGGTGATGTTGTCACCACATCTCCCCAGGGCCCCACAGACAGATGTGAGGGGAAGGTCACAGACTGGGGACAAATCTTCCTGAACGACTTTAGCCTGAGGGTCTTATCCCTGCACTGTAGACTCGGGAATTCTCCATTCAGAAGCACAGTCTGACCTCAAGTGTGTCCTCGAGCTGTCCCCTCCCTGGGGACTGGTTGCCTCAGGACTGTGGGGGTGAAACATGGGCCTGTCACTACTGGGCACCATTTAGCCCAGGGCAACAGGGGCCAAGAGTCTTTCCCACCCGAGAGCTATTTGGAAACCTGTGTGGAATGGGCTGAGGAGGGGGGAGCTGGTGTTTGTCTAGTACCTAGTGGGCAGATTCCTACAGCTTTTCACCTGGGAACCTCCTGTCCCTCAGCACCTGGAGGCCAAGGAGAGAGTTGGCCATGGAGACTCAATTCCCCTTGTGTCCCCAGAGCTGGTCTTTCCAGGCCAGAGGTGAAGACTATTAATGGGACCTTTGAGGGGAATGTTACATGGCTATTGGCTGTGCTGCACCTGCTCTCAGGCTGGAAAAAGCAGAGAAATTCTAACTCCAGGCCCATTAGAGCAGTGACTCACAAGCCAGCTCTTGAGTCACAAAATGCAAATTGTTCCTGTCCAGGTGTGAGCAGGGGAGATTCCAGCAGCCAGAGAAGATTTCTCCTGAACTGGAAAACAAACTCGGTGACTTCTCCCAGAAAACTGTTGCTCTGATGAAGACTCTGAGGACGTTCAAAGGTACCGAGAGAGAATCTAGGAAGGGACATCAAGATAAGCTTCTGGGAATGTGGGAGGAGACTGACTCTCATCAATTGGTTCATAATTAGATTCTGGATCTGTTTAATTGTGAAGTGAGAATTCCACACTCTTGAGATCCAAGCCACACGGGTTGATTAATTTATCCCTTTAGTTGTATCCTGTCTTGCCAGTGGACTTAGTATTAAAGTAAGAAATGACTCAGATTTTAAGGCCAATCTGACTTCCTGAATGTTGCAGGCCACAGAACCTCATCCACCCACCCCCGCAATGACCCCCCAAACTCTGAGTGAATGACTGAAGCCCTCAAGTGATTTAAGGACTTCAAGAGACAGAGAAGCTAGCATTTACTCTAGTTTAAATCTGCAAGCAACATGCGCACCATAATGCAGAGGAATGTGAAATGCCCCCGGTCTCTGCCAGTCTGACCTGGGGAAAGTTGTTTCCCAACACGAGATATGGTGGCAGTTGGATGCTGAGCATTTTACAAGACCCAGCTGCCAGACACTTGGCAAAGAATTGTCTCACTCAAAGCCCTCCTTGGCTGGTATCCCGTCACCAGCCATTGGGCGTACTTGCTACTAGCAATGGCTGATAGAATGAAGTACTCACTTGTTCCCTTCTCCTGGGATGTAGGCAAGTCACTGGGAATTTTCTTTATGAAGCTTTGACTTCCGCTTACAATATTAAGCATACTATACACATACACATCATATATTTATGGATCATCTTCTAATCACCTTTGAATGCTAGCAACATTAGCTATCTTTTATCACTTACAGAATACATACGCATTAAATTTTTAATTAGCAGGGATTTTATTGTCCACACTATTTTCATGTTCTAACTTTTAATTTATTGATTGTAATCAGTGATTACCCATAGGTCATTTTGTCACTCTTCTTAGCACAGTGGTTTTGGACTCTGCAAATTACTTTGTGACAGTACAGTTTGGGTGTGTGGTGTCTGTAAGCACACTGCACATTCAAATCATCTCTCTGACACCCCCCCTCCCTCCCCGCAGAGCAACCTCTAAACAAATCACTTCAGGCATCACTTCCCTTGCAACAAAGAAACTGCTAACTAGGCCAAAGCCAAGTCACTCAGCATAAATGGGCAGGCTTGGTTTGTCCAAACTTATGAATAACAAGTGACCCTTGTACCAATTCTCAGTATTCAAAACAATAACTACTGTAAAGCAGAGAAATGGAGCATATGGAGAGGGCCCCCAGCATCAGGGTGTCTCATAATTCCTGATTTTGCCAAAAGTCACAATCTTCAGTCCCAAATTCAGCAAAATCCCTTCACTTGGGGGGATGGGGGGGGGGGGTCCCCTCCAACTAGAGAGCTGCAGGGCAGGTGCCCCAGGCTGCAGCTGCAGGTGGAGTCAGTGGGAACTGCAGGGCCCCTAGGGTTGCCAATGGTTTCAACAAAAATCCCAGACACACTTGACATTACATCACAATCTACATTACATCTTATTTAGAAAATACCAGCCATTTCTATCTTGTTTTCCAAACAAAGCTCAAATACCGGACCGTCCAGTTCAAAACCAGACACCTGGCAACCCTAAGGGCTTCAGCCCTCTGAGAGCCAGGGCCAGGGGCCTAAAAGTGGACTCCCAAAGTCTAGCCCCTTAATTATAGGCCACGTGTTAGAGCTGCTCCCAGCCCTGCACTGAGCTCTGGTCCTGTCTGGCAGCCAATCTTGGCCAAGGGGCTGCAGGGAAGGAGGAAAGCCCCTCCCTCCAGCACAGGAGCCTCTTGTGCCTCCTTCCCAGCAGCTGCAGGCCCAAGGCATGTCCCTGAGAGGGATGGGGTGGGGTGGGTCGGGGGGAGGGGGAGAGGAGGGACAGAGGCGTGTCCCTGACAAGGGTGAGGAGGGCAGGGGAAGAGGCAGGGTGCAGGCAGGACAGAGGGACTTGTGCAGTGTAAAGTTGGGCCTCTGGCTCTCTGCGCTTTGGCCCAGGCACACGGGGCCTGTAACAGAGATGTGACTCTGGCTGGCATCAGAACTGCCTGAGCCAAGCTCGGCATTGGCCCCTGCAGCCACTGAACAGTGGGGTCACAAGTGGCCTCCCCTTTCTGCTTTTGCTGGCACAGGGTGAATCTGGCCCATGGAGCCAACCTCCCCCTGTTTCAGTTTCCCCTGGGATTAAATGATTTTATTGTTGTTCCTATTGCTGTCTATGGAGGACAAGGTCCCGTCGTGCTGCTCTTTGTAAATAGACCCCACCACTCAACGTTAGAGCCAGGACTTTGCAAACTCTAAACATCCTACTAGTGTCAAAGGGACCAAAGTGGGAAAAGTTACTTTGATGCCAAAGTCTGCAGGATCCAGGCCTAGGTTTTGACAAGAGGCAGTAAGGCTGCATCTAGACTGGCATGATTTTGCGCGAATACTTTTAACGGAAAAGTTTTTCCATTAAAAGTATTTGCACAAGAGAGTGTCTATACTGCATGTGCCTTTGCGCAAAAGATTTGCTTTTGCACAAAAGCATCCATGCCAGTGTAGATGCTCTCTTGCGCGAGAAAGCTCCGATGGCCATTTTAGCCATCGGGATTTCTTGTACAAGAAATTAACTTGGCTGTCTACACTGGCCCTCTTGCACAAGAGGGCTTATCCCTGAGCGGGAGCGTCAGAATATTTGCGCAAGAACCACTGATTTTGTACATTAAAGTCCGTGTTCTTGTGCAAATACTCGTGGCCAGTGTAGACAGGTGGCAAGATTTTGTGCAAAAGCAGCCACTTTTGTGCAAAATCATGCCAGTTTAGACACAGCCTAAGTGAATGAGACCAACCCCGTGGAGTCTGAAGGTTTCAGGGCATGTTGAGGAGAAAGCAAATCTCTTCACAGATTGTCCTGGGGTGCTTGAGGCTGCAGGGAGATTGGTTCCATTGCTGGGAGGTGCCTGACTGAGAGGAAGTAAAAAACATCAAACCTTTTTTACATTAAGTACCTGAGTGTCTCTCTGCTATAATGAAAACATGGGTCTGTGTGTTAAGTTTGGAGATGTTGTTGGCAATATGGAATCCTGAAATCTCAGCTCTCTTATCCCTTCCCTCACCAGACATGCTGCCCTCTGCACTGAAGAGAGCAAGAGGAAAATCCCTGGGCGCTTTCCGACAGGGTGAGGTTTCAAGTGGAAATAGTCTTCAAATGATGAGAAAATTCCAGTGACAGTATCTTCCTGCAATTGTAGCTAAAGTTACCAACCGAACCCTCAATAACCTCAACACACCCAGCCTTAAAATTAACCCATTGATCAGTGAGAAGACTCAGGGGCCCTGGCTTGGGGGACCAGAGAGCTGTGCCCTGCCCACGTTAGAAAGTTAGATGGCCCGACCCACCTCTTCTTAATATGGGGATAGTTTGAGGGCAGGGGGCCACCCTCACCCCACAACCTGCAAGACTGGAACTTTGCAGGCAGTAGTTGCACTAGGTAGTGCAGCAGCTGATCAACTCCCTGTCATGAAGCAGAGCCCTATCCTGTCACACCAGCTTCTTCCCAGCACTGTCCCCGGGCTAGGTCAAAAGCCAGAGCTAGGCTGCCGTGAAGAGCCCTGGATCCTCCTCCACCCCTTTGTGGGCTTTCTGGGGAGTTGAGAGGTGGGCTGGGGCCTACTCTCCGTCCCACTGGATTCACCCAGGCCAGGGGGAGGGTCAGAGTCTCTCTCCACAGGGGTCAAGGCACCCGGGGAAGGGGCCATGGAGGTGGTAGCTTCACAGGTTGTGGGACCTCATATCCTTCTCCCCTTGGCCAAATTCTACCAAGGTTCCGGAACCCCTCACCCATGGGGCTGAGTTCCTGCCCAGGCTGCTGCACAGAAACCCGCTCCCTGAGCAGTGCCCGCATGGAGCTCTCTGCCCTGAGGCTGCCACCTCCCTCTGCTTCACCCCAGTGCAGGGGGCTTCCCATCGCTCTTCTCCCCCATCCGGCCTTTCCTCTGGGCAGGGCTGGGCTCCCTCATTGGAGTCGCTCCCTGTGATGCTAAAAGCTCCTCCCTTCTCTCTGGGCTGGAGCTGCCCCACTCAATTCCACCCCCTGCTCTCTGGGGTCAGGCAGCTCTTCCCTCATGCTGCATCTTCCCCTCTGCACCCTGGCCTGGGAGTGGAGGCTGCAGTAGAGGGGAGGGATCTTCCCATACAGGTTTAAAGGGGGTGCCTGGCTCCTCTGCTCTTGCCTCATTAAACCCTTCCATGCTGTGTCTGACAGTGGGGATGGAGCAGCCCAAACTAGGGGAACAGGAAGCCGAGGCCTTTGCAAACAAATGAGAAACTAATGAAGTGGGTCCCCTTGCCCAGGCTGAGGGGCTGCAGTGACAGCTTGGCTCAGTCTCTCCAGGACAGAGGCGGCTCCCTGGGACCCAGGCCTGTCCCCACCAGCGCAGGGTGACTGGGGAGGGTGAGAAATGGCCCCAGCCACCCCCAGGGCCGAGCTCTGCCCCTCACACTCTGATTCTCTCTTCCCCAGTGACTGTGACTCTGGATCCAGACACGGCGCATCCCCTGCTCGTCCTGTCAGAGGATGGGAAACGTGTGAGATGGGCAGCCACGCGGCAGCCATTGCCCAGCAACCCGGAGAGATTTGACGCTGAGCTGTGTGTGCTGGGCTGTGAGGGACTCGCCTTGGGGAAACACTGCTGGGAGGTGGAGGTGGGGGGTGGGGAGCGCTGGGCTGTGGGGGTGGCCAGAGAGTCTGTGAGGAGGAAGGGACAGATCAGTCGTAGCCCTGAGGGGGAGATCTGGGCTGTGAAGCGGTTGTGGGGTCAGTTCTGGGCTCTTACCTCCCCTGCCACTCGCCTGTCCCTGCCCCACATCCCCAGGAGGATCCAGGTTTGTCTGGATTGGGACCGGGGGCAGGTGACATTTATCGATGCTGCTAATGAGGCCCTGATCTTCACTTTCCCACCGGGCTCCCTCCCCAGGGAGAGAATCCGACCCTGGATCTGGGTGGGATGGGAATCCCGGCTCAGCCTGTGCCCCTGAGATATCTGGGGAGGGGCAGGTTTGGCTATTCTACTGGGAGCCCTGAGACCAGCCTCTCTGGCCCACACTCCCCAGTCTCTATCCCATCTCCCTGTCAATGGTCTGTCCTCTCCTCTTTGTGAGCCTGTAGGTTGCTACTGGTCTCAGTTCTGGGCAGCCTCTGGCCTGTCCAACCCCAGGGAGCACTGAGTGAGCGAGGCAGAGACACAGATCTCATGGCCCCAGGGATTGTGCAGCCTGTTTGCCACTGTCCTCTATGGCCCAGGGGGACTCTGGGGATCCTGGGTCAGACAGTGTCACTGGGACATGGGGGGGGGAAACAGCCCACGGGGGATGGAAGAATGGGCTTCTCGAGCCACAGTGTCTATGGGCTGGAGGATCCCTGGAGCTGCAGGAGCATGAGGGTTCTTAGGGACAGATGTGTAGTTTGGGCAGGGAGTAGAAATTACAGGTGGGCTGGGGACAGGCAGATGTGGGGTGGCAAGACACAATTAATTGGGTTTTGGGGAGAAGTTGGAAGCTCAGCAGCAGTTGAATGGCTGAGAGCGCCAGGGAGTGGGGATTGAGTGGCTAGCACAGACACTGCTTTCATCACAAAAGGGGTTTTCCCCTTCGGTGCAGTGAATTCTCCTCTGGGGAAGGCCATAGCTAGATGGACAGAATTCTTCCATTGGACCATTTATAGGGCCCTACCAATTTCATGGGCTATTTTGGTCAGTTTCATGGTCATGGGATTTTTAAAATGGTAATTTCGTGATACCAGATAGTTTAAGCTGAAATGTCCTGGTGTAATTGTAGGGTCCTGCTTCCAAAAGGAACTGTGGGGAGGGGTCACAGAGGTGACTCCATAGGGGGCTGCAGCACGGCTAGGCTTGCCAGATGCTTTCACCAAAAATCCCAAATATGGCAGGAAAAAAACTTGGTTGAGCCAAAAAAAAAAAAGGGCAGAACAAAAAAAGGTCGCTGCTCCTTTAAGAATCCCTGCACTCCTCACTTCCCTCCTCCCCCCTCCCTCCCATGCCAGATGCAGCAGGGAAACAATGTCCCTGCCAGACTTCCATCCAAGAAAAACAGAAAATGCCAGACATGTATTTTCTGTGGGGGTTTTTGGTTTTGTTTTACCAGACAGGGGCAAGAAATAACAGACTGTCTGGGCAAAAACCAGACACCTGGCAACCCTAAGCACAGCTACCCTTACTGCTGCATTGCTGTTGGTGGCGGCTGCCTTCAGAGTGGGGCACTGGAGAACAGTGGCTGCTGCTGGCTCCCCCCAGCTCTGCAGGAGGGAGAGGGGCGCAGGGGCTCTTGTACATGTCAAAGATTGAAATGCCGTGTGGAGCCGGGCCGAGGGGCACCCAGTAGCGTGATAGGGCAGCTCTCGGTGCCAGGGCTGAGAGTTCCTGCCTCACCCGGAGCCCCAGCTCCCAGTCGCCCAGCACTGCTGCCTGCATGCAGGCTAACAGTAGCTGAGCAAGGAAAACACTCCATCACCGCCCAGCACCTTCCCAGAGTGTGGGCCTGTGATGCCTAAAGCCTCACAGATAAGAAGGCTCCAGCTACACAGTATAGGGATGTGACTGACTAGTCATTCCCTTCCTCTTCTCCCCCCTGCTTTCCCGCACCTCTATCAGAAAGAGGCGGTGGGGTGCTTCAAAGCAGCAGTGCCACATGGAGGCTGGGGCCAGACCCTGGGCTCCATGCAGTGCTGCCGCTCTGAAACACCACAGGGAGCTCGGGGCCACCAGGGAACTGCTGCCTTTGGCCCTGTGCTCCCCACAGCGCTTTCACCCTGGGGCTCTTGCTACAGTTCAAAGGTGGAAGCTAATCAAATAGTTGATATATCTGCTCTTTGATTAACCAAATTATTGAAATTTTACATCCCTGCACAGTAATTGTTTAACAGGAACTTAATCTTAGTTATGCTCAATTCTGACTGGTTACCTTTGAGTTCACTTGAATATGAGCAAATTTACCAGGAATCCAGCATTCAATATAGGGAAATAGGGTCACCTTAGCCCTAGGGCTTTTTCACATCATCAGCCACTTGGGTAAATTTTCCTTCCTGAATATTCACTTCAGGCCAGACGATTAAATGTGAAAGCTCTGAGATACTTTTGAAAATGATTTTGTACTTGAAATCTTCTTAAATTTTATTTCTATAAGTAATTCCCCATTCTGCAAGCTCAGAAGTGCTCACTTTTATTTTGTATTACTTTATTTATTGCATATATAAATATTCAGAATTTTACTCGTAGTTTTAATCATATTTCATCTTCATAGTTTCTCTGTGTGCTACATCTATTGTTACAGTACATTCCAATGGTGCTCTTCACTCTGCCAATCCTACTGTTCTGCATTGCCAAAACCCAGGCTACAGCCAGGGCCAGATTAAGGGGGGGGCTAGCCAGGCAGCTGCCCGGGGCGCCAACCTATGGGGGGCACCTCATGGCAGCTGTAAGGGGCGCTGGCCGTGCAGCACCCCTTAGAACTGCCATCAGGCGCCTGGGGCCAGGGGCTACGGGGTGCCCCTTAGAGCTGCCATCAGGTGCCGCGCACTTGATTGCAGCTGTAAGCTGTGCAGCGCGCCAGCAGGCAAAGCTGCACATGCGCTGTGCGCCCGGGGGCGGAGCCGCTCATGCGTCACGTGTCCGCTGCCCGGGGCTCAGGAATGGCTCGAGCCGGCCCTGGCTATGGCTACAGTGCTCGTTTTGCTTGAAGAGGCAATGCAAATGAAGCGTGGATTAGCATTTTCTCATGCGTCATTTTCATAATCTCTTCCAATCCATTTTTGCACAAAAACAAGCAGTCTGGACATTTCCTTTTTGTGCAAAAAACCCTTTTTGTGCAAGATTCTTATGCCTCTCCCAGGACCGAAAGAGATGCAAATGAAGTGTGAGGAAAATGCTAATCTCTGCTTCATTTGCATTGCCTCTTCCTGCACAACTTGTAGGCTGTGTCTAGACTGGCCAGTTTTTGCGGAAAATCAGCCGCTTTTCCGCAAAAACTGGCCAGCTGTCTACACTGGCTGCTTGAATTTCCGCAAGAACACTGACTTCCTACTGTAGGAAATCAGTGCTTCTTGCGGAAATACTTTGCCCTTCCTGTTCAGGCAAAAGTCCCTTTTGCGCAAACCACCAGTGTAGACAGGACGGCATTGTTTTGTGCAAAAAAGCCCCGATCACGAAAATGGCAATCGGGGCTTTTTTGCGCAAAAGCGCATCTAGATTGGCACGGATGCTTTTCTGCAAAAAGTGCTTTTGCGGAAAAGTGTCCGTGCCAATCTAGACGCTCTTTTTCTGAAAATGCTTTTAACGGAAAACTTTTCCGTTAAAAGCACTTCCGGAATATCATGCCAGTCTAGACGTAGCCGTAGTGTAGCCATAGCCCTAGGGTTTTTAAAATGAATTCTCTTGGGCTACATCTACATTACAGGCTTCTGTGCATTTCATAACTTTCATTCTTCCGCAAGAGTGTGTCTACACTGCCACTTGCTTTTGTGGAAGAGTTGTACTTTTGTGCAAGAGCGTCCATGGCAGTGTGGATGCTCTCTTGTGCAAGAAAGCTCTGATGGCCATTTTAGCCATTGGGGTTTCTTGCGCAAGAAATTCACATTGCCTGTCTACACTTCCTTCTTCTGGAAGACCTCTTGCAAAAGAGGGCTTATTCCTCATGGGGGGAGGAATAATTCTTCCGGAAGAAGCACTGTTTTCCAACACTGTACTGTAAATTTACTTGCGCAAGAACACGTGAGCAGTGTAGACACCCAGCAAGTTCTTGCGCGAGAAGCCACCAGTGTAGATGTAGCCTCAGGCTGTAGGGTTTTTTTTTTTTTTTTCTTTTTTTCAAG
Source organism: Apalone spinifera (assembly GCA_030068395.1). Classification (NCBI taxonomy): domain Eukaryota; kingdom Metazoa; phylum Chordata; order Testudines; family Trionychidae; genus Apalone; species Apalone spinifera. Next base: position 5,397,996 of record JANRFK010000270.1, on the reverse strand, counting down.
GGTCTGGGGCAGTGGTCTCCAGCCTTTTTAAGCATGAGATCACTTTTTGAATTTAAGTGCAATCCAGGATCTACTTCAAACCCAAACAACCTTGCCCTGCTTCCTTCCCGCCCCTTCTCTGAGGCCTGGACTCTGCTCATGCTATCCTCCCTCCTCTATCCTCACTCACTTTTATCAGGGGGGAGGGGATGCAGATACTGATCTTGGGCTAAAGCAGTGGTCACCAACCAGCAGATCAGGATCTACCAGTACATCTTGGAGCCTCAGACAGGTGATCCTGACTGGTTTGGTTGGGAAGCTATCAAGCGCTGGGCCTTCAGTTGCCCCTCCACCCACTGTCACACTGCTCCTGCCCTCTGCTTTAGAGCTGCCCCTTGGGAGCCTCCTGCTTGCTGTGTGGGGGAGGGAAAAGGGGGGTGCTGATGGCAGGGTATCCCCCCCCCACTCCTGTACCTTGTCTCTACATAGAGAGAAGGGGATGGAGGGAGCGTGGCCATGTAAATCTGTCACTCTCACAAACACCCTGTCCTTCCCTCTCATCTACTGGACCAACATGTAACCTGATCTGCTGTTACTTTTACTGCTTGCAAAGTGGGTTAATTTTGGTTTGTAACTGGTCTGTGCATTTCATAACTTCCATT
>JANRFK010000270.1:5384173-5397255 GCA_030068395.1 Apalone spinifera | reverse complement strand
CACATTCATTCCTGCTCTCAGGCACTCACACACTTACACAGGCAAATGGGTTGCAGAAGGAGCCAAAGCATATAGATTCTGAAGGGTCTGTCTGCTGATCATGGCTGGGGAGCTGGTCAGAAAAGAAAGAGAACTTCTGACTGCAGAAAGAGGAGCTTCTCAGAAAGAGGGTTCCTGTCACATGCTCTCTCCTTTTATTTGCAAGTGTAGAACTTCTGTGACTTATCCATATAAGAACGGCCGTACTGGATCAGACCAAAGGTCCATTTAGCCCAGTAGCCTGTCTGCTGACAGTGGCCAGCACCAGGTGCCCCGGCGGGGGTGGACCGAAGACAATGATCAAGCGATTTATCTCGTGCCATCCGTCTCCAGCCTCTGACAAACAGAGGCCAGGGACACCATTACTATCCCCTGGCTAATAGTCTTTTATGGACCTAACCTCCTTGAATTTATCTAGCTTCTCTTTAAACTCTGTTCTAGTCCTAGCCTTCAGAGCCTCCTCTGGCAAGGAGTTCCACAGGTTGACTACACGCTGTGTGAAGAAGAACTTTCGCTTATTAGTTTTAATCCTGCTACCCATTAACTTCATTTAGGGTGTGTCTAGACTACAGGGTTTTGTCAACAAAAGTGGACTTTTGTCGACAAAACTATACCTGCGTCTACACTACCACCGAGTTCTGTCAACATAACATCGACAGAACTCGGCTGTCTTGTCGACAGCGGTAAACCTCATTCTATGAGGAATAACGCCTTTTGTCGACAGAACTCTGTTGACAGAAGGCGTTATTGCATCTAAATTGTCCTTTGCGTCTACACTCTCATGTCGACAAAGCAGCTTGCTTTGTCAACGGAACTGGATGCAGTCTAGATGCTCTTTGTCGACAGAAGCTTTGTCAACAGTATCTGTCGACAAAGCCTCTGTCAACAAAAGCCTGTAGTCTAGACGTACCCTTGGTGTTCTCTAGTTCTTCTATTATGGGAACTAATAAATAACTTGTCTTTATTCGCCCTCTCCACACCACTCATGATTTTATAGACTTCTATCATATCCCCCCTCAGTCTCCTCTTTTCTAAACTGAAAAGTTCCAGTCGCTTTAGCTTCTCCTCATATGGGACCTGTTCCAAATCCCTGATCATTCTAGTTGCCCTTTTCTGAACCCTTTCCAAGGCCAAAATATCTTTTTTGAGGTGAGGAGACCACACCTGTGCACAGTATTCAAGATGTGGGCGTACCATAGTTTTATACAGGCGCAGTAAGATATTCTGGGTCTTATTTTCTATCCCTTTCTTAATAATTCCTAGCATCCTATTTGCCTTTTTGATCGCCGCTGCACACTGTGTGGACGTTTTCAGAGAACTGTCCACAATAACTCCAAGATCTCTTTCCTGATTTGTTGTAGCCAAATTAGCCCCCATTATATTATATGTATAGTTGGGGTTATTTTTCCCGATGTGCATTACTTTACACTTATCCACATTAAACTTCATTTGCCATTTTGTTGCCCAGTCACTCAGTTTTGTGAGTTCTTTTTGAAGTTCTTCACAGTCTGCTTCTGTCTTGACTAGCTTAAACAGTTTAGTATCATCCGCAAACTTTACCACCTCACTGCTTGCCCCTTTCTCTAGATCATTTATGAATAAGTTGAACAGGATTGGTCCTAGGACTGACCCTTGGGGAACACCACTAGTTACCCCTTTGCATTCTGAAAATTTACCATTTATTCCTACCATATTCGTCACCAGGGAGCATGCCCAGACTTCGCTTGATCCCACAGAGCAGCAGTGTTTCCTTGAGTGGTCTGATCAAGGCTGGCCTTACCATGAGGCAAACCGAGGCAGCCGCCTCAGGTGCCAGACTGTGGGGGGAGGGGTGCCACTAGGACCCAGAGTGTAGAAAATTGTGTCTGCTGCTGGTGCATATGTAGGTAGCAGAGCAGTACCATGAGAGGAGTAGAACAGGAAGAAGGCAAATTGAGACCTTTCAAAGTTTTGACCCAAGCGAGGGAGCATGGGGGCGTCATTTGAGCTCCCCGCCTCAGGTGCCAAAATGTTGTGGGCCAGCCCTGGGTCTGATGACTCTCCACACACTCTCTCTCTCTCTCATATCTCAGGGGAGAATGCAGTGTAGAGCAAGTTACAAGCAAGGTGTCTGAGAGTTACAAAGATTACAAAGTTGCAAGGTTTTGCAAAGATTACGAGTTGCTTTGGAGTTTAAAAGGCGATGCAGCTGAAACAATTACAAAGCTTCAGGGAATTATTTACAAATCATCAGTAATGAAGTGATTTAGAAGACCGCTTCTCTCCCTCTGCCCCCCACCCCTACCCCCCCAGCAATGCAGTCAGCAGGAGGGTTTTGGAGAGTCTCTGAGGGTGTCTCTACACTTGCACCCTCTTTCAAGAGAGGGATGCAAATGTAGACATTTGAGATTGGAAATGAAGCCGGGATTTAAATATCCTGTGCTTCATTTGCATATTCTCGTTATGGCGCTATTTCGAAATAGCGCTATTTCAAAAAAAGAAACACTGTCTAGACATGGTTATTTCAAAAGAAAACTCTTCTTCCAAAATAACTGGTAAACCTTGTTGTAGGAGGAATAAGGGTTATTTCAAAATAAAGGTTTTCTTTCGAAATAACCGCGTCTAGACAGCATTTCTTTTTTCGAAATAGCGCCATAACATGAATATGCAAATGAAGTGCAGGATATTTAAATCCTGGTTTCATTTGCAATTTCGAATGTCTTCATTTGCATCCTTCTCTTGAAAGAGGGTGCAAGTGTAGACATACCCTAAGTCATGTGTTGGCAGGACCTTATAGTTTAGTCAAGTGTATTTCCAGAAAATCCATGTGTAAAATCAAGTAATAGCTTGGGCTGGAGGCTTTTTGCAATAGGGGATAGGACTTGAGCCCCCAACCCTTACACTTTTCAGGTAAATGCCCTATCCCTGAGGCCAGCCAGGAGATAGTAAGTGCGGAAGAAAACATTGTCCTCACTCTGCATTTGTAAGCAACAAGTAGCCAGAGGCAGTTTATTCTAGCAATATTGCAAGGGAAGCCTGATTCAGACAGGGGGAGAGACACCCCTCCCCAGGCAGATCTTTGAAATACAAGCAATTATGAAGCAGTTTATATACCTTCCCATTACATATAACAATGCTAACAGTTATCTTAGTTCCTCCCAGATGCTACCCTATCCCAAGGTCCCTGCTGGAGTGAGCATTCCATCCTTATCTCCTAAAACGAGGTGAGAGGAGACGGCATTGTCAAGAGTCAGAATTAGCCTGACTCTTGCTCTCTTGCTAAGAAGACTAAGATGGCTGCTCACGAATCCCTTGCTTCCACAGGCTCTTCTCCCCTCGAAAGTGTGGCTCGTGAAGCCCCTCCTTCCCGCCCCGGCGCCCCTGAAAATAGCTTCCGGCTCCCTGTGTTCACCAGGGCAGGGGAGCCCTCCGGCGCAGCAAATCTAAATGCTGTTTTCAAGATGGCGACTGGTGAGAGCCTGATGTGGCCAAAAAGCCTTTAACCACAGGTTTTTGTTGTTTTGGACCAAATGTGGCTGGGGGCTTCCCCCCCTTGACAACTTTTCCCCGGCTCTTTGCGCTATATGGACAACTATTTTGGCTCTTTGCCTGCAATGGGTTGGCCACCCATGCCCTGGCCCCACCTCACTTCTCTACCTTCAGGGTGTCCCCAACCAAACTCTGAATCCCTTGTCTCAAGACCAGAGCCTGCACCCCAAATCCCTACGCCAGCCTGGTGAAAGTGAATGAGATTTGGAGTGAGCAGGTGAGGCCTCAGAGAAGTGTTGGAGCAGGGGCGGGGCCTCAGAAAAGGTGGGGAAGGAAGCCAGGCAAGGGTATTTGGGTTTGAGGTAGATCTTACATTGCGCTGAAATTGAAAAAGTGATCTTGTGGCTAGAAAGGTTAAAAAGACCCCTGTTATAATCCAAGTTCCCTTTAAGCCGGGCCTGAGCAAAATACGACCCGTGTGTGCCAGGGGTTAGGAATGGGTGACAGGGGAGAGCTCACTTGATAATTGTCTGTACTCATGAGTCCCTCTGGGGCAATGGAATTGGCTGCTGTCATGAGAGAGGATCCTGGGCAAGATAGACAACTGGCGTCATCCTGTCTGGCTGTTCTGGTGTTCTGTTTGTTCTCTGTGCTTATACCCTCTGGGCAAGGGAGAATGGACCTATGGCCTCAAGTGGACAGAAAGTGGCCTCTGAAAGGCTCATATAGTTGAATTACTTTCAAGTGTCTGGTGGTCTAGTGGCTAGAGTCCAACATGCTCACTGCTGTGGCCTTGGTTCAATTCCCACTCTCAGAAAACTGCTTCCCTTTCTCCAGGAAAACTGCTTGTCACTGCTTTGTCATCACTGAAACATGTTATAGCCAGGGCTCAGCAAGCTACTTGCCCATGGCAAATAGATTTTTGGCTCTGTGGTCTGCAATTGCACAGCGTGCCAAACAGTGCAGCTGGTGAGCAGGGCTTACTGCCACTTGTCATGCCCTGGTTATAGCACCTATAACCCTACAGGGTCTCTTTCTATGCTTGTCCTCATTACCGAGAGTAAAAACATCTGATTGTCAGCAGATCTAGAGAAGTTATTTTTATTCCTCTCTAATGGGCACTGGTTATGCCACATCTGGAATATTGTGTCCAATTCTGGGCCTCCCACTATAGAAAGGATGTGGATGCATTGGAGAGGAGATGTGGAAAGGATGTGGATCCTGAGGCAGAGGAAACCTTTGAGGGGAATGGAGAAGTAAGGTAAGAAAGAAGGAAGAATGAGTCACTTCCGCTCAGGTGAAAGGTGGTGGGAACTGCCAGTTCTAGTGCAAACTGAGGGCTGGTTCCTGCCCCGGTGGCTCCCTATAGGGCCTGCCTTGAGAAGCACCAAGGAGCCTTTTTGAAGGGTGAGGGGATTTCTGTGACTGGCTGGGTCTGACGGGAAAGATTTTGGTTCCCATGGAAACACAGAGCTGGATTAGACCTGAGCGCTGGAGAAGTTTAACTGTCACGTGCATTTCAGTCAGAAGCTGTTGATCACTTTGTCTCTCAAAATGTTTTTCAGTTTCTGATATTGGGGGGAGGAGGGGAGGAAACTCTTCTTGTTTCTGTACTGTCACAGAGTATGGGGAAGTCACTGGGCCCTGCATCTCCATGCGCAGTAGGACGTGACTCTCAGCCAGCAAGTTGGTTTATTTGTTGACAGGAGCATTGCGTAGCACAGACTTGTTGTTAGCCCAGGAACCAGAAGCAGTCAGCACAATCCAGATTGGGGAGAGAGGGACCCAGAGCCAGTGCTCTGGGCCCCCTCCCTGCATACTCAGCCAGCCCAGAGGACCCACACATTCCACAGCCAGTCCCAACCCTGCTGGCAACCCCGCCTCCTCGTTTGGCTAGCTTCAAAAGGTGTTACCTATTGGATCTTCCACCTAGGCTCAGGCTACAGGACAGTCTGAGCTGTTGCTGTCTGATGAGGTTCAAGAAGAAGAAGAATCGCAAGCATTGTTACAGGCTGGGAACTGACTGGCTAAGTAGCAGTTCTGCAGAAAAGGACCTGAGGATTACACTGGATGAGAAGCTGGATATCAGTCAACAGTGTGCCCTTGTAGCCAAGAAGGCTAATGGCATATTAGGTTGCATTAGGAGGAGCATTGCCAGCAGATCCAGAGAAGTGATTATTCCCCTTTATTCAGCTCTGGTGAGGCCACATCTGGAATATTGTATCCAGTTCTGTTCCCCCTCACCCCCCCCCCACTATAGAAAGGATGTGGACGCACTGGAGAGGGTCCAGCGGAGGGTGACCACAATGATTAGGGGGCTGGAGTGCATGACCTACGAGGAGAGGCTGAGGAATTTGGGTTTGTTTAGTCTGCAGAAGAGAAGAGTGAGGGGGAATTGATAGCAGCCTTCAACTTCTTGGAGGGAGGTTCCAAAGAGGCTGGAGAAAAGCTGTTCTCAGTAGTGACCGGTGGCAGAACAAGGAGCAATGGTCTCAAGTTACAGTGGGAGAGGTCTAGGTTGGACATTAGGAAAAACTATTTCACTAGGAGGGTGGTGAAGCACTGGAATGGGTTCTCTAGGGAGGTGGTGGAATCTCCATCCCTGGAGATGTTTAAGTCTCGGCTTGACAAAGCCCTGGCTGGGTTTAGTTGGGGTTGGTCCTGCCTTGGGCAGGGGGCTGGACTTGATGACCTCCTGAGATCTCTTCCAGCTCTATGATTCTATGATTTCTGAGTACATGCTAAGATGGGGAGCCTGGTGAGAGCACACCCAACCTTCCCATCCCCAGTCAGGTACCAGTGCAGTGCCCAGGGAAACTGAGGCACACACATGAGGTTACCACAGAACAGTACAGGACTGTAGGAATCACATCAGCATGTGGAAACAAAGCAAACAGAGTGAACACAATCCTCACTACATAATATGTACCTTTTTACAAATTACAACATTTTCAAATGTTGTACACTATTTTTTGTGTCCCCATTTGAAGTGGAGATTCCAAAAGCTCAATGAGATGTGGGAGCAGGAACCAATCCAGCCCAACTAGTGAGCCCGGGGCAGAGGGTGAGAAAAGTGAGCTGTAGCAAAGTGTGCTGTGCGGTATCTCTTTGTGCCACCTCTCACCTTTGTCATCATCTGGCTGAGAGAAGCAAATTGGGCTGGACTGGAAATAACACTGTCAGAATTGGTTCCGTCTGGGTATGGGGACGGGAAAAGTGTGAGGTAGGAAATGGGAACAGGGGAGCAAAAAAGAACATCTATGAATGTCAGAGAGAGGTAGAGGTGGCAAAGTGGCAGCAGCATTTTTTACTATAACACTTCTGGGAAGGAGCAGCCCCAGAAGGCAGCTGGACTTCCTTTATCCGAGTCCAATTTTCACTTCCTTCCATGTGTGGAAGGTGCAAGCAGGCCTGGCTGTTGCACAGAGAGTTGTAGCCCCTGGTGTCCAGCCCTGTCTCTCTTCCCTTGTCGTCACATTGAAGGGCTTGCTTATCTGTAAAAACTGGTCTGGTCATCAGAGAGCAGCTAAAGTGACTCTGGTGGGATTTGAACCCACAACCTTTGAATAACTAGCATGGCTCACACTGACCACCACACCTTAGAAGTCCAACATGCTGTCTATTGCACCACAGAGCCCCACAAGCTAAGCCTCCTCCTGACATCTCCTCTCTGTTTTGCAGCACAGCGCTTGCTGGGGTGGAAGAGCTGAGCCAGATGCTGTGTTGGATGGAAATTGAACTCAGACCAATTGCTCCGATCCCCTCGTATACCCCAGCCCTGACTCATACAACCCCCAGCCTCCTGCATTAACTCCTGCACCTTCACCCAATCGTTAGCTCTGAGCCCTCCACACTCTACCCCACACCTAACTTTCTTTCAGGTCTTGTTGTATCTCAGCCCCTTCACCCCCCAGCCTAAGCCCTGGAGGGGTGAGCTGTGATAGGACAGGACCTGTAAGAAAAGTAAGTTACCTTCCCCTTGAAAAACCCTGAGCAGACAAGAGCCAGACAAGGGCCCATTCTCATGGCAGCAACACTGGAGTGATCCAGGGTGAGGGGCAGAGACCCTGGAGGAGTTTAGCTGAGAGCTGTGACAGGAGGGGCCATACCTCAATGATGTGGTGAAGAAAGAACTAGCCAGGTGTAGCCAGAGCCGGTGTGTGAGGACCAGAGAGAGGGTGGGTGGAAGATGGCGACCAGTGGAAGGGCCTGCAGAACAGGCAGGACGTGGTGTTGCCCCCAGTCACGGAACGAGGGGGCAGTGGGGAGCACTGGGAATAGACTAAAGTCTCTGTTGTAGCCTTGTGGAGCTGGTGCTGGCAGCTGGAGCCAGGACATCCATGAGTAGGTGCCAGAGAGAGGGGGAGGTTTCAGTAGGGGCAGAAGGAGGCAGGTTTGGAGAAGAGCTGTGAGCCTGCAGCTGAATTTGTGCTGAGGGCTGAGATTACCCAGAGGGAACCTCCTGGCCCCTCTGTGCCCTGGCAAGTTTGGAGGAGGGGTTGGGACGAGGTGGAGGCTGGAGGTGCAGAGTCCCTGGCCTAGTGCCTGGGAAGGGCTCTGCACGTGTCTCTACTCAGCCTGGGTTTCCTTTGCCATGCAGACACCCCCTTAGGCTGTGTTGTTAGAGGGCTAGTGCTTCCCACCCCCTGGTTCTTCTCACCTCAACAGAGAGTCCCAAGAAGGCTGAAAGTTCAGCATCAAAGCAGCCCCCTCCTGTGGGCCTGTAAGGCTACATTGGTACTGCAGTGCTATTTCAGGGTACGGGGGTATCCTGCATCTTAACAGCAAGCTCCTTATTTCTAAATTTAACAGGCTCACTATTCCCACGTCCCTGTAAACCTCATTCCACAAGGAGTAAGGGACGTTTCAGAATAGCAGGTTATTTTGAAATTTGGCGCTGTGTAGATGCCAAAGCTATTTCAAAATAAGATACACAATTTGCATAGCTCAAATTGTGTATCGTGTTTTGACCCTCCATGCATTGTAGACACACCCTCAGGGTTCCCTAAACTTGAAATAAGATCCGCAATTTGTTCTGTGCAAATTGTGCATCTTATTTCAAATCTATTTCCAAATAGCTTATTTATCTCTGCCAGCTGAGAGTCACAGGTGCACAGAGAAAGCACTGATTATAGGTCTCAGGGTGTAATGAGCTGCACTCGGGTCTTTGAATCCTGCAATCTGAGTTCAGCTCTCAATGGAACCTGCTGGTGAGATGCTGGTGAGTTGCAAATCCTTGGGAATCGATGCTTTTGCCTTCTGTCCCTTCTCATGCAATGCCACTGTGTTCTTGACTTTATCAATCTAAGGACTTTGTAGAAGGGCTTTAAATAGCTGCTCCAGTGGCACAATGGGTTAGCACACAGTACTTATATGGCAAGTACCAGGAGCAGACATGCTGAGGTTGTGAGTTCAAGCCTCACCTAGAGCACTGCTTTTTCAATCCCTTCAGGGCTTTCCCCTGGCAGTGAGCCCTGTGGGAGCTGGGATTCCAGCCCAGATGAGGGGAGGTGTCAAAATTCCCCCTCCACATATCTCCTCATCAGAGTAAATGCTGGGTGGCCAGGATCCAAGGCCAAGTGGCACAGAGTGCATTGGACCCTTGACCCTCTTACCACCAGGGTCTAGTTGCCCATCTTCTTCCCCACCATCAGCATCCGCAGTCCCTTTCAGCCATTGGGTCAGCCTGAGAAGGGAGGCAGGAATGGGGCAAAGTAGCGAGTTGAGCTGAGGGGGGCAGGCAAAAGTCATCTTGCCTTGCAGGGCCATTGGCAAAATAAGTTCACTCATGCATCCCTGATAGAGAAGTGGGGGCCCCAGAGGTTGGCCAACAGCTGCAGAAGTAGCTTGGTTGGGAGAGTCTTAAACTGAAGCTGTAATGGTCCCTATTTCAATACCAGCCTTTGGTAGAAGCCAATAGAATTACAGGGCTGGAAGGGACATCTGGAGTTCATAGAGTCCATCCCCAACTCAATCATCTCAACCAGGCCTTAGGCAGGCTGGGACTTAACCTCTTCTAAAGATGGAGACTCCACCAGCTCCCTAGGGAATCCATGCCAGTGTTCACCACCCTCCTCGGGAAATAGCTTTTCCTAATGTTCAACCTAGTCCTCCCCACTGCAACTTGAGACCATTGCTCCTTGTTCTGCCATCTGTCACCACTGAGATCAGCCTCTTTGGAACCTGCCTTCAGGAAGTTGAAGGCTGTTACCAAATCCCCCTCACACTTCTCTTCTGCAAGCTAAACAAACCCAGGTCCCTCAGCCTCTTCTCATAAGTCATGAGCTCCAGCCCCCTCACCATCCTAGACCTCTCCCACTGTGACTTGAGACCATTGCTCCTTGTTCTGCCGTCCGTCACTACTGTGAACAGCCTCTCTCCATCCTCTCTGGAACCTCCCTTCAGGAAGTTGGAGGCTGCTATCAAATCCCCCCTCACTCTACTCTTCTGCAGACTAAATAAGCCCAAATCCCCCAGCCTCTTCTCATAAGTCATGTGCTCCAGCCCCCTCACCATCTTGGTTGCCCACTGCTGAACTTTCTCCATTGCGTCCACATCCTTTGCCCCTGAGGCTGAGCCCTTGTTTGGCTCCTTTGTGGAGAGCCCGGCTGTGCTTCCTGGAGGAATGTTGTCGGGCTTGGCTTGGCATGGGCCTGCCCCTGCACACCCTGCTGAGCCCTCCGCCATGTCCCTCACTTTCTCCATGGGCCAATCGAGTAGCTGATGGCGCAGGAGGGGCCCTCAAGCAGGCGAGGCAGAGCATTGTCACACTGCCTGTGCATGTGGCCCAGACACACAGCACAAGTTGTGTACCACAGACAGACAGATCCAGAACCCGAAGTCAAAGGCTGCACAGACACACACAGGAGATTCTGATAAGAACACCTGGGCAGATACTAACATCGGGTCTGGTTTCTGACAGGCCGTATTTAGCATGGCTGCCTCAGATCTCACCATCCCAAGGGCAGGTGGGGGCTTTGTGGGTCCCTGTTGCTCACAGCCAGCCCCACTCCCACATCCAAAGCCACAAATCACACCCTGGGGCAGCCACAGAGGCTGATAGGGAGCCCCTCAAGCCCACCATCCCCCACGCAGATCAGCCAAAGTGGGGCGCTGGCTCATGCCCACTGGGACCCAGCTTTGCTTGTTTTCCTTCCACCCAGAACCCCCTTCTTCTGCTGGGCTGCAAGAAGCCATTCCTGGGACGCCCTGAGACAGGCACAGGACTCTGCCCTCCCCGCAGCCAGCCGCACCCCACAGGCTTTGGCAGAACAAAGGAGGGGGGGTGGCTCTGCTCACCCCACTGAGGCACTGAGCTTCTGCCCTGCCCCCTCAGCTTGGCCTTCCGCCTCTGCCCCATTCCTGCCTTATGTCTTCCTTGGGCCAGTCACACAAGGGAGGCAGCAGGCTCTAACCCGAAGAGCCACCTCCATACGCCAGCCTCAGAGGGCAGGGGAGGCCAAGCCACAAGCCTCCAACAGGTGCCAGGCCTGACTCATCTTGCTTCCCAGGCTGGTACCAAGGTGCATTCTCAGCTGATGTCACCACCCTCAGGGTATGTCTACACATCAAAGCTATTTCGGGATACCAGAGGTATCCCAAAATAGCTACCCCACATCTTCACAAACCACCCGTTATTTCAAAATATTATTCGAAACAACAGACACACTATTTTGGCATCCCGGTAACCTTCCTTCCACGAGGGCTAAAGGATGTCTCAAAATAGTACTTTATTTTGAAATTTGGTGCTGTGTAGACAGCATCAAATTTCGAAATAAGCATGCCATTTGTGTAGCATAAATTGCTCATCTTATTTTGAAACAAAAGACAGGACTATGCAGCACTATCTTATTTTGAGTGCAGTGTAGACATAGCCTAAGTGATATCAGAGTTGAGCTTATCCCAGGCACAAGGAACTTCACTTACCAGGGCACTAAGGGGAAGCTATAGGGAGAGAAGAGCCTGTGTTTCAACCTGGTTTTGGACCAGGGACCTTTTGGCTATGTCTACACTCATGGCTTCTTGAGCAAGAACATCTTGTGCAAGAGTTCTTGTGCAAGAAGTCTTGCGCAAGAAAACGTCTACACTGCCATGTGCGAGCTGTGCTTTTGTGCAAGAGCACCCATGGCAGTGTGGACGCCCTCTTGTGCAAGAAAGCTCTGATGGCCATTTTAGCCATAGAGCTTTCTTGCGCAAGAAATCCCTGCCGAGCGTCCACACTGCCCTCTTGCACAAGAGCCCTGCACAAGAGGGCTTACACCTGTTAAAAAAGAGCTATGCTCTTGCGCAAGAAGCCCTCTCTTACCACGCCATACTGTAAATTTCCTTGTGCAAGAGCAGGCGGGCAGTGTGGATGCTCTGCAGATTCTTGCGCAAGAACGGCCATACTTGCACAAGAAGCCGCAAGTGTAGACATAGCCTTTGTGTGTTAGGCAAACATCATAACCACTACGCTACAGAAACATTCCCTTCAATACTAAGACTTGGGGAAACATTTTGTTAATAACCCTTGGGCTAAAACAGGCCTCTGCAAAGGAGAGGTATTTACCTTTTCATTGAAAATTGCAGTGAGCGCTGATTTTAGCCAATGATCCCTATATTGAGTATAAAAAATTTGTAACACACATGCTAAGTGAAAATGAATGTCCATACAACAAGTCACAGTTGGGTAGATCTCTGAAAACATCCACTCCATGTACAGCAGCATCAAAACAGCAGATGGAATGTTAGAAATTATTTTAAAAGGCCTCGATAATAAGACAGTGAATATCATTGGAGGGCTGCAACTTGTATGTGGTTGCATATACATGCATATAAATATGCAAATATATGCAAATAGCTTCGTTCACACTGACAGGCATGAATACAAAGATTAAGGCAAGACTACACAACATGCAGGGCCCATTTAAGTCAGTTCTACTGATATTTATAAAATGCAATATTTACTCCATTTCCACCCAGATGACAACACTTTTAATGAGCAATGACAGTCCAGGTATTTAACTACTAAAACACATCTCAACAGAAGACCATTATATTGAATCATCATTGTGCAGCATGTTCCCAGAGGAGCCATGTTCAAAGGATCGCACCCGCGGGCCGTGTCTCAATCCCTGTGTAAACAAAAACTGCACCACATGCCACAAACAAATGGGATGTGGACCACATGTTGATGAGCCCTGATTTACATATTTGTCTCCGTGGTGATCTAGTGGCTAGGATTCAGCACTTTCACTGCTATTGTCTGGGTTTGATTCCCAGCCTGAGGTTTTCACATGAGACCTGTGCAGTCATTACTCTCCCCTCACTGAAATCTGTGACCCAACAGGTTACTTAGAGACCCCTCCCCACCCTCTCCCTCATCACTAAGACAACACCTGCAATTTACAGAAGCCTCTTTCAGAAGGGGCAGAGCTGGGTGACTCAAACTGCCCCTCTCCTCTTGCGTGTGGCCAGCCCTGAAGGAAGCTCGGTGTCGCACACACAGCACTAGCCCAGCACACAGTCAGGCTGACACAAGATCCATTTGTTCGGTTTTGTTGCTGAAGGAGACAACACAGAACTGGCTCCAGCCC
>JANRFK010000270.1:5352288-5368223 GCA_030068395.1 Apalone spinifera | reverse complement strand
TGCCCACCCCATCCCACCTGTTGCTACTATTGCAGAGATAGGAAACCTGGGTTCTAATGTTTCCACATTGATGCGTTCTCCTCTTCCCCCGCTTCTAGTTTCCTTTTCCTGGCGAGGAATTGGGACCCTCCCCAGTCTATGGCACATGGTTTAGATGCGGAGTGTAAGGGAATCACAGGCCCCACACTCTGCAACTGCTCTGTATGAAGCCAGATAGGACAATGGGTAGCACAACACCCTTCAGGGTGTGCTGCCCAGGGCAGGGCGCATCTCCAGCTACAGACTGTCTGGGTCTGACCTCAGAGCTTCCAGTGTCCCTGTTCACACTGTGCACTTCCATCTGGAAGGAACCCCTGGGAAAGCCAGAGGGCCCTGTACCCCAACTGTGCAGCCAGCGAGTAAACAAAAAGTGTATTAGCAGTATTCTCTGTAAGATGAGTGCTTGGGCAGCCACCCAGGAGAGATTTAGGTGCCACCCAACTGTTTAGCAGAGCACCCATAGCCGTCCAGAGCTGGTAGCATGTGTTTATATTGATGGTGCACATCTGCACTTGATTTGGTGCATATAACAAAATTTATTCTGCACCCAGGTGAAAAAATTAGAGGGAACACTGCTTATTGGTCAGCAGGGACTCGGAGTAGAATCGAGCACAGAAAGTGCCCTCTGCCCCAAAGCTGCCAAATGTGTATTCCTGTGCATGCCCGTGTCATAACACCACACAGTAAATGGATGATAAACTAAAATCCGGGGCTGCAGGGAGGGGCTTGTCTCTGCTTGAAATGTACTGCTGGGTGCTCCTTTCCTGGAGTCATGGGGCACGCAAGTTTACGTTGCATCTTGTGATGACTGTGTTCCATGCCTGCCTATTTCCATGCACAATGCCCCGCGGAGGAGTCCGTCCTAGAACTTTTAGCCTAGTGGTTAGAGCTCACCTGGACTGATACGGGCCTCCTTTAACTTCAGCTACTGAGGCTGTAACATTTCTGTTTAATATTATGGAGGCCAAAACTCCCGATTCTGTAGGCCAGTGATAGTGCACTCACCTGGGAAGTGGGAAAACAAGTCAGGACCCACAACTGCAGGGACTTTGAACCTACATCTGGGATTAACGCCCCTAAGTGCCTGTGTGGATCTGGGCCCAAGTGCTTCCCTAACTCCTGCACGTTGCACTGTTCAGGTTCCTCACTAAGCAACTGTGGGAGGTTGCAGTTGCTGACAGTGCTTCAGGTTGAACCTCTCTAGTCCAGAACTCTCTAGTCCAGAACACACTGATCCAGAAACATCCATGGTCTGGCATGATTTGAGTTAACTGGATGTCCACTTTTCATGGAAGTGGCCAAGTTTCCCACGGTCCCATAAAGTTTGTTTGCAGCCTCCAGTCCTGGCTCTCAGGGTTCTGTGCTGTGATGTAGCTCTAATGTACCCCTACATGTCTTCTAACAGCCCAGCAAGCAGTGGAAGTGTTGGTAATGCTGCTAGACCAGTGTTTCTCAATGGTGTTCTGCAGAACCCTGGGGTTCCGTGATGTGAAAATAAGGGTTCCACAAGAAAATTCCATTACAATAACATTTTATAATTTTAAAATAATAATAATAAATATTTAAGCATTCATTAATTTTATTGAAAACAATTTTCATTGGTGTTGATCTCATGACCTTGTTTCGCATTTGTTTATTATTATCCTTACTTATTTGTGGTTTATTTTTTCAGTTCCATATATAAGACTGTTATTAGCGGTTCCACAAAATTCTTTCGAATTTAAAAGGGTTCCGTGGCCAAATAAAATTAGGAAACATTGTGCTAGACAATACTGACCTCCTGTGGTTCGGAAAATTCATTTGGCACCGGTCAGGTCCCAAGGGTGCCGGACTAGAGAGGTTCAACCCGTGCAAGGGCATTTGACTAGGGATCTCCAAAGCAGAGCGTCCCATGAGCTGTGTATGTGCTGCCTGATGATGATTAGTTATAACGCAGTCCTTCACGTGCTCACTGTTTGGGTTTTTTTCTCTTGTTTTGTCTTCATCAAGTTGCAACGACAATGAGATTGCCTCTCTTCTGTGGCTCCCCAGCAATCATCTCTCTGCCTGGCTTCACCCTTTTCTTCATTCATTTACCAATTCACACCTTGGAATCAGGTAGGCAGCCCCACTCTTTCAGTGGGTTTTTTCCCCCCCTCTGCCCTGCTGTTACTTACATTTGCCTATTCTCTTGTGTAGCTCTTAAGGCCCATACAGCTGTATGCTTATACAGTAATTATACACCCCGAGGATCAGTTCAGCCTAATTAAGAACAATATCATTTTAGCCTAACTAACTGTTTGCTGGGCAATCTGAGAGTGTCTCTGCCCAGTGGGAAAATGAGACTAGGAACACTTCCCAAGTTCATTCAAGCCCCTCTCGAGTACAGCTATCGCAGTGAAGGGGAGGAGAGGGGAGAAGTAGGGACAGTTCTTAGATGGGCATTCACCACCCCTCTGTCATCTGCTGCTGTCTCATGAACACAGCTACTGACTAAATTGAGGGCTGCACGCTCTGTTTTCACCACCAGTTCCTGAGAGCCAGCTGAGTCTGCTCACTGCTATCAAGCGACTGCAAAACCACACTTGGCTCTGAGTCCGAGAGAAACTTTTATTAGCATTTTAATGTTTCCATTTCAAAGTACAACCCCACTGGTATTCCTTCTGGGTGGATCCTCCCTCCTGGGTTTGGTTTGGTTTTTTCCCCTTTGTTTCTGCAAAAAGGCCTTCTAGAAATGATTGAGATTGTAAGAAAAGGTCTTTTGGGGAGGGGGCATTAAACCAGGAAACCTTTGAGAGAGTGAGCACAAATTAGCACCAGGCTCTGACAAGTCATTTCTAAACTGATTATGTGTGTAGATTTCAGAAAGGATTGAAAATTCAGCTTGAAACCCGCGGGATTAGTGAGGCGACAGTAGCCAAAAATTTATCATCGCTGGAGCAGGAGACCAGTCATAGAATCATAGAGCTGGAAGAGACCTCAGGAGGTCATCAAGTCCAGCCCCCTGCCCAAGGCAGGACCAACCCCAACTCAATCAACCCGGCCAGGGCTTTGTCAAGCTGAGACTTAAAAACCTCTAGGGATGGAGATTCCACCACCTCCCTAGGTAACCCATTTCAGTGCTTCACCACCCTCCTCGTGAAATAATTTTTCCTAATATCCAACCTATACCTCTCCCACTGTAACTTGAGACCATTGCTCCTTATTCTGCCATCCATCACTACTGTGAACAGCCTCTCTCCATCCTCTTTGGAATCTCCCTTCAGGAACCCATCGGGAACGCCTGACTGACGACAGCCGTCAGATCAAATTCTACATTGTTGTTGTTTTTTTAAAGTCGATTTTCCTTTTTGTCATGGTATGTTCCACAGCTCAGTTCACAGTCACTGGACCAGACCAGCCTATCATTGCCATAGTGGAGGAGGACGTGGTGCTACCCTGTCACTTGTCCCCCACAATGAATGCTGAGGACATGGAGGTGAGATGGTTCCGGTCTGATTTCTCTTCACCTGTGCATCTCTATCGCTATGGGAAGGACCAGTACGAGCAGCAGATGCCGGAATACACCGGAAGGACAGATTTCCTGAGAGATGGCATCCAAGATGGGCGTGTCGCCTTGAGGTTATGTAAAGTCACACCCACAGATGAGGGACAATACAAGTGTTATTTTCAGTCAGCTGCCTTCTATGGAGATGCCATATTAGAACTGCAGGTAGCAGTTCAGTAGCTTATGCTTGTGTTTCCTTTCCTGATAGCATTTTCTCTTTTTTGTCATTCGTAGTCCAGTGCCCACTATGCCAGAAGTTTTGCACATGTGCTTTCTTAATTTAAAGTGTCTTTTTGCTCTTTTATTTCCTCACCTCAGAGAGGAAGTGGTACATCCCCCACAGTGGCTATCCATGAGATTGCTATCCCTCAAGATGCAGCAGCTAAGGAGCAAGCATGATCCTCACACCACAAAGCACAATTCCCCCAAAGCAGGGAGGGGAATACGCAGCACAGGAGCTGGATTTGGCCCTGGCTTACCTGAATCTGGCCCCTGAGGCCTATTTCCCAGTAGCTCCCTCCCATACACTGAACCCTTCATTTCTGACCGCATACCAGAGCATAGGCATGTCCCACAAAATCTACTAGCTCAGGCCCCCCTCTCAGGTTCTGGTGTGTGAGGGGAATGTGCTTCTTAGGCAGGGGCCACAGCAATGGCTTTTTTTTTTTCTTTCTCACTTTTGTGTGGCCCCCGACTAATTTTTTTTTCTGTCGGTCAGTGGCCCCCGACCCAAAAGAACTTCGCTGTCCCAGCCCACTCCAAAGACTTCTCCTGGCCATTCAGCATTGTTATAGCCTTTCACTCCTTCAGACAGCCCCAATCTTCTCAGTGTCCCAACTGCTGTGAGAAACAGAGATGTCAGAGAGACAGTGAATGGGCAGGCAAAGGTAATAAGCAAAGTTGGTGCAGCCTGTCTGAATGACAGTGTTTCATATCACAGTCACATCCTCTGCCTTCGTATATGCACTGATCCAAAGGCCATAGAAACCCGCAGGAGGTTTAATATCTTCAGTAGGCTTTGGCTCCAGCCTTGAATCAAGATTCGTAGAATCCTAGGGTTGGCAGAGACCTCAGGAGTCATCAAGTCCAGCCCCCGGCCCAAAGCAGGACCAGTCCCAACTCAGTCATCCCAGCCAGGGCTTTGTCAAGCCAGGATTTACAAGCCACTAGGGATGGAGATTCCACCACCTCCTTAGGTAACGCATTTCAGTGTTTCCCCACCCTCCTCGTGAAATAATTTTTCCTAATATCCAACCTAGACCTCCCCCACTGTAACTTGAGACCATTGGTCCTCGTTCTGCCATCTGTCACTACTGAGAACAGCCTCTCTCCATCCTCTTTGGAACCTCCCTTCAGGAAGTTGAAGGCTGCTATCAAATCCCCCCTCACTCTTCTCTTCTGCAGTCTAAACAAACCAAAATGCCTCAACCTCTCCTCATAGGTCACGTGCTCCAGCCCCCTAATCATTTTGGTTGCCCTCCGCTGGACCCTCTCCAATGTAGGGGGGGCCTAAAACTGGACGCAATACTCCTGGTGTGGCCTCACTAGAGCCGAATAAAGGGGAATAATAAAGGAGGTGACAAGAGTTTAATCCTCTCGGCTGATTCATTAGGCAGGAAGAAAATTACTCTGGACTCGCTATTAGAGAAGCAGCAGAGATGAGCCATAGTCCCTGATCATAAAGGCCACCGACCGATCTAATGAAATCAGCAGAGACGTTGTCCTGTCTCGCACTCAGCTGCTATAGCTCTCGGGAAATTGTGAATGAAGATGTTTCATGGGTACTTTCTCAGTAATTTAACCCCTAAAATGAATTTGAACACGGACACTGTGACTGTCCTCACTTTTCTGTTATGAAGAGAGTTCTAAGGTGCGTCTGGCACCAGCCCTGGCGCCACCAGTGGTGTGGGAGGTTGTGAGTTATGCTACTAATGTAACTCAAATGGCATAGCTTGGATCGACTTTCCCATCTCATGTGGATATGCCCTTTTTCAATTGGTACTGAACAGTGACACACTGAAGGTGTGTCTACACTACAGGACAACGTCGAATTAAGATACGCAGCTTCAGCTACGTTAATTGTATAGCTGAATTCGAAGTACCTTAACTCAACTTTTGGCTCTGTCCTCGCTGCAGGAACTCAAAGGGAGTGCACTTTCCCTTCAACTTCCCTTGCCCCGGTGGAAGCAGGGCTATCGGCATTGACCGGAGCACCCCCTCTCTATTTGAATTAGCTGTCTTAAGTAGAAACACTAATTTAAACCCTGGAAGATGGATGGTGGCAGCTTCGATCTTTGTAGTGTAGACATTTCCTGAGTGAGTTTCCCAGCCTTGACATTCTGTGAGACATTGAAAGCTTGTCTCTCTCCCCAGCAGAAGTTGGCCCATTAAAAGCTATTACCTCACTCGCCTTCTCTCTAATTTTCTGGTACCTACAGGACTATAACCACACTGCATAATATAACATTAAAACAGGTTTATCCCTCTCTCCTGCAGCTCTCAGCTCTGCTCCTCTCATCTCTGTGGAGGATTACCAGGATGGAGGGATCCGAGTTGTCTGCCGATCAGCTGGGTGGTACCCAGAGCCTCAGGTTTTCTGGCAAGATCTTACTGGACGTCGGGTGCCGTCGCTGTCTGAAACACAATCTCGAAGGGATTATGGCCTGTTTGAAATAGAAGCATCTGTGATCGTCAAGGAAACCTCAAACATCTCCTGTTCCATTAGGGACGCACTCCTCAAACAAGAAAAGGAATCAACAATTAATATAGCAGGTCAGTTACAAGCTGCAATGTGACCATCCACAATTGGTTAACAAAGTTAAAATGTCTGTGCCAATGAAAGCAACCTTAGGACCAGCCAGTAAGTATTAAGATGTATACAAACATCCTCCGATTATAATCAGTCTTTTACAAATTATGCAAATAGAAAATACTTTTATAATTGCCCATTCCAGAGCAAACTCACTCTGCTGTGACACAGGAACACCATGCATCTACAAGATCTTTTTTTATATCACATTCTGCTACTTTTGATATTTTTAACCATCCAGTTAAGATTGTTGGAAGATGGAAAGACCAAGACTATAACACAGATCAAAAAAGAGCTAGATAAATGCATGGAAAATGTTAGGTCCATCAGAGGCAGTTAGCCAGGATGGACAGAGAAGATGTCCCAAGCCTCTTTTTGCCAGAAGCTGGGAATGGGCAATAGGGGATGTGTCACTTTGTGATTCCCCATTCTGTTCATTCCTCCTGGGGTACCTGCATTGGCCCCTGTCAGCAGACAGGACAGTGGGCTAGATGGATTTTTGGTCTGACTCAGCCTGGCCGTTCTTATATTTTCTGAGAGGACGATTTTTATTTTATAGGGTTTATCAAAAACTGCTTACTTAAACTGTAATTAATTATTATATGTCATATGACAGTGGTGCATCAAGCCAGACCCACTTAGTGACAGATACCATCTATTCCTGTTTAAATTACTTTGGTTAGAACCATTTTTAAGTAAGTTTCTATTCACTTCTCTAATGTAACATGGCCATCTCTGAGTTCTTGTCTCACCCATCTTCTGCTGTGGGTGTCTATACTTATAAGAAAAACCATTTGAACTTCGTCTTTGCTTCCAAAGTGTAACACCAGTTCTGTTTTTTTTCCCCCCATAGAGCCTATCTTCCCGAAGCTATCTCCCTGGATTACCATACCATGCACCATCCTGGTTATTGAGTTTTTTGTTATTTGCAGCTTACTTTATTACTTTAAAACAAAAGGTAATCTGTTAAATAAGGAAATTCACTATAAAGAGACTCTCTCCTAATAATAGGAACATGTTGTAATGCTTTAGAGGGATGGTGGGAGCTCTGTAGTTGAGGTAGTTGCTTTATTTTCAAATTATTGCACCATCAGTTTTTGTTGTCCTCTTTAATCTCTCCAAACAGTGGTAGCAACACACTTACAGCCCTAGATCTGAGGGTGATTGTTTTTTTCCTGCAGAATTGGACGTAACTTGAACAAAGGGTTCCAAATTTACAACACCCTAAATATGGGACTGTGCTTCCCAGCTCCCTTTGTTTGTTCTTTTACCAGTTCTTAAGAACAGAACAAAGCAGACATTTAAAATTCAGTGGCTGGGACTGCCCAGAACAAAAATACAGCAGTGGAAATGTGTAACACAAATGAGAATCCAATTGTCATGAGTCAGCCCTGACTGGAACTGCCTCTGTGTTTGTGTAATGAATCTGAGGGTATGTCATGACTTCAGAGTTAGCCCTGGCTTTCACTCAGATGTTGCTCCTACCCCCGTCTCCCATTCACACACTGCCTGAGTGTAGTGATCGTTTTTCCACCAGGCCCACTCTGTCACAGCTGAGGGAGTGGGCTAGCCTATAGCAAGGGCCGTGATTTGACTCAGGCTGGTATTATCCTGAGGGTTCAGACTAAATTGCTAGAATGCTGACAGTCCTCCAGTTCCTTCCCATAATTCCCCCCCGGTGCCCAGAAGGACAGACAAGTTCTCCCAAAAGTCACTGGAAAAGAGTTGCGGAGTGGCTCAGGTCTGCATAGCCCAGAGAACCATGGGCTATGTCCCCAGATGTCCTGGTGTTGCACTTGGATGAGTGCCACGGTAGTGAAGACCCAAAAATTTTTGACTTGGTGGCCCTGTGGCCACAGACCTGGGCCAGGCTCCCCAAGGTGCTCTGTCATTCAAGTTAGCTCTGGGTGAGGGTGTACTCTGAGACTCCTGGAGCCTGATTGTAAGAGCTGAAGCATTCCCATGCCTGCTGAAGTCAAAGGTCACTGAGTGCCTCTGAAAATCAGGCACTGGGAGCGTCATGTTTGGCTTGTTAAAACTCAGGCACCCAAACCATGACCATTCCCCTCCCCGTGGTGGTGTGAGTTCTGGGTCTGCTCCACCTTTTGCAGAGTCACTTTGTTTTGCATGTGGCAGATGCACCAGGGGGGAGCTAACTCCATCCTTGAGGAAACTGGTGCTGGTTATGAGGGCCGGGCTTGAACCCAAAGCCATGGGGTCTTCAGGCTAATGCCCTATCCCCTAGGGCACTCCAGAACTCACCTTACTGCCCTCCTTTCAGGGCATCCCTTAACCTGCCTTCCTAATGGAGGTGCCAGCTCCATCCCTGGGGCAATTGGTGCTGGGTGCTGTTTGGCCAGTCCCTGGAGGAGATGTGAGGAGCCACAGTTGCATTCTGACCTGAAAGGGCACAGTCCTTTCCCTACAGGAAAAGAAATGCAAATGCAGTGGCATTCATCATACTAATGTGTATTTATTTCTGCTTGCTTTTAGAGAAGAAGGATGAAGAAGGCAGTAAGTGTTATTCCCTCTCCATTCACAATATTTTGCAAACAGCCTTGTTTAGCGGGGTGGGGGGCGGTGTGTATGTGTGTGGTTGTTTGGGTTTTTTATTTCATTTAGTGATTAATTCAATTTTTAAAAGGTGTTGTGAGGTGGCTTAATTTTAAATAGGTGAAATTTCACATTGAATGGGAACTTACAAGAAGTTATATGTGACTAAACTAGAGAAGCTGAATCTAAATAACCAAGCCGCCTTACTTTTTGGTCCTAAGCCTCTAACTTAATAAAGACATGAGATTTAACATATAAACTGCGGGAAAATCTAAGGGCCTGATTCAGAAAAGCAGGTATGCAAATATTTGTCTCTGCCTATTAAAGGCAGCCCTCAAACATTTGCTTCGTTTTAGGCATCTGCTTTTGTCCCAGTGAACTTTTTGCATATGCCTAAATCTTTGCTTTCTAGTAAGTATGAGAAGCACTGAAGATAGGAAGTTACATTTCTGGGAATCAAACAATAAATTCTTAAAGCATGTTATCAAAATATCAATGTTAGTAACTTTGTTTCCTGTTTCAAATCTTTGAAAATAACAATAATGGCATCACATCTGTTCCAAATGGTTAGCTACGGAGCCCATTAAATTCACTGGGGTTTTTCCCTTCTCTCATGGTGTTTTGAATTGTCAGATACAATTGAGTATTTGCCATGGGCAGCAGTGAGAGAAGCATTAATAAAAGAGGTTGATACACTAAAGATATACCCTGCTTAAGCATGGTGATGATACAGGCATTTCTGTAAATTAAATATGTAGCCTTTGAAAGAGGCTCATGAAATGTATGTATTTCTGACATTACTGCATGGTCATTTTTACTAGAACTTTAACTAGAGATATTTGGAAGTTTTACTGGGCATTTTTTTCCTTTTGTAAACTTGTTTCCAAACCAAAAAAAAAAATGCTCCCATTATTTTAAAAAATATATTTTTAAAGTTCTAAAAGTTTTGATACAAAAATGTTAAAATGTCAATATTTAAATTAAAAAATTAAAATTATCATTGTTTGACACTTCAGCACAAAATATTGTTTCAAGTTTGTTAAATTAAAAAAATGTAAGTGCAGAGTGATATTTAAACTAAATGTTGGTTCCCATGTGGGAATCATCATTTTTACTCAAAAATTACCATTTCAGTTAAATATTTATTGCAGAAAATATTCACACAATTTTTTACCAGATTTGCCTTCTGCTCCCCACATTTCCTTCTGTGTAATAGTGATGCCTCCTAATACAGTGTTCTTTCAGGGGAATTCTCATTTCTCATTATTTTTTATTACAGGATGGAGAAATTGGCTTAGAAAAGCAGGTAAAAAATGTTCATATTTTACCAAAGCCCAAAACCCTTCTCCCTAATGATTCCTAACATTGTTTGTTTGTTTGTTTTCACTGCTGCTGCATAGTAAGTGGATGTTTTCAGAGTAGGGCTGACCATTTTGAGGGACATATTCCCTGAAATTGTGTTAAATGGCATAATCTTGAATTAAAGATAAATCATTAATTCCTGGAGACCCCAGGAAAATCCTGGAGGGTTACCAACCCTGCTTCAGAGAACTATCCACAATGACGTCAGGGTCTCGGTCTTGAGTGGCAACAGCTAATTTAGACTCCCAAACAGTCAGTTGGAATCTCACTTTCTAGTCTGCAAATGCTTCTCTAGGTTGAATTTCATCAGCCATTTTGTTGCAGGCAGTTTCCTTGCTCAGAATTCCCAGCATTTGCCACCCAACCAAGCTGCATGCCCAGGGAGTTCCAGACCCAGCAAACCAAGACCTAAATCCCAGTTTTAGTTTCACTGTGATCTTCAACCCCCCCTGCCTGGCTGCTACCTAAATGGAGGTGTATGAACTTACTCCCTGACTCCGTTTTCGCAGTGACAGTCTCCAAGGGGCTGAGCTGCTGCCTCTGGGTTCTGGCAGTGCTGGCTTCCTCTAGGCACCCAGGAGACTATCTCCCAGCTAAGCCCCCATGCAAGCCAGGAGCCAGAGCTGACGGCCCATCTTGTCTGTGGGGCCCAATATGATAGACAGGCTCAGAGACCACCTAGCTGGGTGTGGAACGGCTGCAGGAAAAGGACTCTTGTAGGCTTCAATCTGGTGCTCAGCCAAGATATGGGAAACCTCCTATGAGAAGACAGGATTTAAATAGTGGCTCATGGTGACATGAGCCTGAGGTTCCTCTCAGAGCTCCCTGCCCAGAACAGATGGAGAGTTCGGGGCTCCCCACAGTGGCCCAGGCTACATAGGGAGCTGGTAACACAGCCCAGCTTCCCCATCCTGGGGCCGGGCTCTTGGGGGAAGAGTAGCAGCCAGGACCAGTATAAACTGGGCCCATGCCCAAGCCACCATAGCCAGAGGGTGAGGCAACTGGGCATGGGTGTTGCTAGGCAAAGGGGGTACAGGGCAGGAGGGCAGCGTGGCAGGACAGGCTGGAAGCGTAGGGTGGAGGACACAGGTGAGAGGAACGTGCAGGGGTTGGAGAGCCCATGGGTGCCAGGGGAAATGAGGGGGGCTTTGCCCGCAAGGGTCAGTGCACCAAAACACAAGTTTGCCAGGGTGTCATTTTCCCTAAGGCTGGCCCTGGGAGCAGCGAAGGTGGGGTCCTGAAGGAGTAGAGACCTGATGGGCCCCGGCTTCAACCGAGGTTCTGGGGCTCTTGCCTAGAGCAGTTTCCTGGGAAACAGGAGATCCCTGTTGTAATCCCTTTGACCCAGGGTCTCCTACAGCCCCCAGGGAGCAGCCTAACCACTGGGTTATGGGTTATAAGGGAATGTAGCTTCCCTCCCCTTCCCTTCCCACTCACCATTTTGTATCAAGCTAGTCCACCTCTGAGCCCATCTCTCAGCTCGGGCCCTGCAGGTAGGATGGGCTTTCCCCTGTCAGGACAGGAGCAATAAATATGTTTTTTCCTGGACTGATCGGTCACTTCCAGGGCTGAATGCACCAGCCAGTGGTGCTGGCCCACAGGGCCTGGAGGAGCCACTTGATTCACTCTCCCCTAGGGATGGCTCTTAGGGTACACAACCAAACAGTGCCAGTTTCCAGCCAATAGGAGCTGAGAAATTTTGCTAGGGACTGTGGCAGTGCACAAAGCCTGCCCCCTACTCCTCCCGCTGCCCGGAGCAAGGAGCCGCATGGAGCAGCCAAACATATTGACCAGCCTGGAGCTGTGGCAGGCAAGGAGTCTCAAGTTCCTGTGGGGCTGCTGGCTGGGAGAGGTGTAGGGTCTAGGTAAGCGCCTTCTAGCCGGAGCCTGCCTCTGGTACCCAGCTGCTCCCCTACCCCAACCCCCTGCCCCAGGCCACCATCCAAACCCTCTGTATCCCCTCTCCCCACCTCCTCCGGGTCACAACTCCCTCCTGGACCCTGCACCTCTCCTACATCCCTCCTCCAGGCTAGAATCCTCTCCTACATCCATAACCCCTCTTGGACCCTGCACCCCAAGCCCTTGCTCCAGATCACAACCCCCTCCTTCACCCAGATTCCATCTCATGTCCCACACCCCGTCATGCATCTCAGTACTCTACCATGAGCTCGCTTCTGAACCCAACCTCTGTCCCAGACATCATACCCCCTCCACAGAACTGTGGCCTTTGACCACTTCCCAAAATCTTGGAGTGCCCCCTCCCATCAAAAATTATTGCACACCCCTGCCTCAGACCATGCACCCCTCTGTCCTACATTTGCAGATCTCTTTGTTTCCAGATATTTTCACTATGGAAAAGGGGATTGGTTGCTCCTTCCATGTATGAAGACAGAGGGACCTCAGCCTGCCCACAGCCTTTAAGGACATCTTGGATTATTTATTTGTTTTTAATTCAAGACTATACACACACTTGCTCACTCACTCATGGCTTTCTTTCCCCTTAGCAATGATTCCTGATTGCAGCTTCAGAGAAAGCAGAAGCAGAAATAGTGGCAGATCTTTTCTCCTTGGAAAATGCGGGTGTAGAGAAGTTCTGCAAAAAATATTTATAAAATATTTTCATTTTTCTTTGTTCGGATTTTATGATGAATTAATTTTCAGTTAATTTGAAAATGGTCAGTATTGACTTTTTGTTACACGCATATGCAAATTCTGTGCTGTGGCAAGTGAAACACTTGGATAACATTTGTGATCATTTTAAAATATGGGTTAGAAATGAGTCTGTTGGCCAGCTGCCCTTCTTGCCCCAGTGACACAGGCAAGCGAGAGGAGCTAAACTGATTCACTCTATATCTGGGGCAGATTCTGTCACTGGCCTGATCAAACCCTCCCCCAGGGCTGAACTCTGCCCCTCATGCTCTGATTCTCTTCCTCTCCACAGAGCAGCTGAGCCTGGACCCACACACAGCAAATCCCTTCCTCCTCATATCTCCAGATGGGAAACGTGTCAGACTGGAAGTCAAAGGCAAAGACCAGGAGGAGCCTGGCTATTCTGAAGGATTTAGTTATTCTCCCTGCGTGCTGGCCTGCCAGGGATTCACCCAAGGGAGACATTACTGGGGGGTGGAAGTTGGGAGCAAAGGGGGCTGGGCCGTGGGGGTTGCCAAACAGTGTGTGAGGATGAAGGAAGGAGTGGTGAGCCTTAAGCCTGAGGACGGGGTCTGGGTTATAGAGCGACAGTGGTGGGGTCAGTTCTGGGCTCTTTCTAGCCCTGTCACACCCCTGTCCCTAAATAAGAAACCGGAGAAGATTCGGATTTCTCTGGACTATGACGCGGGGCTGGTGGAATTTTTCGATGCTGATGACGTGATACCATTATACACTTTCGCCCCCGCCTCTTTCGGGGGTGAGACAATCTTCCCTTTCTTCCGGGTCGGAGGGGCCGGAGCCCACCTCAAACTGTGTCCCTGAGCGAGGAGAAATGATTCCACTGGGACTCACTTGCACGCATCTCATAGGCCGAGGGTATCTTTCATTTACAAAGATCACATGGAGCGCCTTGCTAATCGCACACCCAATTCTTGACAATAAAAGCATTTTGAAATAACAGATGCACTGTCCCTTCTTGTCCCATCTGTTTTGCTTACTATTTCACTGGCAATGTTGTGGGAGAAGGCTCTATGTCCATATTAGGGTGATAGGGTTACTGGCTTCAGTGGGCCATCCTGGCCGTCTGGTAGGACCCAGAGATCTGGTCCACACCACAGAGTTAGGTGGATGTAACCTGCCTTGCACCAACCTAACGAGGGAAGTGTGTGTACTAAGATTTTGCTTTCACTGATATAACTGCCCCACTGTATTGATGTAAATCCTCCATCATGTGGGGTATAGAGAGAAAGTCAATGCTAAATTTAGATGAATTGGCTGGCTGGCTCCATAAGGGCCCTTCTGCCTTTGAAGTTCAGCTACAAAGGTGAAAAGCGCTGTGGGGAGCACTGGGCCAGAACCTGGGGGCCACTCACGTAGTCTCCTGCTGGCCTGTGGCATTTCAAAGCCGCAGCCTGTCCTGGAGCCAGCAGGGGACTCCCCTGCTGGCCCTGGGCTGCATGCAGTGCTGCCACTTTGAAGCACCCCCTCCTTTCCCCCACCCCCTCTTTCTCAGCAGGGGGGTGGGGGTGGAGAGCAGCTAGTGTGTTGACCTCCCAAATGCTTATGGGAAAGTCAACTAGTAGTTCATATCCCTTCCCTACAGTGTAATTAGATAATGGACTAGTGGTTCATATCCCTACAGTGTGTAATTAGGTTGATGCAGTTTCAGCATAGAATGGAGTTACACTGACTGCTGCTGTTGGCTTTCAGAATCTGTCTCAGAGCCTCCTCTACCCCTGTACAGTTGATGCAAGCACTTCTGGTGAGAGTGTGTACTGCTACTGTAGGGAGCAATGCAGAGATGTAATTACGGCAGTAGTTGCATGCTGAGGTCTTTTTAACTTTGTAGTGTAGATATGCCCCAAGATCAGTTTCCTTCCATTTGATGGCATCATAAAACATTAGAACTAGAAGGGAGCCTCAGAGGTCATCAAGTCCAGTTTCCTGGATGGCCAAAGTACCATCCCTGACTGATTTGCCCCACATCCCTAAATGGTCCCCTGAAGGATTGAACTCACAACCCTGGATTTAGTAGGCCAATGCTCAAACCACTGAGCTATCCCTCTCCTATGAACATAAGATTCTTGTGATTTATGTGTCTGTGCAAGTGCTAGACTCCAGCTTTCCTGGGTGCAAGATTTGATCAAGTTCCTGCTGTTGTCCATTTGGTGTAAGTCATAGAAAACTGTTAGGAAATAACATCACTGAAGTCTTCTGTTTGGCTGGCAGAAACCCATGTCAGTGGAAGATGGATCAACCCTTACATTTCAGAGTTCTTCAGCAGGTCATTGGAATCTTGTGTTTAGTTCAGAGCTAATTTTACTATGAAGCATTTATCCCTGATAGTGCCCTAAAGCCCCAGCTGTGATGGGACCACACTGTCCTGTGCATGAGGCATCGGTGCTGGAACTAAGTGTGGGTGGGGACAGGGAGTGTAGCATCCTCTGACTTGAGGTGATTTCCTGTATATACAGCAGGCCTACTCAACACATGGCCCGTTTGTTTGCAGCCCGCAGTGCAGTTTGGGTTTACGTGGGGCTCAACACACAGCCTGTGGGTGGGACCCTTTGACATAGCCTCCACTGGGAACACACTCCACAATGGCGAGGCATCTCCCAGGAGGGGTGAGCATTAAGAGATGCAAGCGGACGGGCTGGCTGGAACAGATGGGTACAGGGTGTTGGCATTTCTAGCCCCCAGGGAGGAAGTGTAGGAAGTGCTGGGGCATTGTGTGAAAGAAGCTATTTGCATATATATTTGTATGTCTATGCAACCATACTTAAGTTGTGGCCCTCCGCATGTGCTATGAGTATCATTGTGGCCCCTGGGGCTTCCAAAGTTGAGTAGCCCTGATATACAGGATTTATTGTTTGGCTCACAGCATCACCCCGTACAAATAGTTCCTGCACCCCTGTGGGTTATGCTCAGAAAAGACACCATCTTTCCTCTGAAAAGGTTTGCTTTTGCTGTTTGCTCTTCCTCCCACCTTCCCCCCCC
>JANRFK010000270.1:5297346-5309926 GCA_030068395.1 Apalone spinifera | reverse complement strand
AAAGGCTATTGCGATGTCTGAGGAGCTGGTCTTTGATCTCAGCAGCCAGTGATCGTGTAATAGATCTTCCAGCAAGTGGGGGGTGCCCTGCCCCCATCAATCCCTCAGTCTGGGACATAGGCTCTGGGGCCCTGGCAGGCCAGCCTGGCAGTGATATGCACAAAGAGGCAGACACAAGGGGACCTATGTCGGCCGCACGCTGTCCTGTACCCCAGGTCCCAGCCCAGAGCCCCAGGAGGTGGCTGAATCGCAGGTGGATTAGTCCCCAGGCAGACACCCAGTGGGAGAGGGGCCCTCGGCCATTCCATGCTGCATGGTACATTGACACACAGCATCACTGGGGGATTGAAATAACTGAGCTCTGGGTCCCAGCAGGGGCTGCCAGGCTGCTCCAACCTCTCCCCACCTTTTGCTTCTTCCATCCAGCCCATGTTGGTGGAAGCTTTATCCCCCCAAAACCCTGCTCACAGCTGCATTCCTGACAGGGAGGTCACAAAAAGTGATGCAAAAAAACTGGCTACATCTTCAACTTCCTGTCTGCCCCTTCCCACTGGCGTTGTGCGCGCCAGGGGCTGCTCTCATCCCCTGAGCGTGCCTGCTCCTGCCAAAAACCGGGGCGGGGGGGACAAGGGCCCTAGGAAAAGAGGCAGAGCAGGGAGCAAGAAGCCCCTCCCCCCCACCATACATCTCTAGAGCATTGTTCCCAGCACTGGGAAAGTGGTGGGGGCCCCAGGCACCTCCAAAGGCATGGTCCACCACTACCCCCCTGCAAGGACAGCCTTTTGGGGGGGCTCAGCCTCCCCAGCCTCTTGCCCAACTCCTGTCACACTCCAGAGCAGAGCAGACCCCAGGGGTAAGGGTGAGCCATGGGATGCTGGGTAAGTGGCAGGGGCTGTGGGAGCTAAGTTTGCCTGAGACCTCAGGGACCCAGCCTGAGGCACCATCCCAGGCATCTCTTTGAAAGAAGCAAAAGAGGATTGACAGGGGATGGGGAGTCTGTGGAAAGTGTCTCAGGGGTTGTGTAGCTTGTTGCCCTGGTTAGCGGTGGGGTCAAAACACAGTTCTGAGTGGGAGCAGGATGTGAAACTGCACAGTAAAACCCTGTTGGCTTGTTAGTCCAACATCTTAACCACTCAGCCATCAGTTTAGCAGTGCCCCAGGGCCAGGGAAACTGATAAATAATCCCAATGCCCAGGCCTGATATCACCTGCCACACAGAATACAAACAACAAACTTGGCTCCCAGAGCACAGGGAAAGTTTGAGGGTCTCATTGCTGGGCCCTGTGGTTAAACATCAAACCAGCAGCCGCCTGTGAGGTCTGTCAGTGTTGCTGGCCCTGATGTACAGACAGGGACGTGGAGCCAGGGAGAGGTTCACTGAATGGGCGAAGGTCACCCAGCGTATGTCTACACACAATTTTTATTTCAGGAGAAGAATGCAAATACCGCGGTGCATTGGCATACTTGCTCTGAGGGTTTTTTCCAGAAGAGGCTCTTCTGGTATTTACCCGCGCCTACACACGGCTGAATTTCTAAATAAACCCCTATTTTGAAAGACCCCTTATTCCTCCTACAATGAGGTTTACAGGGGGTCTTTCAAAATAAGGGTTTATTTCAAAATTTGGCCATGTGTAGATGCGGATAAATACCAGAAGAGCCTCTTCCAAAAAAGCCCCCGGAGGAAGTATACAAATGTGCTGCAGTATTTGCATCCTTCTTCCAAAATAAAAATTGGGGTTACTGGACACCCAGACTGCTTTGATAAGTTAGCAACAACTCCCTATGCACAGAATCCTAAGGCTCCCAAGCTGAGCCCTGGGTGAACTTGTGTTTTGGTGCCTCTGGCCCCTCCACAGAAATAGTTCATCCCCCCATGTCCCTCGGCCCCTTGGGACCCCACCACCCCTGTGACCCGTCCTGTTCTCCCTTTAACTCCAGCACCTCCTGCCCCCTCGCTCCTATACTGTACCCCTTGTGCCACCTGCACCCCATCCCCTGCATAACACCATCTTCACCTCACCCCTGCACTTCCCTCCCACTGCACCCGCAACCCCAGTCCTGCACTGCCAGTGCCTGCCACACTGCTCTCTGCCCCATCCCACCCAGCAACCCCCATGCCCAGTGGTCCCTCTCCCAGAAATCTCCACAGATCCCTGTGCCCAGCCTCCTCCCACCCACAGACCTCCTCACAGTGCCCAGCCCTCTTCCCACAGCCCCCCCCCCAATTGCCCAGCTCCCCTGAGAACATTCAGCACCAACATTGAATATTCTCTGCATAATATTTAAAATTTTGCACATTTTATGGTGAATAAACAAATGTGGAGGCTCCAGCCTGGCATGGGCAGGCACAGGCCACTGGCTGCAGGAAGGTGGGAAATCACCCTGCAGCTCTGCCCCCTTCCTCCCAGGACAGGCCTCATATCTTTCCTTGGGTATTCAGCCTGGCCCTGAGACTCCCTCCCTTTAGCACCATGGAGGCAAGAGGCAGAGCCTGGCAGCTGCAGGAACCAGATGTGAGGGCATCAGGGGAAGCAGCAGCAAGAAACACAACCTCAGCTCTCCTGCATGTCTAGCCAGGCTGGTACATTCCAGGGCCCTGCCCATCACAGCCACCTGCTGAGCCAGCCAGACAAGAGACCAAGCTCCAGTGGGCACCAAACACCCAGCTGGAGGCACACAGTTTTCTCTGGTGAGCCTGAGGAAGCCAAAAGCACATGACGTGTGAGGGCTTTGCAGCAACCCCACCAGCACTCACTCAGCTGGGCCACAATGGAGCACTGGCTCATGCCCACTCAGACACAGCTTTCATTGTTTTCCTTCCACCCAGAACCCCCTTCTTCTCCAGGGCTGCAAGGGGCCATCCCTGGGATGGCCCTAGGACAAGCACAGGATTCTACCTCCCCACAGCCACCCACACCCCACAGGCTTTGGCAGAACAAAGGGTGGGGCTCTGCTCCCCCCACTTAGTCCCACTGAGGTGCTCCGAGGGCAGGGGAGGTCAAGCCACAAGCCTCCAACAGGTGACTGTCCTGACTTGTCTCGCTTCCCCAGGCTGATGTTAAGGTGCATTCTTAGCCTGCCAGACAGCAGGAGTGACACTTATCTGGGCACCAAGGGGAACTGCAATAAGAGAAGACCCCGTGTTTCTGCCTAGTTTCAAATCAGGGACCTTTTGCATATTAAACAAATGTGATAACCTCTAAACTACTGAAACTCTCACAGGCCCCCTCTGCTCCTGCACACAAACTTGGACAGACATTCTGTTACTAACCTTTTGGCTAAACCAGTTGTCAAGGCTGTTCCCCACTCTTGCACGACAAATGCAGAAGTTGGGGACCCGCAAGAGCGCTCCAAAAACTTGCCACTACAGGCTCTGGAACAAAACTTCCCCCACAAAATCCTAATACCCAGATTTTGGGGGAACTCGCTGCAACCACTCGAGTAATTCCAAGAAAATCAGGGAAGAGATCACTTGGGAAATCCCCTCCCTAAGATAAAACTCTCCCCCTGCTCCAACCTCCATTTTGCTTGGAATTGGGAAAAAAGAGGAAATCCACAGACAACAATGGACTCAGCCCTTGTAACTAAGCTATTAGTCCTAAGGACACAACAATCAACCAATACCAGTTAATTAGAAAAAAACCCCAATTGATTAGAAAAAAAAACCCAATCTTTTATTATTTAAAAAAAAACCCACTACAATTGCAAGCATAATAAATTGGCTAGATGGAAAGAGACACCATTTGATAGATACTCAGGGAAAAACCCTGGGCTGTAATGCTTAGTTACAAAAGAGAGAGGGGGAAAAAACAATTAGCAAGCTTAGACATGATTTCCAAACCCCCAAACAAGGAAAACAATAAACCCCTAAGGACTAGCTAAACTTTTTCCTACTTACACATTGTAAGCAGTCCATTTATCTCCCTCAATCCCTGGGAGAAACTGCTCTGATCTCAAACGAGAGAGAGAGAGAGAGAGGAAAAACCCCTCTTTCTCAGTTTGAAATTCCTACCTGCATTGTTATTGGCTGACTACCCAACCCCTTTGCTAGGTACCTGAGTTAACCCTAGTCACCAGGTGCTGGTCAGCATTCCTGATTATGGCGCAGGTGCTCTGTGCAGGAGAGGAATTCACGCTTTTATTGAAAATTGCAGTAAGCACTGACTTAAGCATCTAATCCCTAAACCAGAGATAGAAATTTGCTCTTCCAAATGCATATTCCTCAACTTTTGGGTGCCAGATTGGAGCTCCTTCAAAGGAGCCAGATACACAGGAAAGGCTGACCACACCCCCTCTGAAAATCAGATCTCGGTAGGCATCTCCATCTGACCCCCCAAAATTGGGTTCCCCCACACTGGTCATGGGTGAAATTTGACGCCTTGACATCTAGTCTTCCTCCCAAAGTCAGGGGCTTGTTTCCCACAACTGTAGCCTCAGCATGGAGCCGCACTGGTGCTCACATTGCTCCTGGAGAAGGGAACGGGTCCCACAGTGGCTGGGGGACTGAAGGATAAAATGCAGCCACGTTGCCAAGGGAGAGAGGCTGGGGCTGGCCTGGCGGCACCATGGGACAGCCCTGGGGGAGCTCTGCAATGTGACCCTGGCTTCCAAGGCAGCAAGTGCAGAATCCCCTGCAGCGAGTGTGAGAGGCTCTGACCAACCTTGTCTGAATCCAGCCTAAGCAACCGGAGGTCCATGACTACAAGTCCCATGGCTCTGCCTATGAAAAGAAAAATAGGAACTTCCCCTGTCATCAGACAGTGCAGGCACGGATCCCACTGTCCCTCGCATGCTAAGCAAGCACGCCACCACTTGAGCTAATCCCCCATCCATGTATGGCTATCCTGACCCGCTCACCTTGTTTCAGAGGCCACAAGGTCCCTGCAGCTGCCCAAGGTGCCTTTCTGAAAGAGCCACTTATAGGACCCTCTCTCGTGGTGGGCTAGCTCAGCTGGTTAGAGCATGGGGCTTACTACCATCAAGATCATTGGTTCAAGCTCTGTCCTGGCCAGTTGGGATGGTGGTGTGTCTTTCTCTAGCTGGCTGCTATGGAGAGGGAGCTCAGAAAAGGAAACATGGTGAGTGGCCTGCATAAGGCAAGCCAGAGATCTGGTAAGAAGAAGCTCCAGCATGTACAGACCCTGTGTAGGGTCAGCCTGCTGATAGGAGAGAAGGAACTAATCCAGTATGATACAGGCCAGCTGTAGTCACACTGGTGGTGTGCTCTAGGAGCCAAAAAGCATCCTGCACCTCAGGTCCTGGGATTAGGTGACCCTGGTGTGATGGACTCCCTCCCCCATGCTTTATGAAATGGATTTATGGACATGAATATACATAACTCAAAGGTCCTATGAAATAATTTGCTCAAGTAACCTATCAATCTTCATGTCATGATCTGCTGGTCATGTTTATCTTAGTTTGTATTTTATGTGTAAAATTAGACATATGGAGCAGGGAATACTTTGTGAGTTTTAAATATGTAAATGAGAGTCATTGAGGGTGTTACCCTTGATGTCTTGATGAGCAACTGTTAAAGAATCTCTTTTGTCCTAAAACTGCACTCACGTTGGACCCAGGGCCGGCCCGAGGTATTCTGGCGCCCGCAGGCACAGGCACGCGGCGCTGCCCCGGGCGCACGGTGCATGCATGGCCCGGCTACAGCCACTGGCGCGCAGCCCGGGGTCCGCCCCCTGGGGCGCACGGCGCATGTGCAGCCTGGCTATGGCCGCTGGCGCGCAGCCCGGGGCCCGCCCCTAGGGCGCACGGTGCAAGCGCGGCCCAGTCCGGCCCGGCCGTCGCTGCTGGCACGCGCGCCAGGCCATGTAGGGCCACGCGGCCATGGGGGGGAAGGGCGCTGCTGGCTGGCGCTGTGGGAATGTGGGTGGCCGGTGTTGCGGGAGCCGGGCGCGCAGCACTTGATGGCAGCTGTAAGGGACGCCGCGTGCCCCTTACAGCTGCCATCAGGCGCCCCCCATCGGTTGACACCCTGGGCAGCTGCCCGGCTCACCCATGCCTCCGTCCGGCCCTGCTTGGACCTGAAGAGGTTCAGTGTCTGTACTGCTTCTCAGAGTGTAGATGGAGCCTAGGGATGCAGATCCACAAATAACAAAGTTTGAATCTTGGATTAGCCTCTTACCTGTGCTGTTCACTTTCCCAAATAGTTTCTTTATCTAACACAATATCTGCACAACCAATTTATGATCACACAATTGAGCTCACAAAAAACAGACCACATGAGTGAATCTTGGTCTAGACTAGGGGTGGGAAGGCTCTGGCTGGGAGGGTGGGGGTCTGGGTGGGAGGTAGAGTGAAGGAGTGGCTGGCTGGAAATTTGGGTGCAGAAGTGGGCTGGGAATGTGTGTTTGGACGGGCAGTGTAGCACAGGAATGGACTGAAGTGGGGGTGTGATGGCACGTTGGGGAGCTCCTCGACCCTGCACCCCCGTCCGTAGCCAGATGTGACGCCACCAGCCAATAGAATAGAGAGGGTTTATTGCTGCTCCGAGATACAGCACAGTATAGGACCGATGCAGGCATAAGAGGATAGGCCGACAGCCCTAGTTCCCTTGGGGGAAAAGGTTACAGGCCCCTGACCGTCTCCTACACTGGTTAGACTGCTTCCTCCATGCTTCCCCACACTCACACTGCCCCCTCTCCAAGCCACACCCTTCCTTTGTTCAAACCCCTTCAGTGGTCAGATGAGAACCGGTTGGGCCATTGTCTGTGACATGAGGGCCCTCAGGGTGACCCCCCGCTGGGCAGTGCTTACAGACAGAAGCCAGTAGGGGTCATCCGCAGCCCAAGCATAGCGACCAGTGAATGCCCAACCAGAGTGAGTCTCGGGCTACTAGAGTAGACAGCCCCCCAACTACATCACATCGGGCATAAGCATCCAGTAGCCAAGTGGGGGAAGGCTTTGCCTCCAAACTGCCAGGCATGGCCCCACTCACACGCCACCCTCAAAATGCCTGTTGTAGCGGAGTGTAGCTGCCTCCAGCGCCTGCCTCTCCCAATGCTCCAACAGCTGAGGAGGCTGGAGCCGCATGACCTCCTCCCTCCCCAGTGCTCCAGGACTGGGGTTGCACTGTGCGCCCTCCTCTTTCCCCTTGTGCTCTGGGCCCACGCCCTGTGCCCTCCTCCTGCTCCAGGGCTGGGAAAGTTGGGGACATGCCAACATTTAAGAGATTCTGCTCCTGCACCCAATCACCCGCCCCAGACCC
The DNA here is from genome assembly GCA_030068395.1 of Apalone spinifera. NCBI lineage: Eukaryota > Metazoa > Chordata > Testudines > Trionychidae > Apalone > Apalone spinifera. The sequence goes on along the minus strand of JANRFK010000270.1, from coordinate 5,302,707 downwards.
TGCACCCCAATACCTAGTCCACTTACCAGCAGCCCACTTCTGCACATTGAACTCTTCATTTTTGGTCCCACCTCAGATCCTAGGGGGGGCCCTCAAATTCTACTAGTTCTGGGACCCCACAAGAGTTAATCTGGCCTGTGAGAAACCCCGAATCTCTTTTCTCCCTTCCCTCTCCCCCATGGGGCGAAGTGAAGTATCTTAGTCAGGATCCACATTGTTGTGGGGTTTTTGTTGGGCTTTTTTTCTTCTTCTAACTTTTACATGATCCCAGACAGATTTTTCTGTAGGGTCAATGGCCCCTGTCCCAAAAAGGGTTCCCCACCCATGCCATTAATAAAGACAATGTTGAAATCTTTTGTTTTGGACATAAATTAATATTTTACTTTATTTAAAAGTTTCATAAACTAACATGTGAAAATTAAAGCACTTAATCTGTTTAAATGATCTGATTAATATTTCCTTTCTTACCAGTTATATAAACCCCTTATAGCCACATATTTATGTTTTATACTCTTGTACCCTAATATGAATAATTTAGTGTTTAAGATATTTAGAGATAAGCGAAGATATTTTGTCATCATGAGTTCTTGGCGGATGGTCGATGGAGAGCTTTGCATTGGGTAGGGTGGGCTATGGACCAAAAGTTTGAGAACCACTGATTTAGGTTAACCGAAGTGTTGGAGCATAAACTTTCGTGGGCAAAGACCCACTTTGTCACATGCATCTGACGAAGTGGGTCTTTGCTTATGCAAAGTGTTGAAGCTTATGCTCCAACACTTCTGTGGCACCTTATAGACTAACCGGACTCCTCACCGCTTTTGCAGATTCAGACTAACACGGCTACCCCTCTGATACTTGATTTAGGTTGTATTTGTCTAGTTTGTTAATAAGGTGGTCAGAGAAGACTATCAAATGCCTTCCTAAAATCTAGATAAACCACATCTACTGCTTCTCCCCTGTCCACAGGACTTGTTACCCTGCCAAAGCAAGATGTCAGGTTGGTTTCACATTATTGTTCTTGACAAATCCAGTGGGTCAGGGAAGCATCCAGTGAGGAGAGAACACCCTTGAACCTTTCGTAAGTGATGACAAGGTAGGAATTGAGTCACCAGGCATTGGTCAGAGGGCTTTTCCCTTGACTCCCCCCTTCCCTGGTCCTTCTCATGTAAGCAGAGAACAGCAACATCTGAAGTCCAGAGATGCAAACACTTTGATGTTTATTGAGATTAGCCTCCAGCAAGCCTAAATCCAGTTTCTCACCGGTGCCCCCAGAAACCCTGTTACATTACAATAGTCTCTCTCATCTTTGGGTTCTCTAATGTGATAGGACATATGAACATTATACAAGCTATTTCTGTTCACACATTACTCACACTTCTCTCCTGCCAGATGTTCAATGAGGTATCAGCTCCAATTGAATCTTTGCTTACAGTCAGAGCAGTTATAGGGATTCAGTCGTGTGTGAAATGTCTGATGTGCAATAGGGTGTAAATGTTCACTCAAGCTTCTCTCACACTCTGGGCAGTTATACACAGGGTTCTATCCAATTTTTCCCATGCCAACAGAGAATGAATTTGTTACGGACACCAAAATAAAGGGAAAGCATTACACAGCATACTGCTGCACAGAACAAACATTCATATGGTTGAATTGTAGGAAGGGGGTGCAGGGCTAGGGACAGAATGGGAGAGCAAGGGGTATGAGGGCTCCAACTGGAAGTGTTGGTTTTGTGGTGCTCCAAAGATGAGGAGTTTGAGGTGCAGTCTACTGCAGGGCTCTAATGGGGAGAGAAGACTCCCACCAGCTCTCCCCAAGCTCAGGTGCAGTTCTGAAGAAGGGAGAAAGGCACCTCTCCCTGCCATAGCAGCTCGGGGGCCAGGGCCATGGGATAAACAACTGTCCTCCAGACATGATAGGCCTGGGCCAGGACTGAGACCAGTGGGTAGAGGCATCCCTCCCCATCACACCCCTAAACACTTGTATGGCACTTAATAGAGTGCTGCACAGTCACAGGGCCATACAGCTTAAAGGGGATTTGGTCATAGGGTTTCCTGTTTCTGGTGAGTCTTCGATATTCAATGAGGTTTGTGTTCTGACTGAAGGTTTTGCAAATCAGAGCAGTTGAAGGTTTCTTTCTGGTGTGGATTTTCCTGGTGTGGATATTCCTTTGTGTAACAAGGTCTGTACTGACAGCAGGTTTTGCCAGTCAGAGCAGTTATAGGATATCCCTCTTACATGTGTTATCTGATGTTTACTAAGGCTTGAGTGCTGACTGAAGCTTTTCCCACAGTCAGAGCAGCTGAAGGGTTTCTCTACCGTATGGGTTCTCTGATGTATAATAAGATTTGCATGCCGACAAAACCTTTTCCCACATTCACAACAGCTGAAGGGTTTCTCTACTGTATGAGTTCTCTGATGTAAAATAAGATTTGAGCGCCGACTGAAGGTTTTCCCACAGTCGGAGCAATTGAAGGGTTTTTCTCCTGCATGGGTTTTCTGATGTGTAATAAGATTTGATCGCCGACTGAAGCTTTTCCCACAGTCAGAGCAGTCAAAAGGTTTCTCCCCTGTGTGGATTCGCCTATGTCTAACAAGGTCTGAGCTCTGACTGAAGCTTTTCCCACAATCAGAGCAGCTAAAGGGTTTCTCTCCTGTGTGGATTCTCTGATGCTGAATAAGGTGTATGTTCTGACTAAAGCTTTTCCCACAGTCAGAGCAATAAAAGGGTTTCTCTCTTGTGTGGATTCTCTGATGAATAAGAAGACTTGAGCGATGACTGAAGCTTTTCCCACAGTCAGAGCAGTTGAAGGGCATCTCCCCTGTGTGTGTTCTCTGATGATTAATCAGGGCTGAGTGCCCACAGAAGCTTTTCTCACACACTGAGCAGTTAAAGGGTCTCTCTCCTGTGTGAGTTCTCTGATGACTATTAAGATTTGACCGCCGACTGAAGCTTTTCCCACAGTGAGGGCAGCCAAATGGTTTCTCCCCTGTATGGGTTCTCCTATGTGTAACAAGGTGTGAGCTCACACGAAAGCTTTTCCCACAGTCTGAGCAGTTGAAGGGTTTCTCCCCCGTGTGGGTTCTCATATGTCTAGCAAGGTTTGGACTCTCACTGAAGCTTTTCCCACAGTCTGAGCAGTTGAAGGGTTTCTCCCCTGTGTGGGTTCTCTGGTGTACAATTAGGCCTTCTCTCCGTTGGAAGATTTTCCCACAGTCATGACAAGTGTATGGTGCCTCTTGATGGGGAATTTTCTGTTGAACAGTTTCTTTGTTTCTTTCCATTCCTCTGCTCCTGTGACTGGATTTAACCTGTCCTTCCACTGAATGGTTTCCTTGCTGCTTTTCTGGGCTACCCTGACTCTCACAGGTCTCTCCTTGCTCAGAACTCTGGGAAACATGCCCATCACATCTTCCCAATAATATCCCATGTGGAGCCATTTGCTCCAGTCCTTCCTGCTGAAGACTTTCCTCATTCTCACACGCCATCCCATCACCTGCTGGGACAGAGAGACAGGAGTCATTCTCTTTGCAGAGTGAAAGGAAAACTCTGAAAGGAAAACAGAAAAGGGGAAACATACCCAGCTAATGGCTTGAAAAGTAGGATAACCATACACTGAGTTCATCATCCTTCCTCATATCCCTTCCACAGAGCAGAGAACCCAATTTTCCCTCCCCCCACCCTCTGCCTGGAGTTGAACACAGGTTGAAGTGTCAGTTAGACTTGCTGAAAATGCACCAGTGAGATTTGCTATGAAGACACAGAAATTGGTTTCTGAGTCAGTTTAGCTGATTGTTCACCTGTGTGGGTATCATGGATGAGCTCCCCTTCCTTAGAGCCCTGGAGATCTGGGATCTGCAGCTCCTCCCCTCGCTCCACCCAAGAGATCACATGAGCTTTGGAGACTGGAAATCCTGCTCAAGAAGCAATTAAGCCACTGTCAATCTTGTTCTTTAAGGTCCATGACATTACTGCTTCCAGAGCCAGGATCTGATTCACTCACCCAGAGAGGAGGATCCTTTCCTACCTTGCAGGGACTAGGCTCTGGATGGTACAAGATTCCAGGACATACTCACCTGCAGTAAAGTCACTCCCCTTATTCTGGAATGACTCAGCTTATTCTCTGGTGGAGCTGAGCGCTCTGCTGCACTCTCTAGGGAACAACTATGTCTCCCTCACTACCTGTTCCATCTCCTCATCCCAGAGCAAGATAGAACACACTGCTGAGAAAGTGAGCTCTAGTGAGAACATGCAGGTCTGATACCAAGGTCCACAGCCATGGTTCAGATTGCAGCTGCCACATGGCAGGTCACTAGAAGTTGGAGACAAAGAACACAGCAGAGCTCTAGCTCCCCAAGGGCTGTGTCCACGAAGCTCCTGGCTGGCAGGCTCAGCCTCCCCAGCTCTTTGGCCCAAATGCTCTTTTTCAGGGGTGGCCAACCCATTCTGAGCAAAGAGCCAAGATATCAGTGGATCCAGCATGAAGAGCTAGGACAAAGTTGTCGGAAAAAAAAAAAAGGACTGCCCCTTTAAAAGAAGCCCCCCAGTCGTGTTTGGTCCCACTGACCAATGCCATCTTTTATCCTCCATCTTTAATGGCCGTGCCAGATGGCCCTGGCCCGGTGAGCGCAGGGAGCCGGGGAGGAGAAGGCCGTTTTCAGGGATATGGGGGCGGCTTTATGAACCACGAGGCGGGGGGGAGAGAGGGGAGAACAGCTTGCGGCTCGCGAGCCGTGAGTTGGCCATGGCTGGCCTAGGGGGACCCAAGCTATTAGATTTTGTGTGCTTCAGCCCAAGGGTAATGGAGTGAGGGGGCATCTCGAGTGCCAGTGCAAGCTCCCCAATGCTGTGGGCATTGAGCCTCAGGGACCAGATGTAGGCAACCTGGAGGCCACACATCCCTGAGCTAGGGGAATTCCTGGTAGCTATATCACGCCCAGGATATGCTCCAGACTCCTTCTAGTTCCCTCCACCTGCTTCGTGACTCTGTCACTTTACTGCTGAGACACAATCCCGTTCCAGACACATTCCATTTCCCTGGCACAACCAAACCCTGACCTTGCTTTAAGTTAGTTAAAAGGAAGCTGCATATCAAATTAGGTGTTCCTAGCTTTAACCTAGTTTAAGAGGAGTTCTTGGACATACAGACAGACAAACTCTTTCAAATATACAGTAGATGAAAGATTTCTGTGTATCATCTATTGTAACTATATGTATCCTGTGTCTCATAATTCACTTTGTTGTATTTAGGTTGTTAATGTTCTTTAGTCAGAGACAACCCTCTGGAAATATCTGGGCAATCCCCATAGAATGAGCCATCACCTATTACTCATGTGTGCCAGTGACACTGATAATCAATTTAT
>JANRFK010000270.1:5237038-5253259 GCA_030068395.1 Apalone spinifera | reverse complement strand
AGTGACCCCTGACTCAAAACAGGTTCCCTGCCCCTCTCATAAATAAAGACAACACTGAAGCATTTTATGTTTGACATATTTAAAAATGAAACCTGGCCAAAGAGCCCCCATTGGGCCCGAGCCCCCATCTGGCCACAGGCATCATAACACTCTTACACCCTCCTCCCCCAACCTCAAATCAGCCTATCATACACTGGAACCCTCTGTCCTGAGCCTCTCTCATCCCCAAACTCCTGCACTCCCACAGCCCCAGTCTTCTGCCACAACACTCCTGCACCATCCACACACTGAAAATCTGTGTCCTGAGCCCCTCATGCAACCCAGCCCAAACTCCTATACCCTCACAGCCACAAGCCTGCAGCTTGCTCAGCAACTCAACACTCTCCAGCCTGGAGCCCCCTTCTTGAGCCAGCATCTTCTTCTCTATTTCCTCCTGCACCCAACTCCCCTCCCAGAGCTTGTACCTCTCACCCCTTCCCAGTGCTTTTTTTGGACAGTGTACCAGCAGCTATTTTCCCCCAGCAGTGTGGGTTTTTTTGTTGTTGCTCAACAACTCCCCCTCCCTCCCAGTATGTGGTTCTTCACACTCTATCCACCACTATTTTGGCTCTGCATCGCTAACAGGTTGGCCTGCTCTAGAATGTGCTGATCTGGTCAGCTGGTACCTAGCAAGCTACCATTCTGCCAAGGCATGGTCTATTCTGGTTCCCAGCCATTGGTTAACACTGTTAGGCTGAGGCTCCAGCAAGGCCTCCCTTCCCTCCTTGTGATTTTATGGGAAGGTGATAACCCTTCATCCCCAAAAAGCAGAATGTTTAAACTGAAATTATGCAGGGGACTAAAACACTGCTTCTTGACCATTTTGGTTTCCTCATCCAGACATCCATGCTCCCTGTGTCCAGCGATCTCCACATTGTCTCATGCCCCATAGAATCTCTATGGATAACAATAAGAAGAATATAGTGATAGTGACTATGAAATACTAAAGAAGATTAAGGAGGTTACAAAAATAAAAAAAAAACCTCAATAATAATAGAGGATTTCCACTGTCCTCATATTGACTGGGTATATGCCACCTCAGGATGGGATGCAGAGATAAAGTTTCTTGATACCTTAAGTGACTGCTTCTTGGAGCAGCTGGTTCTGGAACAGACGAGAGGAGAGGCAATTCTTAATTTAGTCCTAAGCAGAGCACAGTATCAGGTCCAAGAGGCAAATACAATTGCTCTGCTTGGAAATAGCAACCATAATACAATTTTAACATCCTTGTAATGGGAAAAATATTTCAGCAGCCCAACACTGTGGCATTTAATTTCAGAAAGGGGAACTACAGAAAATGAGTTAAACAGAAATTAAAAGGTACAATGTGTTGCCTGTTAATCATAAATCAAGATCTGGAACATTATAAGGACATAAGAATCCAAAATGGAATTTGTGGACTGAGGGACATTTAAAATGGAACCCAAATGAGTTCCAAATGGAACCACCAAAACTTAACATCTGCACACAGCCCATGGCTGTGCACACTGCACTAGTGTTGCACACAGTGCAAAGATCTGCACTCAGCACTGATTTCTTTGCACTCAACACCATTTTGTGCACTAGAGATGCTCCAGCAGTTTTCCCGCTTTGGGACCTTTATAAACTCAAGCCCCAGAGGAGATCGGGTTCTGTTCCATCTCCGCTCACTTGGTTTGGTTCGTTCATCTGCCTGACCGCTACAGCAGCCTACCGTTCCTGAGACCGTGGTGAAGGCCCAGGATCTACTGTGGGAAGGATCACCATCTCCAGCTGCTCATGGGGTGCTTCGGCCCACCACTGCAGCAACTGCCCAGTACAGTGGACCCCAACTACCTGAGTCCACAGAGTAACACCTTTGGACTCCTCAGTGTTCCTCCCTTGAGGTTGTCAAGCAGCCAACGGGTAGCAGGTCCTGAGCCTCAGCTGTCCCTTCCATCCTCGGCAGACTGAGTATAGTTTATGTTCTCTTATTAACTGTACTATCCCCTATTATTTCAGAGGGTGAGGGGTTGGTTTTCTTTTACAGTGTTGTGTTTTGGGTTTATTCTTATGCTGTTATCTGTTGTATACAATATATCTCTTTTAAATTGGATATTGAGTCTGTGTTTATTTCGGAGTGGAGAAATCCACTGGTGACAGATACGGTGGTTTCCAGGTCGGACCACCTTCTGGGACAAAGGCATTTACCATCTAGTTGGCCCCACTCCAAATTTAGCTTACTAGTGCACCTTTGCTAGTAACAAATGCCAAAAGTAAAATCCCTGCAAGCTGCATGGAGGCTTTTCAAAGACACCGTAATAAAGGCCCAACTTGAACCAGAGAATCATAAGGCTGGAAGATACCTCAGGAGGTCATTGAGACCTACCTCAAATTAAAAAAAAAAAAACACAGTAAGAGAACTATAAAAGTGCCACCATGGCTTAACCAGGTAAGAGAAACAGTGAGAGAGAAAAAGGCATAGTTTAAAAGTGGAAGTTAAACCCTAGTGAGGAAAATAGAAAAAAGCATAAAAACTGACAAATTGTAAAAATATAATAAGGAAAGCCAAAAAGCAGTCTGAAGAACAGCTAACAAAAACTTAAAAAGCAATAGCAAAATGTTTTTAAATAGATCAGAAGCAGAAAGCCTGCTGAACAACCAGTGGGGCTAGTAGATGATCAAGATGCTAAAGGAGCACTGAAAGACAGTAAGGTCATTGCGGAGAAACTGTATAAATTCTTGGAGTCCAGGAATAATAATTGAAATCATGGTTCGCTAAGAGTGCAGAATAGTTTGCAATTCTAAGCTACAGTGTGGCAGAGGAGTATACTTTTCTGCCAAACATCTAACTTTTTGTGCTTTCTATAGGTGTGGATCTGAATTGTGGAAGTTTGGCGTGGTTATTGATGGCTTCCATTACCAGTGAGTTGGGCTGCGGATGAAAGAAGAGGAAATTAAGATCCTTAGGAGGAACTAAGTACTTCCTATTGGCTCTTTTACAGGTTAGCTGGATGGAAGCTGCAGTTTGCCATATCTGGTCTGATACCGCCATAATAGCCTCATTGATAGATAGCGTGACATTTACCTGAGAAGTGGGATGGATATTTTTAAGGAAGCAGTATTGTTTTTCCTTTACCTCCTGTAGTTGGACCTCTTGGCTGGCGGCCACTCTTTAAAAAAGTTATTGGAATTGTTTGAGGTTGTCCGTTGGGTACATATCCTCTGGCAAAACAGAATAGCAATGATGACTTGTCAGAAGCTTGTGTGTCAGTCTGCTCATCTGGGATATGACCGCCTCCTCCTCCGAAATGACAGTGGTCAGGAGGGTTTGGGGACGGGGGTGAGGGGGAAGGGAAGCAAGGATGGTGAAGCTTTCCTCGCAGGGGTAAAAGGAGCTGTGGCGTGGCACCTGCAGGAGCACCAATGTTCCCATGGCCAATGGTGTGGGTAGTGTGGAAGAGGGCATGGCCAGTCCCAGAACCACGAAGGGTGACATCTGTCATGATGATAGCAATAGTGCTGGGATGCACTGGGAGAGGAATGTTGGGATGAGAAGACACTCTTCTGATCATCCTCCCCAAATGAAGTGCACTCTGACTGGAGTGCATGGGAGAGCTCACAATGTGGGGAGTGCATGGGGAAAATTATGCTGGAGATGGCTGTCTAGATGGAGAGAAGCGTGTCATCCACTGCCCCATCCTGCACTGATGAGGCATAAAAGCGATCATGCAGCATGTCTTCCATCAGTGCCGAGACTCCTAAGGGAGGGAGCACTGTATCCATTGTTGACTGTATGGAAGTTGGCACTGATGGCTTGCGGTGCACCGGTTTAACTGCCTTAGTCTTGATTGGCACCAGGTCTCATGCTGGCGATTATATGAGGCATCTCTCTGGTGCTGAGGATGAGCGAGTTAGCAATGAGGCAGTACAGGTAGTAACAGAGGCAATGCCGGTGGGTGGTCTCCACCCCAATGTACCAGAGGTGCTGGGTTCATCTCTGTTGCTCACCCTAGGAGATGTGGTAGGAGGAAGAGACCTCGCCCGGGAGGCTCTCTTCTTTGAGCGATTCTGGAGTGGTGATGAAGTAGCCTTTTTCTTGGTAGCCTCCACAGGGGGTCAGGAGGGCTCTGGCTCTTCCAAGGGCTGCATAACTTTTTCAAACAAAATCATGCAGAGCCAAAGCTCCCTGTCTTTTCAGGCTACTTCACTGCTCATATTTTTTTATTAAGTGAGCTTTGCCCAAGCAGTGAATGCATGATGAGTGTCCGTTAGAGTCAGGCATAGGATCTCCACCTGCATCACATTTCTTATATCCTTTCCTACCTCGTATTTTGCTTTTTTTGTTGTTGTTTGTTTTAAAACAGGGAATGGAGAAACAGGATGGAGGAGGGAGGTCACAAATTCTAGGAGGTTTGCCTCAGGCAAGTGCTGCTGCTGTCTTACAACTCCTTCAAACAAAGAAACTTCCTTTTTCTTTTCTTGGTAACCAGAATAAGGGGTATAACTAATGCAGAATAACTACAATACAAACTAGAAAAATTCTAAATAAATATGCTGAGAACAAACACCTGAGGTGAGAGAGGAGCTCTGTCTGTGACCGAGGATGGTAAGTGAGGAACTCGGGGGAGAGGAAGTGGTGTCAGGTCACACGTGCACGAGGCACCAAGGAGTGAACAGTGCCAGGCACCTATCCTGCATGTGCAGCCCAACTGACAACTGCTGTAAAAAAGCTCACATCTGCAGCTCCAGGACAACCCATCATCAACGGAACACGGGGAAATTACTTGTAAAAGAACATATTTCACTGTCCCACTGTTTTAGCATCTAGTGAATTCTGGCCCATTAGGCAGGATGTGGACAAATAATAAATGCTTTTCAGCACAACCTAGAGTCACGAGTGAGCAGGTCTGGGAACAAGCCAATCCGACCAGACATGGAAACTCAGGGACTAACAGTCACTCTGCTACCAGGGGGGATCCCAGCGTTCCTGTGGGATCTGGGGAGGGGAGGATTTAGCAGCCTTTCTGCATATGCCCTTTCAGGGAGAAACTACAGGACAGTGGGGAAGCCCAGTCAAAGGGTGATAGAATGTGGTGGGAGCGGAGACAGGTGTCTAGAGAGATAGTGGGGCCTGGCCCAAATGTCCTTTTCATAATGTCCATGGAAAGGTGATCCCAGCTGGGGCAGAAAGGGAGAAGGGGAACATGAGGCAGTCACAGGGAGCAGCTGGAGGAGTAGGTCTCTCTTCCTTCTTCCCACTGTGGCCCATCAGCTCAGCAACCAGGGCTGCAGCAGGAAGAGAGCTTAGGGTTTCCCTCCCTCTGCCTGGGGTTTGCTCAGACCAGGTAGAGACAGAGGATCACTGACCAGCTGATGGTTGGGTGCTGCCATCTTCTCACCCCAGCACAGGGCAGCTGGATTCCTGAAAGTCAAATGCCACTCATCTGTGTGTAGAAATTAGGCAGAGCACAGAGAATTTCTCTCAGATGTGGAGCAGTCTCTGGTGCCCAGGCTCTAATAAGTGTTTTACATACTAGCTAATGAAATCTGAGGTTTCCTCCCTGGGGGATTTGCTGATGCAGGAGTTCTGTGGATTCTCTGATGCCTACTAAGGTGTGAGGTGCGTCTGAAGCCTTTCCCACAGTCAAGACATTTATATGGTCTCTCCCCTGTATGGGTTCTCTCGTGGACAGTAAGGGCTGATTGCTCTGTGAAACCTTTCCCACACTCATGGCATTTATAGGGTCTCTCTCTTGTGTGGCTTCTCTCATGGGCAGTAAGTGCTGATTGGTCAGTGAAACCTTTCCCACATTCATGGCATCTATATGGTCTCTCTCCTGTGTGCACTCTCTGATGGATAAGAAGGTTTGACCTCTGTCTGAAGCTTTTCCCACAGTCAAAGCATTTATATGGTTTCTCTCCAGTGTGGGTTCTCTCATGTCTAATGAGGACTGATCGGTCTGTGAAACTTTTCCCACACTCTTGACATTTATATGGTCTCTCTCCCGTATGGGTTCTCTCGTGGACAATAAGAGCTGATCGTACCGTGAAACCTTTCCCACACTCGTGGCATTTATACGGCCTCTCTCCTGTGTGCACTCTCTGATGGATGAAAAGATGTGAACTCAGACTGAAGCTTTTCCCACAATGGAAGCACTTATATGGTTTTTCTCCCGTGTGGGTTCTCTCATGTTTAATAAGGTCTGATCGCTCAGTGAAACCTTTCCCACACTCTTGGCATTTATATGGTCTCTCTCCTGTATGGATTCTCTGGTGTTTAATAAGGTTCGACCTCTGCTTGAAGCTCTTCCCACATTCCAAGCATCTATATGGCCTCTCACCTGTGTGGGTTTGCTGATGTCCAGTAAGGTGTGATCTCCAAGTGAAACTTTTCCCACACTCAAAGCATTTATGGGATTTCTCTCCCATGGAGATAATCTCATGTTCAAGATGGGATGATAGTTCATTCAAACTTTTTCCACACTCCCAGCATGTGCAGAGTCTCTTTCCTGTGTGCCCTCTCTGGGGCAGAATAAGGCCTGACTTCTCACTCAATCTGTTCCCACAGTCTGAACATTCACAGGGTTTCTTTCCATTGTGATGTGTCTGCTGGTGTGGAGTTTCCTTGATAATCTTGGATCCCTCCACTTGCCTGCTTGGATTGTTCTCCAGCTGCCTGTCTGCCCTATGTCGATTTCCCCATAGTTCCTCCTGTTCCACAGACTGGGAAAAATCCCGTTCAGCTCCTGCCAGAAATATTCTCTGTGGTTCTACAGTTCCAGGCCCTTCCTGCTGTAGATTCTCCTCCTTGTTCTCCCTCAATGCACCTGCTGAAAGAGAATGAGAATCCAAGGAGTCACTGTCTGTGCTAGGGAGAAAGGACCAACAATGGCAGAGACAGAAAACACAACACAATAATAGCTGGGGAGATTGAGACATTGGATTCTACTTCCACACCCGACCCAAACACTCCCAGGGAAGGAAACATAGGGAGGAAACTCCTAACAGGATGGCTAGGGAGTTGTGAAAGGTATTTGCCAGGACATTATCTGCAGCCCTACCTGGGAGACACGGGGCAAAAATAAGAATTCACACTCACTGCTCACTTTGGGGAATCCTAGCTTTTTCCTGCACTCAGAGGGCTTGTGTGTGTCAGTTTCCCTGACTCCTCACCTCTCAGGATCTTTGTTTCTTTGGCAGGCTGGAGATCTGGGGCCCACGGCTCTTCCCCTCGTTTCAGCCAAGGAATCAGGTCAGGTTTGGGAATGGAGAATCCTGCACAGGGGTGAAATCAAGCAAAGTGAAGGCACATGGAGTCTGGGCAGAGTATATGTCACAAGGAACATTCCCTGAGCTCCACCACATCCTGCATAGGACTGTGGTAATTCAGACATCTTGAGAGCAGTAGACTTCTGGGGCAGAATGGGGTAGGAAATTTGACAAAGTCAGGATTGTATTCACTCTGTTCACTTTGTTATGTTGCATGTGATTTCTATTGTCCTGTAGTAACCCTGTGTTTGTGTGTCAGTTTTCCTGGGCACTGCACTACTTTGTAGATGGGAATTTGGGGGGTGACTCACTGAGGGAGGATGCCCAGGCCAGCACATTCACAATGGCCCAGGCTCATGGTAATCTGAGCCTGGGAGGAGTGTGTGAACAGGTGATACCTTCTGCCTGGGAAGCTGGACAAAGGCTTGAGAGGGGGCTGGCGGCAGCGATGGATGAGCTGTGAAGTAGGGATGTAATAATGTAGTCAATGAACTGATTAGCAAAAGCTTATAGAATAATGCTATAGACTACATGTATTCCCCAGTCAGCCCCCCTCTCCTCCCCCAGTAAATTTTTTAGCATGCTGGCCAGCAGCCCAGCTCAGTCCTGGCTCATGTGGAGTCCAGGACCTACGCCTGCTGCAGCTCTGCATTTAGTGTTTTAGGAGCTGGGCAGGCAGGCAGCCCCGCTAAGTTCCAGCTTGCGCAGGGTCCTGTGAAGGGAACTGGTTTTTAAATTGGGTCCCCTCATGGACCAGCTCCTGCCTGGCATCCTGGATACAGAGGCAGCAGCACAGAGTGGCAGGGGGCTCCTCTGTAGTGGGGCCAGAATGCACTGTCCCCTGGCCCTGCCCCTGGGGACTATAGAATAACTGACGAACAGATAAGAAAGTAAGGTTACTCGTCTATTAAATTAACCGATATTTAACATCCCTACTGTGGAGGATGGACGTGAGTCTTGCTGGCTTGGGATAAGTGTGACAGGCTCCTTATTGCAACAACTATTAGGGATTTTATTATCAAGTTGGTGGAGAAATAGAGGGGGGTGGGGGTGAAGGGGGGGAGGGAAAAGAACCTGCTGAGTGTCCTTCCGGAGAACATCAGGATTGGCTGGCCATTCAAGGATGGGTAGACTCCTCTTCTGCATTCAGAATTTCCTAGGAGAAGATGGTTGTGCTGGTACAGGCTACGTATGTCTGTCTGGCTTGCGGGAGTTACTAACCTTAGAACTAAAAAAAACTCTGCAGCAAATTGCTGAAGAGTAGTGTAATGTCAACCATCAGAGTATGCTGGCAGGCAGAATGGCTGAGAACTGTATGGATGATTTTTAATTGCCTTAAGTCAGAGAAGCTGATTCTGAAAGGTCAAGCAGATGCCTTAAAGCAAAATTCCTTTTCCCCTCACCGCCTTTCTTCAAAGAGAGGTACACAAACATAGGATAACTAGTGTTTCTTGGCATTTTGTATTTATACATTGTGGTACTTTAAATATTAAATGCTAAAGTTCAATATCTTTTCATAAACTAAGTTGTGGCTGTTATCGGGGCAGCCAGAAGCAGGAGAATGGAGAGAGATTCTGGATTTCTTGTTTCTTGGTAAAATAGAAAATAAGAGCCATAGTAAAAGAATTAAAGGAAAACAGCAATGTTAGAAACACTGAGCCTTAAGGTGGCTCTGAGTAACCAGACTATCATTTTGATAATAGTGTATGAAAACTCTGTGAGCACAAAACAAAGAGTTACACCTTATGTAAAAAAAGGATATGGTTAATGTAATGTTGTAGAAGTTAAACTCTACAAGGAATAACTTAAACAACAAATGGTCTGGTAGCACTTTGTTGTTTTTTAAGATTATCCTATACATTTTACAGCGCTTTATAATTTTTATATTTTTTACACCCAAAATTTTCATCGCCCGCCTGGCTAGGATTAAGTTGTTTAAACAAATGTGTTGCAATGGTAGAAAGAAAATGTATGCGTCTGAAAACTGTAGGTACTTTTTTTTTTAAAGGGGTACTTTATTAAAAAAAGTTGAAAAACACTGATTTAAACTATGCAAACATTTCAGGAAGTTATTGAACTGGTCTCAATGATAAATTGTCTAATAAAATCATGGTAAACATCCACTTGTAAAAGAGATGATGCTAATATGGGAGTCATCTCTATTCCTGGGGCAGCTTGTGTTGGCTGTCTAGCTGCTCCCAGGGTGGGTATTTGCGCAGGGAGGCTCAGGCCCCTAACCCTGTGCTCCCCAGGCAAATATGGTATCCCCTAGTCCACTTAAGAGTCCACCACCTCCCTACCTTCAGAGGGTCCCTTATCCTCTGTTGGCTGTCTGGTGACTCCTGGGTGGGGAGGGAGGGTTGCAGGTGAGTTACTGTTAAACCCTGGGATAAATTTAATTTTTATAAGTAACCTTGTAACAATGTATAATGCTCATGCTTTTCTTTTGGAAAAGCAAAAGCTTTTAGGCATTCTAGAGTGGTAGTTGGATACACATCTTGTCTGCAGTATGTGTTGTGTCTTATCTTGTCCCTACCTTCAGCCAGTCTGAAGTACAGCACCTCATTAATTTAATGGATTAAACAGAGGAATAAATTTACCCTAAATCCTTAAGGGAAGATGCCTTTGAAATCTGGCCTGCTTATAAAACAAAAGTACAAGTTAGTGTTGGGGTGATTCCAGGCAAATAAAGGAACGCAAGAATATTTGTAAAAAAGAAGTATTTTAAAATATGATGTGCCACCTCCAAGGGGGTAGAAAAATGTTCTTTGTCTTTCAGAACATCAGAAAGAGCTGGTACCAGCTGAAGAGCAACTGAAAATAACACGTATGTATTATCATAACAAAGATTGTGCTTTGTGTTTCATGTTTGTCTCATTGCTAGCACTGTTGTGTATTGTGTTTGAAAAAAAGAGGGAATACTGCATTGGGCAAAAAAATTAATAATAATTTAAACTATATTTACAGAAACCAATACTGCACAAGGGACATTGGATGAGAATTTCATCCACCTTCTGGATTCCCCTTAACTCCCCAGTCATGGAACCCTTTTTTTATTGGGCACGTCATGCCATTTCCTTTACGAATAAAGGGAAATGCACGCTATTTAAATCTTTTCTTCTCCTTACCCCTCCACCTCAGGCCCAATTGTCAGTTACACACCTACCTCCATGGTTGTCTACCCTCACCCCAAGGCCTGTAGTTATTAATGTATCAGGTTTGCAAAGTAAGTATCACTTGGACTATTTGGTATTTTAGTAACACATTTGCTAACTGCTTCCAATTTACCAAAATAAGAGGAAAAAATGCTGCTGTGGTCCATCAAAAATTCAATTGACAAAAGTACCCAGAGAGACAAGATCTTCCCAATTATGTACGGGAAGGTTTCAACTCCCTGTGAGAAGCTGATTCTGCCACTCCATTATCTGGAACATGCTCAGGAGGGTTATTGAATGGGGGAGCGAGGGGGGACTGTTACAGGGAACTGCCCTTAGCACCAATGAGCATGTTTCCCAGAGTTAAAATGATGTCCCCTAACATCACTGAATCTCTCATGACTACCCTATTAGGCAGTGTAAAGACTATCCTTCAGGGAGACGCCTGTGGTCAAGTGCAAGAAACCCTTACTGCCCACTTTGTAACCCCCCTGCGAGATGTCCGCTGGGGCCTATGGGATTGGAAGGAACTGATATAGCCAACCAATTAAAGGAATTCTGGGCTTTTAGAACCACCTGGCACAGAACCCTGGGGGAACGCACACTAGCCCAATGTAGCCTCACCACCAACGGCGTTGCCAAGGTGGAACTGGACCTCAGCCACCTTACAGTCTGGGTTTGGGGGCAGGTGCAGATGGAAAGGGTCCCAAGAGCCCGTATGGCAAGTACAGCTTGGGGAAAACAGTACTTGATTTTTAGCATGGTCTGAGATATTAATGGACAGGACCTGGGAATACTTGGAGGGGATGGCCACAAGAACCACCATCCCCGTAGTGCACACAGCCAGTCTCCCCTCAGCACTGGGAAGCAGAATTTGTTGGGAAGGATCAGCAATGCTTAATGGGCAGGTTTTGGAGGGGGGACAATGCGTGGAAAGCATGGGACCTGGTTTGGACACTTTTTTCCTTGCCGCTAGGGAACTCCACCTATTGAATTCATATACCAGCTTTACAGCAGCTTAACCTGATCAGACATCTGATACTGCCTGCTGATTGGACTCAGAGAGTACCTGAACCTCCCTGGATAAATGGGGACACTTTGACACACCTGTTAAAGCAGCTCCAGGCTGAGTGATGCCAAGCACAGATCCTGAAAACCCGGGCCATCCAAGGGACTAATGCATTCCAACTGGCAACTGAATTGCCTGCAGATTGTGCTTGGACTGATGTAGTCTGTGCCCTTAGTACAGGTCTTATGGGCACTCATTCGCTTCTCAGGTGGATTATTTACACTACCGGGATTTTGGTCCTGCTGATTGTACCATTGATTATACTACTGGCAGGCTGCAAGGTATTTGCTGCCCTGGCTACTCTCCGGAAGTGGTACTTACAGGTCAGCTACCCACCCTTCCTACCTCCCTATACCATGACCAGTGGATCAAAGCATCAGGTTATTAGAGCCAAGGCCTCTAACCCAAATGTCCAGGCTAGTCAACATGCAGGAAGGAGGGGTGCCTGGGCCCTTCTTTGAAAGAGTGGGAGAGTGTTAGGATACTACAAACCTCATAGGGTCTGGGAAGGGCTGAGAGACTGGCAAGGGCCTGGCCAGGTCTGCAAATTTTCCCTGCTAAATTATAGGCCCATTTTCCTTTTGCACGAGGCCCACTTTTTTGCTGTCTGATGCTTGTAGAAAAGGTAAGTGAGGCCCGATTTCTCTTTCTTTGCTGCTGACAATATAGAAAGGGCATTGTTACACTAAACTGCAACTTGATAAATCCACCCATTGTTAACGGTGCCTCATTGTATCCCCTGCCTGTTCTCACTTGCAAAATTTATCAGGGTCATAGCTCCTTTTCCCCTTCCAGTATGCTGCTAATTCAGACAGTAGGCAACTGAAAACCAGTAATCAACAAACAGGGGCAGATATAATTGCATTCATCAACAACTTATTAATATTCATTGCATGGGAGTAAACCTTACTAAATAAAGGTTTATGGAAAGTAGTGATAGACGTGAATTTACATACTAAAATGGATAAAGGAGTGTAACTGCTGGGGGTCCATGGTAAATGTGCGTGGGTGATAAGGGAGGATGGCGTGAACGGGCCAATAAGTTTCCTGCACTTCTCCTTCCAACAGACAAGTTCCCAGGACCCACTCACCTACAGAAAAGATGCATCCCCCTGCCTAAGGAATGGCCCAGTTTATTTCCTAGGAGAGCTAAGAGCTCTGCTCTACTCTCTCTCTAGGGTACACCTAAGTCTCCTTCATGGCCCGTTCCATCCACCCATCCCTCATGGCCCGTTCCATCCACCCAGGGCAGGACAGGAACACGCTGCTCAGAAGGTGAACTCCAGTGAGGGCTGGCAGGTCTGACAAGTGAGGCCCACAGGCAGGACTCTAACTGCAGCGGCCACATGGAAACTCACTAGAAGTTGGAGAGAAAGGACCCAGCAGAGCTCTAGCTTCCCAAGGGCTCTGTTCACAAAGCTCCCAGCCGGGGGACTCAGATCGCCCTGCTCTTTGGCTCAGATGCTCTACTTGAACCAGAAGAAGTGGCGTGAGCAACTAAGTGAATCCTTCGCTGGCTACCTCAGATCCTGCCAGAGGGTATCCTGGAGGCACTAGCAGCAGCCAGACCCAGCCCCATAACTCTGGTACGTGCCATTCCTGCCTGTGCCCTTCCACTCATACCTCTAGTCAAGACAGAACATGGGCAAGATGGTGGAGAAGCACACGGATACCCTGGCTGTGGGAAGAGCAGCACCATTGTTATGTCCCTGATCCTGCTTCCCTGAGGAGGGGGCATCGAAGGAACAATCTCTGACACACGAGCCAGGATTATTGGGGCTGACACTTCCCCTCCTCATTATTGAGGGACCCTGAACCAACCCAAACCCAACCCAACCCAGCTGCTCCAGAGCCCACCCTGCTTCTGATACCTGAGGAACAGGAATCCTTACCCAGCCAGCTCACAGCCTCATAATTCTCCTGCATCACATCCCAGAAGAGGGCTCTCTGACCTGGATCCAGCAGAGCCCATTCCTCCTCAGAGAAATACACAGCCACCTCCTCGAAGGTCACCGGCTCCGCCACAACCATTTCCTTTCCCTGGCTCTGGAGGCCACGGGCTGAGCTGGAGCAAGACATTGGTGTTCTGCAGCCTGTCGGGAAGAAGAGCAATTGGACACTTTTCAGAAGGGGCCTTTCTACATCCCCATTCTCCCCAGACTCTGTCCCCATTGACAAACATGCTTGACTCTGCCATTTTAAGCAAATGCTGAATCTAGATATTACATGAACTAGGGCTGTAAAAGAGTAGTTCAACAGTTGACTTCTGGCATTCCTTCCCACCCCATTTCTGCCTCTATCATAGGCAGCAAGGAGGGGACAAGGAGCGGGTGCTGGGGTGAATAGTGCCGGTTCCCCCAGGAGCATCTCCATGTTGTGGGGGGAGAAAGGAGGACAGAGGAGGCAGAAGCACAGCTGGGGTAGTGAGCATCCCCCCGCCCCCATCAACTAATTAGATTAATCAAAATTTAACATCCATAACATGAACAACTCATAAAATTAGATCTTAAATTCATATTAATTACTCTCAATACATGGCTTGAGTTTCAACATTGCTGGGCTTACAACAATGGGATTCGCTTCTGAGCACCCACCCAATGTTTCTGATAAACAAGCCACATATTCACCTCTTTCAATATGGATGTAGGGGATCTAAACTTAGGCTCCTGAATTTAAAGCTCATAGTTTTTCCTCCAACTGTATGTGGCACAAATCTAAACTTTCTCTTCAGGTCTAAACCAAGACACATTGTAAACCCTCTTCACAATAGATATGAAGTGAAGTCAAAAGGGCCATTCATATATTTAATTTAAACACACCTGCTAAATGTTTACAGCGGGGGGAACCTCAGGCCTACGGGCCAAACCCAGCCCCAGGCTTGTCTGGATTTGGCCCCCAAGACTCAGGAGCCTCCAGCATTGGGGAGTCTATGCTAGCACCCCAGCCCCCCCAGGACTGGATCATACAAAATCTACTAGGCTGCACCACCCTAGGTCTTTTTCCTTCTCAGATGGGGAACTCATCAGTGAGGGCTTTTGTTTTATTTTTATTTTTTTTTACTTCTCACTTGGGTGTGGCCCCCCAACTGATTTTTCTGCGGGTCAGTGACCCCCGACTCAAAAAAGGTTCCCCACACCTGGTTCCCCACACCTGGTTTAAAGGATGAAATCCAAAGATTCATAGGATCAGAGGGGATTATTAAATCACGTACTCTGGTCTCATCTGTGTCATAAGCCATTGTATTTAACACAGTTACCCCTATACAAGCCTGTATTTCCCAGAAAGCCGTCCAGTGTTGATTTGAAGACAAGAGATGGACAATCCACCCCTTCCTTTGGTCATGTGTCACCAGCTAATCATCTTTCTTATCAAACTTTTGTGCCTCCTTTCAAGCCTGAAACTGTCAGATGCAAATATCTGGGACAGTGAAGTAGCACCGTTAGACCCACAATTGCTATCAGAGCTGTCATGCTATTAATAATAATGTTTAACTTCACATCTGAGTTGGCGTTATAGTCTGTTTCCCCACTGCTAAGAAAACGACTTTTACCAGCAGCCAATGAGCACTAGCTATTCTCCTGTAGAACTGCAAGTGGAAAAGCCAAATCTGGCCAGGTCAGCACATCTGTGACATTAAAACGTACAATTAGAACTATAAATGAATAGAAAGGCCAACATTTGTTTATTCAATACATACATTAATAAAAGAGTACAGTGCGTTCTTCAGTGTTTGCAAGATGGGGAATTACTGACAGAAAGTAGGATTTTAAAAAAAGTTTTCAATTATAAAAGGATTTTCCAAAGTATCTCGATGCTTTCAAATTTACAAATCTGGCCTTCAGTGAGTATTTGGGATCCAAGATCTACCCAAGTGGTGACCTGTTACAAAGCCCTACGGTGCTGGGTAGAGAAACAAAACAGCATCTGACAAAGCCCTCCCCCTCTTGGAGATAAAAGAAAATAAGGAGTTTTGACACCAACCCAGGAAATCTGTCAGCCTGGGCATCACATGAACCCAAAGAACAAAGATCTGAAGCTGCAATAGAGACAGGAAGTTCTGTGTCAGAAACACTGTGCCAGGGGACTGCTGAAACTGTCAGCTACAGAGTGTTTTCAATGATTTCTTGGTATTAAAAATACACACAAGGATGTCTAACAACAGCTCTGTGCACAATGTTAGTGAAGACACAGATGGGTAACTGTGTTAGTCTGTAATTGTAAAAATAACAAACAGTTCTGTGGTACCTTAGAGACTAACATTTATTAGGTCATGGCAGGGCATGGATCTTGTTCTGAAACCGCTGCCTGCCTCCATTTTCCCCTTTGGTTCATCTCCTGGCCCTGCTGCTTGGCCGGGAGCAGTGGAGTGGTGGGGAAGGGCTGTCGCTGCACTTAGAGCAGATGGTTTTAGGGAGCTAGTGAGGATGACCCTAGGACTATTTCTACACTTCAGACCTTACAGCAGCAGAGCTGTGTGTATGATTTCTCATGACTTCTCTTTGCTAGCACAAGATAGTCCAGGCCCTGGTACTCATGACAGGACTAAATATTATCTAGACTGGGAAGGGGAGCAAAGCTGCTCCTATAGGCTGGATCCATCCTACCAAACCACAAGATCCAGACCACCACCATTCTATGGGCCAGCTCCCTGCCTTCCACACTCCTGCACACTACTCAAAGCTGCCAGCTACAGGAACCATGTGCTCTGTATGTCACAAACCCTTGGGG
>JANRFK010000270.1:5220320-5232512 GCA_030068395.1 Apalone spinifera | reverse complement strand
CTCAGTATTTCCTCTCACAGATCCCAGCATCCCTGTGGTATTTCAGGAGGGGAGTATTCAGCAGCCTTTCTGCACATGCTCCTTCCAGGGAACAGCTCTAGGGCAGTGGGGGAGCCCAGCAAGGGGTGATGGAAGATGGGGGTAGGGACAGGTAACTAGAGGGAAACTGGGGCCTAGCCCAAGTGTCCTTCTCATCACGTCCATGGCAGGGGGATCCCAGCTGGGAAAGGAAGGCAAAGGGGAATTTTAGGCAGGCACAGGGAGCATCTGGAGGAATTAGGGATGTAAGCAACTAGTCGACTAGTTGACCATCTGATAAGCAAATGTTTATTGGATAGTCGACTCGACTAGTCGCTCCCCCCCCTTGCTGCCTCTATCAGGGGAGTAGGAGTCTGTGCTGGGGAGGAAGCCAGTAAAGCCAGTTCCCCTCAGCACTGTCTCTACGGGGGTGGGGGAAGGGGGGGCAGAGAAGGCAGAGGCACAGCGGGAAATGGTGTGAGCAGGGACTGCTTCAATCCCCACTCGAGTCGGCTCCTCTGGAGCTACCCCTGCTGAAGCAATGTAGAAGTGCTTATAGACTAATTGTATAGGTGACAAACAGTATTGACTATACAATTAGTCAAATAATCACATTTTAACATCCTTAGGAGTCTGTGTCTCTTCCTTCTCTTCTCCCCCCCACCCATGGCCCATCAGCTCAGCAGCCAGGGCTGCAGCTGGCAGGTGGGGTGATTAGGGTTTCTCCCTCTGCCTGGGAATTGCTCAGACCAGGCAGAGCCAGAGATTCACTGATCAGCTGGTTGTTGGGTGCTGCTGTCTCCTCACCCCAGTGCTGGACAGCTGGATCCCTGGGAGCCAAATGCCACTCATCTCTGTGTGGGAATTAGGCAGGGCACTGGGAGAATTTCTCTTGGGTGTGGGGTAGTCTCTGGTGCCTAGGCTCTAACAGAAGGGTTTTACACAGCAGCTAATGAAATCTGAGAGGTTTCTTCCCTGGGGAATTTGCTGAGGCAGGACTTGTGTGGATTCTCTGATGCGTAGTAAGGTGTGAGGTGCGCATGAAGCTTTTCCCACAGTCAAGGCATTTATATGGTCTCTCTCCTGTGTGGGTTCTCTCATGTCTAATGAGAATTGATCTGTCAGTGAAACATTTTCCACACTCGCGGCATTTATATGGTTTCTCTCCCGTGTGGGTTCTCTCATGGACAGTAAGGGCTGATTGGTCAGTGAAACCTTTCCCACACTCATGGCATTTATATGGTCTCTCTCCTGTGTGCACTCTCTGATGGATAATAAGGTGTGAGCTCCGATTGTACCTTTTCCCACAATCCAAGCACTTATACGGTCTCTCTCCAGTGTGGGTTCTCTCATGTCTAATGAGGGCTGATCGGTCAGTGAAACCTTTCCCACACTCGTGGCATTTATATGGTTTCTCTCCTGTGTGGGTTCTCTGATGTACAATAAGGTTTGACCTCTCACGGAAGCTTTTCCCGCATTCCAAGCATCTATGTGGCCTCTCATCTGTGTGGGTTTTCTGATGTCTACTAAGGCTTGATCTCATAGTGAAGCATTTCCCACACTCAAAGCATTTATAGGATTTCTCTCCCATGCGGACAATCTCATGTTCAATATGGGATGACAGTTCAATCAAACTTTTTCCACACTCCAGGCACTTCCAGAGTCTCTCTTCTGTGTGCCCTCTGTGGGGCAGAATAAGGCCTGACTTCTCACTGAATCTTTTCCCACAGCCTGAGCATTCACATTGTTTCTTTCCATTGTGATTTGTCTGCTGCGCTGCAGTTTCCTTGGGATTCTTGGATCCTCTCCCACATTGAAAAGATTCCTCCAATTTTCTGCTTAGATTATTCTCCAGCTGCCTCTCTGCCCTGTGCCGATTTCCCCAGGCTTCCCCCTGTTTTACGCACTGGGGAAAATCCCCTTTAGTTCCTTCCAAAAAGGTTTTGTGAGATTCTACCAGTCCAGGATGTTCCTGCTGTCGATTCTCCTCATTGTTCTCCCTCACTGCCCTAGCACCTGCTGGGAGAGAGAATTCAGGCAGGAGTCACTGTCTATGCTGGGGAGAAGGACCCGACAAGGGATCGGCAAAGACAGAAAGCACAACACAATAATAGTTGGGAAGACTGAGATATTGGATTCTGCTTCCACACCCAACCCAAACACTCCCAGGGAAGGAAACATAGGGAGGAAACTCCTAACAGCTAACAGGATGGCTGGGGAGTTGTGACAGGTATTTGCCAGGATGATACCTGCAGCCCTATCTGGGAGACATGGGGCAGAAGTGAGGACTCATGCTCTCTGCTCACTTTGGGGAATCCCAGCTTTTTCCTCCACTCACCGGATGGTTTGTGTGTCAGTTCTCCTGACTCTTCATATCTCAGGATCTCTGTTTCTTTGGCGGGTTGGAGATCCCACGGCTCTTCCCCTCGTTCCAGCTGGGGAACCAGGTCAGGTTTGGGAATGAAGAATCCTGCACAGGGGTGAAATCAGGCAAGGTGAAGGCACATGGAGTCTGGGCAGAGTATGTGTCACAAGGAACATTCCCTGAGCACAATCTGATCCCACATGGAACTGTGATAACTCAGACTTCTTGAGAGCAGAAGACTTCTGGGGCATAATGGGATGGGGTGTGTGTGATGAAGCTAGGATTGTTTTCACTCTGTTCACATTGTTATGTTGTATGTGATTTCTACTGTCCTGTAGTACCGTGTATGTGTGCCTCAGTTTCCCTGGGCACTGCACCACTATGTAGATGGGAATTTGGGGGTGATTCACTAAGGGAGGATGCCCAGGCCAGCACATTTACAATGGCCCAGATTCATGGTAATCTGAGCCTGGGAGGGGTGTGACACCAGGGAACACCTTCAGCCCAGGGAAGCTGGACAAAGGCTTGAGATGGGGCTGGACGCAGCCAGGGACGAGTTGTGGAGGGTGGAAGTGAGTCTCACTGGCTTGGGAGCAGAGATAGGGAGCAGGGCCTTTGGCTCTGGGCCGCCTTCTCCTCAACATGGCTTGTCCTGTCTGCTCCTGGTTCCTGTACTAACAAGTCTGTTCTAGGGATGTTAAGAAGCAGGTATTTAACTTATTGTGTAGTTAATGGAATTTTTATTGACTACACAATCAGTCGATAAAGGAAGAAGCGATCACTCCATGTCTGGGAGCTACTCCCGCTGTGGTTCAGCCATTCAAATATACTAAGAGCTAGGCTGAGCCAAGCTTGCTCAGTCTTGGCTTGTGTTAGGTCCAGCAGCCCATCTGCAGAGGCCCCAGTGGCAAGCTGGGACACCCCACAGATAGGGATTGTTGCCAGAGTAGCCTCTGCCCACAATGAGCCTGAGCCCATTGCGGGCTGAGGCTGCTTCATGGCAGCCTCCCCTGACTCCCCACCGCCCACACTGCTGCCTCTGATAGCACTGGCTCCTGTTCCCTTCCCCTTGCTGCCTCTGAAAGGTGAGCCTAGGCTTATCGGGTCCACTCCTGAGTCTCCTGTTTCTTCTCTAACAGCTGGCATCATGAACAGGACTCCAAGGGAGAGTCGTGCCTCAACTCGTCTTAATGGATTGCTTGGGTAAGTCTGACTCTTTAGTGCCACAACTGTTAGGGATATTTTATCAAATTGGTGAGGAAATGGGGGCAGGGACCTTATGAGTGTCCCTCCAGGGAACATCAGAATTTCCTGGCCTAGAATCTTCTCATGTTCAAAACTTTGCAGAAGAGATGACTGTGCTGGTGCAGGCTCTGTCTGGCTTGTGGGAGGAAGTTACAAACCTTAGAACTAAAATAGAAACTGCATCAAATTGCTGAAAAGCAGCAAGGTGTTAACCATCAGAGTGCGCTGGCAGACAGACATGGCTGAGAACTGTATGCATGATTTTTAATCACCTTAAGTCAGAGAATCTGGACCTGAAGGGTCAAGCAGATGCCTTAAAGCAAAATTCCTTTTCCTCTCATCCCCTCTCCTCCAAGAGAGGCACACAAACATAGGGCATTTAAAAATTGTTAAGAAAAGGGCCAGGAGATATAGGGCTAGTTGAAAGGATCATTCTCCTTGCTAAACTGGTAGTGAAACAAGCCTGTGTCCACAGAAGAGACCATTCAGCAAGAGAAAAAAGGATCAGGCCCAGACAAGCTGGCACGCAACAGATGAACTGTACAAACTGGCAGGGGAAGGGCATAGTGAGAAGAGTAAGGAAAAGAATACAGGCATAGAGATTTCAGATCCCTTTTGAATGGTGGTAACTTGGTAGGGTGATAGTGTGAGCTACTGGAAGTGTCATTTGGGAAATTAAACAAGCCATTTATGGAAAAAGAGCAAGTGAGAAGTTAACTGCAGAGTTGGGGGGGGGGGGAAGGGGAGGGGGGGAAGGGGAGGGGGACGACTGAGCAGTTGAATGTTGTGTAAATGCTATTGAGGGAAATTGTTATAGGAATTCTTGGTTTCTTTGCAGCCATTCTGATGGAAAAATGGGCCCTTTTCCAAAGAAATGTCTGTAAATAATCCAGGCAAAGGGACAATCGTGCGTGTGCGTGCATGTGCGCGCATTGTGACAAACTGCTGGCTAAGCCAGAGCTCTGCCACTACAGCCTGGATGAAAAGGCCAATGCAGCCAGCTGAGCAAGCCCAGGGCTGAAGGGCTAATGGAAGCAGCTGTGGGCCTCATTAGCCAGACGACTCTATAAGGCAGCCAGAGGGAAAATGAAGGGAAGGAGCAAAGAGCCAGGGTATGGCTGAGTGTGCTCCCCAGGCAGAAGGAGAGGCTGGCTGAGTTTACTACAATCTAAAACTGTGTAAAGAGAAGGTGGTGGGAAGCTAACAATAAAAGGCACAGGTGACTGCACCAGAAAAGGTCTCTAGCTGATTTGTGAACCAGGTGTCCCAGGGCAAGGGGCCTGAGCTAGGGCCTTGTCACAGTATATACAAAACCATAGTATAAATATGTAAGGGTTTTAGCATTTAACCAACAATCGTCTTACCATACTTTAAAAAGTATCTTCCTGCAGGACAACAGAGTGTCATCATGCATCACTCTGCGTCCCACAGCCCCTCCCTCCACCGTGTGGATCATGAGGGAGGCCGACCTGCCCCGGTGAGACCTGGGGCGGTGGGAGCCATGGGCTGCATGGTTCCCGGAGCATGCAGCTTCCCCCTTCCCCAGTGCTCCAGCGAGAGGTCATGCAACTGCCCTACTTTCCTCCTGAAGCAGGGATGTGAGGGGGGAGGTGCTCCCCACTAGACCTCCCCCTGCTGCTTTCATGCTGCACGGGCCCAGTATTAACACTGGCTCTGCACTGGATGGGCCAGAGGTCACATGCAAACAAAGAGAAAATTAGAAGTGAGTACCAGGGAAATGAGTCCAGTTGTGTTCAGGGTAATTGTTATTTATTTTGTGGTTTGATCTGAACTACTCTGTGTGAATCTCTGCCTCTCCCTCCCCCCTTACCATCTAAGCATTGTGCCGAGATTTTTCTGTTTGAATTTGTTTTCCTCAGTTGCTCTGTAACATCTAGCAACCAAGTATGCTCTCTCAAGTTTGTCTTTTGTTTTGTAATAAAAATCACTTCTTTTAAGGTGATGGTTTGATTCTTGTGTCCTGGAAGGTCTGTCTGTGTCTGCATGCCTCTGACTGAGGGGTCAGCTATTTGCGACTGCAGCTTGTTTTTTCTCTTTTCTTTTTCAAGCTCTTCTGGGGCAAAAGAGCTTAGGGTACCCCGGGATGATTTCAATTGTTCACCCCCTATCTTCATTTTAGGGGATTCAAAACACTTGATGGTGGCACCAAAATTCCCAAAATCTAAGTATTAGGGTTTTTTTGGGAGGGGGGAGGCGGGAGTTTTTATAACCAGTGCCTGTAGAGCAGGGGTGGTCAACCTGTGGCTCCTGAGACACATGCGGCTCTTCCCCCCCTTAAAGTGCAGCTCGCGAAGCTTCCCTGCAGCTTGGGAAGCCGCCCCTGCACCCCTAGAAACTGCCCCGAGCTCCCTGTGTTGACCGGAGCTGGGGAGCCATCCAGAGCAGTGATTCAAAATGGCAGCAGCCAACAGGCACCTGATGTGGCCAAAAAGCCTTGTCTTTTAAAGGTGCAGTGTCCTTTCTCCCTCCCCCCAACAAAAATCGTTGCTTAAAAAAAAAAAAAATTCCGGTGCGGCTCTTCACATTTTTTCCGCTGCTGTTTCGGCTCTCTTTGTTTAATGGGTTGGCCATCCCTGCTGTAGAGGCAAGGTTTTGAAGCTCTCTTGTTGCCCCCCACCTTCTACATTTGTAGTGCCAGAATGGGGAATAGTTTTGACAGAAGTAATCAGCACTCAGTCTCTGAGCTGCTAATAGCTTTGGATCTGAAAGCAAGCCAGAAAGTGTCTGTGTGAATGCAGATTGCCTGGCTGGTGGGGAAGGGTGAGAACTGCCCATAAGTGGCAGCACAAAGGGATGGATGGTTAAATACCTGATCTGCTACTAGGCTCGTATTGTAACCCTCTCGAGGGGAGGTTGGCAGGTGGAGTCAATCTTGAGAATTGGGGGGGCTGGTTAACCCTAAGTAGAAAAATGCGTCTGCACAGTGCTGGAATTTGAAAACAGATGTAAGAGGCATATGCTATTATGCATGATACCCCTACCTTTTAATTCACCCAAAGCCCAGGATAAATTAAGGCCTATATGAAGATTTCAAGAAGGTATTGAAGACACTGGCCTCAAAGACCAATTGTCTAATAAAAAGGCATGGTAAACACCCACTCGTAAGAGACTTTATGGCAGGACTACTAAACTTCGGAAGCCCTGGGGGCCACAATGATACAGCACATGCTGAGGGCCGCAATTTAAGTGTGGTTGCATATACATGCAAATATATATGCAATTAGCTTATTTCTCACTGACGGGCATGAATATCAAGATTAAGGCAAGACTACACAACACACAGGCCCCATTTAAGTCAATTCAGTTGATATTAATAAAATGCAATGTTTACTCACTTTCTACCCATATAACAGCACTTTTAATGATCAATGAAAATCCAGAAATTTAACTACTAAACCACATATCAACAGAAGACCATTATATTGACTACTTTTTTGTTGCGGCTTCCACCTGCGGGCCGCGTGTTGAGCCCTGCATAAACGCAAACTCTACCACAGGCCGCAAACAAATGGGCCGCAGGCTGCATGCAACCCACGGGCCGCGTATGGAGTAGCCCTGCTTAATGGGAATGTTACTGTTTAATCCTGACACAACTTTAATGTTGATAAATAACTCTGTAACAATGTATAATGCATACTATTTTCTTTGGGAAAAGGAAAACCCTTTAAGCGTGCTGGAATGGTGGTTGGAAACACACGTGGTCTGCGGTATATGAAGGAAACTGAGGTAAATCACCTCATTAATTTAATGATTAAACAGTGGGATAATTCACCCTAAACCCTTAAAGGGAAGAATACATTGAAATCTGGCCTGCTTATAGAACAAAAGTACAGGTAAGTATTGGGGTAACTGCAGGCAAATAAAAAAACCCAGCAAGAATATTTGTAAAAGAAAGGAGTTTTTTAAGATACAATGTGGCAATCACAAGGGGGGAGAAAAATGTTCTTTTTGTCTTTCAGAACATCAGAAAGAGCTGATACCAAATGAAGAGCAACTGAAAATAACACAGATCTACTGTTGTGACAAAGTGTTTTATGTTTTTTCTTTCATGTTTCATATTTGTCTTGTGGGGGGGGGGAAAAAGAGGGGATACTGCCTTAGGCAGAAAAGTTAATAAACATTTTAACTATTTTACAGAAACCAATACTGCAGAAGGATGGGAATTTCACCCACCTTCTGCATTCCCCCGAACTCTACAGGCATGGTACCCTCTTTGTATTGGGCATGTTGTGCTACTCCCTTTTGGAATAAAGGGAAATACATACTAACTTAACTTCTTCCTCCTCCACCTCTGGCCAAATAGTCAGTTACACATCTGTCTCCATGGTGGTCGACCTTCACCCAAAGGCCTGTGGTTTTTGATGCGTCGGGTTTACAAAATATCTATCACTCACACTGTTTGGTAGCTTAGTAACATTTACAACTTTACCAAAGTAGGAGAAAAAATGCTGTTGTGGGCCATCAAGAATTCAATTAGTAGAAGTGCCCAGAGACAGCGAGATCTTGCCAATTATGTATGGCAAGGTTGAAACTACCTGCGAGAAGCTGATTCCTCCACTCAAATCCAATAGCTGGAACATGCTTGGGGATTACTAGATTGGGTGGGGGAGGGGGACGGGAGGAAACTGTTACAGGGATCTGCCCTTAGCTCCACCAATTACATGTTTCCCAGAGTTAAAATGATGTCCCCTAACATCACTGAGTCTCTTATGACTAACCTATTAGGCAGTGTAAAGACTGTCCTCTGGGAAGAAGCCTGTGGTCAAGTGCAAGCCACCCTTACTGCCCACTTTGTAACCCTCCAGTGAGATGTCCGCCGGGATCATTGGGATTGGAAGGAACCAATATAGCCAACCAATTAAAGGAATTCTGGGCTTTTAGGGCCACTTGGCACACAACCCTGCACAACGTAGTAAGTTGCGGGTTCGTAACATGGAGTCAGCAGGCCTGAATAGAAGCCTATAACATGAAAACAGCAACTGGTCTGCAATCTAGTGAGCAAGACTTTGGTTCAGTAACACAGGAGCCAAGAAAGAGGCCCTTATTGATAACTGTGTACGTTAAGTGGAGCATTGAAGGACAGAAGGAGGCACCAGGAACAGACTGTAAGCCAAAGGGGAGTAGTGGAACATCTTAAGTAATGTCTTGGTACAAAGACTTCCCAAAAACTAATGTACATACCAACCTAGGTTCAGGACCGGGGCAAAACTGACAGAATGAAGGATAGTAAGTAAGCCCCCCTCTCGTAAGGTGAGGGGTGGTAACTAGGCAAGAGAGGGTGGTAACCTGGTACGTAAAGAAATGATGTAAGTTGTTTGTTCATGTCTATAAAAGGACACCGCAAATGATGCACACTGGCTGACCTTGGAGGGAAGAAGGGGAGCGGGCGCACTAGGCACCTGAAATGGCAGGTGTAATTGCCTAGACTTACAGAATGCACAGTGGCTTAACTCTGACTAACAGTTGTTAATATCTGTTATATGGCAATAGGCCTGCTTGTGTTGGTACCTTCTCAACGTGGGCCAAATGCACAGTGGTGTAGCATTGTAGACTCTCTGCTACCAACTGTAAGAGCATCACATTTGACAATAAACCTGCTCAACTGATTTTAAACCTGACCTGGATCTGTCATCTCCGGGGGCTCTCAGAGATCTCCTGTGTTGACCCAAGGAGAGTGCACAGGGTCTAACACTCTAGAGAAAGGGAATACTGATAGTGACACACACAGCTGAAAGTTTATCACCGCCAATGGAGGAGAGGTCCTATCAGGAGCGCACTGGGACAACCCCAAGAACCCTGACCAGACAACACTGAAACACTGACAGTACAACGCACACTAGCACAATGTAGCCTCACCACCAAGGGCGTTCCTAACGGGGAACTGGACCTCAGCCACCCTCTTAGAGTCTGGGGTTGGGAGCGGGTGCAGATGGAAAGGGTCCCAAGAGCAAGAATGGCAAGTACAGCTTGGGGAAAACTTTACTCAATTTTTAGCAGGGTCAGAGATATACTATCCTCACATGGAATTAATATGGGCAGGACCTGGGAATACTTGGAGGGGATGGCCACAAGAACCAGCATCCCTGAAGTGCACACAGCCAGTCTCCCCTCAGCACTGGGAAGTAGAATTTGTTGAGAAGGCTCAGCAACGCTTAATGAGCAGGTTTTGGAGGGGGAACAATGCGTGGAAAGCATGGGGCCTGGTTTGGACACTTTTTTCCTTGCAGTTAGGGAACTCCACCTATTGAATTCATATACCAGCTGTACAGCAGCTTAACGTGATCAGACATCTGATGCTTCCCACTGATTGGACTCAGGCAGTACCTGAATCTCCCTGGATAAATGGGGACACTTTGACACACCTGTTCAAGCAACTCCAGGCTGAGCAATGGCCAGCGCAGATCCTGGAAGCCCAGGTGATCCAAGGGACTAATGCATTCCAACTGGCAACTGAACTGCCTGCAGATTGTGCTTGGACTGATGTAGACTGTGCCCTTAGGACAGACCTTATGGACACTCATTCACTTCTCAGTCAGATTACTCGTGCAACTGGGATTTTGTTCCTGCGGATTGTACTGTTGATTATATTACTTGCAGGCTGTAAGATATTTGCTGCCTTGGCCACTCCCTGGAAGTGGTAGCTGCAAGGGGGTAAACCCTGCAGACACTAACAGCAGTCAGACCCAGACTGAGAACTCTGGAACCTGCTATTCCCATCTGGGCCCTTCCACTATCACCTCCGGCCAAGGCACTAATGGGCAAGATGGTGAGGAAGCACATTGAGACCTTGGCTGTGGAGAAAGCAGCACCATTGTTTTGTCCCTGAACCTGCTTTCTCTGGGAGGGTGCACCAAGGGGACAGGAGCCAGCATTACTGGGGCTGATACTCCTGACATTGAAGGGCAGAAGGCAATGAGGGAATCTGAACCAAACCCAACCCAGCTGCTCCAGAGCCCACCCAGCTTCTGATACCCGAGGGGAAAGGAATTCTTACCCAGCCAGCTCACAGCCTCATAATTCTCCTGCATCACATCCCAGTAGAGAACTCTCTGGCCCGGATCCAGCAGAACCCATTCCTCCTCAGAGAAATACACAGCCACCTCTTCGAAGCTTACCAGCTCCACCACAGTCATTTCCTTCCCCGGGCTCTGCAGGCAAGGGGCTGAGCTGGAGACAGACATGGGTGCTCTGCAGCCTGTCAGAGAAGGGCAATTGGAGACATTTCAGAGGGACTTTAATCCTTTCCACACCCCCCATTCTCTCCAGACTCTGTCCCTGGTGACACATATGCTAGACGCTGACATTTTGGGCAAATGCTAGATATTCCATAAACAGCAGAGTTAGATTCCAAGTCCACATTCTCAATACCTGGCTTGAGTTTCACTATGCAACCTCAGAATTTGGTTCTGAGTGCCCATTGTGTCTGATAAAAAAAGCCCCAGATTCATCTGACTAAATATAGGTGTAGGTGCAAGAGCTCTGACACCAACTCAGGAAATCTGTCACCCTGTACACTAGGAATGTGAATGACTAGTTGACCATCCAATAAGCAAATGCTTATCAGAAAGTTGACACACTAGTCAACTGGTTGCTTCCCTGTCCCCCTAGCTGCCACTATCAGAAAGAGGTAGTGGGGGGGAAGGGTGGGGAGGAGATGAGGAGGTGCTTTACAGCAGCAGCCCCACATAAAGGATGGGGCTAGACCCTGGGCTCCACACAGCGCTGTCGCTTTGAAATAGCAGGTGTAGCAGTGGAGTCCCCGCTGGCCCTGGAGTGCATGTGGTGTTTCAAAGTGGCAGCATCATGTGGAGCCGGGGCTCAGCTAGGGACTCAGAATCCCCAGCTGACCCTGGAGGAAATGGTATGGGGAGTACAGGGTCAGTGAGGACTGCTGGAGTCCCCTGCCGGCCCCGGGCTCGCCACAGTGCTTTTGCCTTTGAAGCCCTGGAGGCACCCTTATTGACTAATCCAATAGTCGATGCAAAGTGCATTAACTATTCAATTAGCCAATTAATCAAAACTTAACATCCCTACTTTATTTCAAAGGGATCCAAAAGAATAAAACTCCACAGGAAACTTAAGGGCAAAATCGTAGGCTGAAGAACTGCAGCACAGACAGGCAATGCTACGCTGCGAACAGGGGATGTGGAAACTGCACAAGCCTCCCCTGGGACCCCGGCTTTTTGCACTCAGAGCATCCCCCTGCCCCTGCTTCCCCCGCCCTCTGGCTCCCACAGCCCCGCCCCCTGCAGCCTGGGCAACTCCTGCCCCGCGCACAGGCTGCCGAGAGCAGCGCCGGGGGGGGCGGGGTCACCTCCTCCCCGCGAGACTCACCTGCTCCGCGGGAGGCTTCCTTGGGGGCGGGGCCTCTGCGTGGGGAGAGTCTCCGGGTCGCAGCGGGAAGGTCTCTGCGCTGGCAGCCTGGTTTGCGCAGCGCCCGCTAGGCTGGGGAGTGGCCAGGCAGTTCCCGGTCTGAGCTAAGCCCTGGAGCTTGCCACGGAGCGGAGTCACTGAGCCGCTGCACATGCGCGGTCTAACTCTCG
>JANRFK010000270.1:5205697-5215758 GCA_030068395.1 Apalone spinifera | reverse complement strand
TCCGTTAAAAGTATTTCCGCAAAATCATGCCAGTCTAGACGTAGCCTAATAGTGGGGGATTTCAACTATCCCCATAGGGACACAGTATCCCACATGCCCTGCCTTGCTCCATTGCCAAAGGCTCCTGCCTCCAGCCTTCTGACCCCAAGGCTATGGAGAACTGGGGGAGGAGGGACTTTCTCTGAGTGAGCATTCACTCGGACCATGGGCCACATGAGGTCCCCTCACTCCTCCCGTGGGTCAGAGCATCCTCAGGAACCCCCTGCTTAGGCGCTATGCGGAATGTGGAAAGGGACTGTTTGATGTTGTTCCCTAGGACCAAATGTAAAACACAGCACGTGTGTGTCTTTTATAGTGGGCGGGCCATGCACATGGGGAGAGAGGTTCCTGTTTAAATCTCTCCCTTTTTCTGCCCCAGCTGTGTCTGCAGGGACAAGCTGCAATCCCCCAGGTCTGGGCAGTGACCAGCCAGTCCCCGGAGAACTTTTCCTGTCAGCCCCAGGGAAAATGAATTCTTTGCTTCATGTAATTTTGGC
Source organism: Apalone spinifera (assembly GCA_030068395.1). Taxonomy (NCBI): domain Eukaryota; kingdom Metazoa; phylum Chordata; order Testudines; family Trionychidae; genus Apalone; species Apalone spinifera. The sequence continues at coordinate 5,215,222 of JANRFK010000270.1, read as the reverse complement.
TCTAGCAGCATTGGAAGGTATTTTCTTCAGAAAAAATGGCAGAGGAGAAAAGATATTACATTCCCCTTGTGCTGATGCCAACATGTATAACCGGTCTGTACGTTCAGGGACCTGGTCCCAGGAGTTGGTGGAGTCTGGAGGGACTGTGAAGAAGCCCAGAGACTCCCTGTGCCTCCCCTGCATAGCCTCTGGCACTTCCTGCAACAGCTCTGGGATGCACTGGCCCCGGCAGACTCACAGGAAAGGACTCAAGTGTCTTGCCTGGATACACTACACAGTGACTCAATCAAAGGGCCGTTCACCATCTCCAGAGATGGCTCCAACAGCCTGTTGTACCTGCAACTGACCAGCCTGAAGTCTAAGAACACGCCTACTAACACTGTGTGGGGAATCTGACGAGCTAATACAAAAATGCAAGATGCAGAATTGTTCTCCCCTGCACCACGTGGGGGCAGCACTTCCACAGGGAATCCCACAGCAGGCACAGCAATGGCATCTACGGCCTGAGAGAAAAAACCCAGCGCTCAGGTTCCAGCTCTCTCTCAGCTCTGCACAAGCAGTTCTTTGGCTAGCCAGTGGAGGTCTCATCTGCTTCCCAGAAGGACACAGGAAAATGAGCAGAGATGAGCAAAGGCCTATAACTGCAGTGGAGGGAACCTTTTTGGGGTCGGGGAGGGCTGGCCCACAGAAAAATCAGTTGGGGGGCTGCACACAGGTGAGAAGCAGAAAAAGGCAAACCCTCACTGATAAGGAGAGAGACTCCCTTTGCACACTAGAGAGCCCAGCCTAGATACTGTGTGCTCTAGCCTTACCGAGGAGCAGGTCTGTATCCAGGGAAGTCCTAGATTCCCCATGTCTGGCATACAGCAAACCACCACTGGGAATTGAACCCAGGATCTCAGGCGCTTTATCCAGCTAAGCCATGGTGCCCCCTGAAAAGAGCTTTAAAATACTTTGTTAATAACTTGGATGCCATGGTGGCACACATCTGAGCGCACATGGCCTTAGTATTGGTGCCCAAGACAAAACTCACTCTGCTCAGGGACAGAAAATCTTAGAGAGGAACTGACCAGAAGGTGCCAAGTGAGGTTTGAGCTCAGGTGGCAGGAGGTAGAACCCTGAAGGCTGCTGGGACACCGTTGGCCTGGCTTTCACTGGGCACCTTTCCCCTCAGCTGGCTGCCAGGCACTTGGCCCTTATTGCTTCTCTGCAGCTGCTGCATTTCCTGGGACTCCCTCTCTCTTCCCCTGGCTTTCTCAGTGCTCGGCCCTGCAGCACTTCCCACCAGCTGGAGACTGCATGTTCCAGGCCTGTTCCTGTGGGTTTGAGCTTCCATGCCTCTCCCTAAGGGCTGCCCAAGGAAAACAGGGACTGTATGGCCTAATGGATCAGGAGATTGAGGGTTTGAATCCCTTAGCAGTAGTGGCAATGGCTTTGCTTTGCCTGTGCCCTTGCTGTCTTCAGCCTGGAAACCTCCTCTTGGCTCCTCTGACCATTGGTTTAGCTCCAGCTGGGCTCTGGGAAGGAGTCGCTGGGCAGGCAGGAGCCCTGGCTTCTCTCACTGGAGCCTTTGCTATTCTGGCCTTGTTGGGCGGGGGGGAGGCCAGGCCAGGCCAGTGTGTGGGGCAGTTTCTCTTTCCCACCCTGTGCTTGAGGGGGCTTATTTAATAGCATGTCTGGAGCTCTGGGTGTTTCTCTGCTTCTCTCTTGTGGGGGAAGACGCCTTTTAGGGCAACATCTCCTGCCACGCTGAGCCCTTTGAGTGGGTGCAGTGAGGAGGCCCGATAGGGGGGCTGGCCCTGCTTTCTCACCATCTGGAGGCTCAAATCCACAGGAACAAACCTGGAAAGCAAGAGAGGAAAGGGGAGCCAGCTGGCTGCCAGGGAGCCCCTCAAGCCCACCACAGCTTCCCCCCCCCCCCACCAGCATGGCTAAAATGGAGCCACCTCATGCCCACTTGGACACCAATTTTCTTGTTTTCCTTCTACCCAGAAATCTCTCCCTTTTCTGGGCTGCAAATGGCAATCTCTGGGACACCCTGAGACAGGTGCAGAGTTCTGCCTCCCTGCAGCCAGACGCACCCCACAGGCTTTGTCAGAACAAAAGGGGGGACTCTGCTCACCACACTGAGGTGCTCTGAGGGCAGGGGAGGCCAAGGTGCAAGCTTCTCACAGGTGCCTGGCCTGACTCATGTCGCTTCCCCAGGCTGATACCGAGGTACATTCTCAGCTGATGTCACCACCCTCTGTCATGTGGGAGCTGCGCTTACCTGGGCACCAACAGGAGCTGCAATAAGACCTTGTGTTTCTCAACAAGAGGTTGCTGTGTGTTGTTCAAATGTGATACCCCTGCACTACAGAGTCCCTCCCGAAAGCCTCCTCACTCCCCTCCATCCCTCTGCCCCCAAGCCCATCCCCATGGGCAGCACATGGCCTGACGCACATGGATTGGTGACCTGGAGAAAGTGTCAGCCAGTCAAAGGCTCTGCCGCTAAAGCAGACCACTGCAGCTGGCACTTAGGGACTCCTCTTTATGTTGCCCTTGTGACTCCAGCTTAAAGAGGAGCTGGCCACAGACCATGAGCAGCTTCCCCACAGGTTGGTTTGTGGGGTCCTGTGGAGGGTGTCTGGGTGCCAGGGAGAAGACTGACCAGGGGTCCCTGTAGCTGTCTACAGGACGTGTAGGCAGCGGCATCCTCTACTCTCACCCCACCTGTTGTCCTGTGGCTTTTCAGCCTTTCCTGGGAGCTGTCAGTACCAGTCCCTCTGCTCCAGATGCCCAGAGCAGGAAAGTCTGGGACCCATCCCACACTGGTGAGCCTGGCCCTGCTTCGCCTCTCCTGATGGGCCATGTGGGAAGAAGTCTAGTGGCAAGTGCAAGGGCCACACTTGTGGGCATGAGACGAAGTTGGAAGCAAGGCCACGCTCTGCTCAGCCCACAGGGCTGCAGCGTCTCTAGCGAGACTGCCACATAATAGACCCAGCCCTCGTGCCCATACTGCCAGGCCAGAGATCTAGCTCCAGTGGGCATGAGACAATCAGCAGGAGGGGGGAACATCTGGCTCTTGCCCAGCTGGAAGAGAGGGAAGCCGGGCACATGGAGCTACAGGGCCTTGCTGCAGCCCAACCCAGCCCCACATTTACATTCAGACTGCAGAGTTCAGAGCCGGGAGCGTAGCCCTTTGCCCCATTGCACCAGTGGGCAGGTTGTTCTGGACACATCGTGTGCAAGGAGACTGGGCTCCTCGCTATCCCTCAGTGGGCTTTATGGTTGGCCGGCTCCCAGTGCCAAAAGAAAGGGAAAGGCCAATGGCAAATACAGACTCTGAGATGGGCAGTCCCTTGGGAAATGGAGAGGGGCCAAAGCTCCCAGCCATCTTGACTGACAGGGCAGGCAGTGTAATAAGGGAGTCAGGAAACCAGGGAGTCCCACCCTCCATGGGAGCAGGATCTACCTGTGCCAGAGTGAAGTTGAGCGGAGCAGGAGCCCAAGCAGAGCTGTGCCAACCAGAATGCGCAGTTGGTGAAGGCAGGGCTGGGGGATCTTAGCCTACAGCCCTGCCTCTTCCCAGCCCACCAGGAGGCAGGGCGGTACAGCGCACACATGCTCCTCACTTCCCACCATGGGGAAGGACGCAAGCATGCACTTACTGCAGCCTCCCCAGCCATGGAGGAAGATGCGCCATGCAGCCTGGCTGAGCTGCACCTAGCCCAGCCCAGCTCAGGGATAGGAAGAAGGCAGAGAATGCTATGCCTCATGGCTCACCTGGCCTCTCCAGGGGGAGGGTACGCTGTGCAGCCCGGCTCAGCCCAGCCTCTCTAGCCCTGAGGACAGAAGAGGGTGCTTGGCATGCCCCCAGCCTCCCCAGCACCAAGGGAGGAAGGAGGACACAGCCTGGCCCGGCCTCTCCAGCAGCAGGAGGATGGGCTCTGGGGGCAGCAATACCCCACCCGTAGAACATCTAAAGCAGGTGTTCTGGGGGCAGAGTGTGGGCGGGGCCATGCTTGGCAGTTTGGGAAGGCAGTGCCTTCCCCTGCCTTACATACCCAACACCCATGATGGCCAGAGCCAGAGAGACCCAGAGAAGCATCCCAGTTCCCAATACCATCCCAGTTCCCAATACCACAGCAATATTCAGTATAGTGGCTGCTGTCCATGCTGGCAGAGAGCTGTCCCATACCTGCAGTTCATCTACCTCCCAGCAAGGCAGCAGCTCTGTGGGGAAGGTACATCTACACACTACTCATGCCTCAAAATAAGCTATGCAATTTGAACTACTCAAATTGCATAGCTTATTTTGAAATAGCTTATTTCAAAGCACTTATTTTGAAATAAATTGCTATTCTGACAAATTCCATATTCCCCATGCAATGAGATTTACAAGAAGTCAGAGTAAGGAGCCCATTATTTTGAATTTATATTGAAATAATAGGCTTCTTGTATAGACCGTGCATAATGTTGAACAAATGTGAGCGTTCAAACTTGGGGGAGTGGGGAGGGGAGCTGAGCAGGAAGGCAAAAAGGAAAAAACCCAGGGAAGCAGTCTTTTTTTTTAAACAGAGAACTAGGTAAAACTAAGTATAAACTGACTAAAGCGATGAACAATGTTTAAAACTAACTAAACTGCTTTACTATATTCTGTCAGAAAGGAAAGCATTGCTCCAACTCCATCTTCAGCCGAGGACAGTAGAAAAGGAAACAAGAGAGGCTCGCAATATGCATGCACCTAACAGATGAAAACAGCACGAGACAGCGACTGCACATGAGCGGCACGGGAGACACTGCTGGGCAAAAATGTCCGATCAACGGTGCCAGGATGCACTGAGATCTGAGTGAACCACCCACAGGGACACCACTCGAGGAAGAACCTTGTTTTATACCCCTGTAATTAGCAAAATGATAAGAATCTTACAGTACAGGCCTTTCCAGGCAGGCCTGAATATCTGTATCTTAACTGAGTCCTCAGCCCAGCCTTGTTAGGGTTACAGGGGCTCTGCCATGTAGAAAAGTGGAGGGGGAGCCCTACAGGTCCGGCAGGCTCTGGGCAAAGGAAGCAGGAGTGAGAACTCAGAACCTGTCACCAGCCCAGTCCACCAGAGCAGTGCATGAGCCAGGAAAGCTCCGCAGTGTCGTGGTGCTGTTCCCTTGCTTACATAATCATGGGGCTTGTAGCCTGGGTACTACCTACTGCTGAGGAGCCTTCTCACACTTCTGGGCAAGGTTTGTGCCAGTAGGAAGCTGCTTGTGCAAATCTCTGGAGTGCCGCCAGCACTGCAGAGCTGTGCAGGGATCCCTGAGCACCCAGGGACTGCGCAAAAAAGGGGGGTTTCCCTCCACCCTAGGCAAGTTGTTGAAGCCACCTCTTTGCACATCAGCTAAGGGGGGGGAGAAGGGTGTTTGAAAGAAAGAGGCAGAAGGGTCATTATTCAAATAATTAGATTCACCAAGCAAGCAACAAAGCAGCTTCTGCAATACCCTATTGGTTACCCAGAAGCCAAAGCACATCTCCCTTAAAGCAATCCAGCCCTGGGCCCCACCCAGACAGCCATATCAATATGATTAAGATCACTGAAAATCCTGTTCATCATGTATAAAGTTCTATCAAGCCAAAGGGTCAGACACGTTACCCACAAGGTCAATGAACATCTCAGATCTCCCCTACATACATGTTTACAGCCAGTTCTTATTCACTTAACACAGATTTATGAAGGAAGAACACAGAGAGTGTTGTAATTAAAGACCATTAAACACACAGAAATAAATGAAGCTCTCCAAACGGACAGTCCAAATAGAGAAATTGTTCAAATTCTTCCAAAAAGGATTAGCAGCATAATCCAGATTGGAACTGGAGTCTTCAGTCCTGCAACTCAAGCTGCCCCTGACCAAGTGTAAGCAGATGAGATGACAGGATGAGGCCCTAGAGAGCTTTGATAGATTTTTAGCAAGCCGTGGCAGCCTCTTGACAGCATGACAATGCACCAGGCATTCCTTGGGTGAAGAACAGGTAATGCACATGCTACACTGATGCAAAAATCCCAAATTCCTATATATATACAGGTAAACTATGGACCATAAAGACAATGTAAGTCATACAACCGCCTTCAATATCTTTTACATCTTTGATCTTAAGCTTAACTAAACAATCCACAAACAGAATATAATGTAAATAAGACACAAAAGGGAATTAACCTCCACAAGTTACATTGCTAACATCTAACAAGCTATATCCAAATATAATTAGTATGTACATCAAATTGTCTAACAATACAGGTTTTCATTTCAAAGCTCCAGTCTTATCTAACATGGCTGTGTTAGATATTTAAAAGGAATGACCTTAATTAACATTTGCATACTTTTCAATTTGGGTCATTTAGCCTGCTAGTTGCTTCACTCTTTCTGGCTCAGTGCCACACAATCAAAGGCCATTCAAATTATGATTTTTTTAAAGACACACATTTTGGTTCTTTTTATTTGTCTTTTTGTTTCTAAGCTGGTATGGAGAATTGCCTCTTGGCTTCCATACCCAGCAGCTCATACCTTCATAAATACTCCAAATATTGCCAGAACCATGCCAAAATTAGAACTGGTGATACTTGCAATATATATTTCATACCTAGACACACATGCTCTTCTCTTTTGTAGACTAAATAAGCCCAAACCCCTCAGCTTCTTCTTATAAGTCAAGTGTTTTAGTCCCCTGACCATTTTGGTTGCCCTCTGCTGGACTTTCTTCAATGTGTCCACATCCTTTCTGTAATGGGGGAGGCTCAGAATTGGACACAACACTCCCAATGTGGCCTCACCAGTGCCAAATAAAGGGGAATAATCACTTCTCTAGATCTGCTGGTAATGCTCCTCCTAATGCACCCTAATATGCTATTAACCTTTTTGGCTACAAGGGCACACTGTTGACTCATATGCAGCTTCTCATCCACTGTAATCCCCAGGTCTTTTTCTGCCAAACCTGCACTGCAGAAAGTTATGGAATTGTTCAATATACTTTCTGGATCCAGGCCTTTGCAGTGTGATTCTGCATCCATTGCTCAGTGACATATTCTGACTCTGTGAGTAGCATGGAGCTACCACATTCATAGAAAAAAAAATTGTGGAACCCACTGGCAGCCACAATTATCATATCTGCTCCTCCTCCTCTGCACCATTGGGCCTCACAGATCAGCTTCTCCCCCGAACCAGAGCTTCCTATCTCCTGCAGATCCACTGTTCAGTGCTATTAAGGACATGGTAGAGGAGAGGCAGAATGAGTGTGGGAAGAGACAGGTCGGGGTGAGCATTCTGAGGGAACACATGGAGTTGGGGGCAGAGCCTAAGGTGGAATGAGAGTCAAAAGGCCCCTGGAATTAATGTGTGACTGATTACATGCCCTATAGACAGGTGGCATATGTATGCATTTGGTGCAAGGTGCTCCTGGCCCTCAGAGACTGTACATACAGACTTTGGAGACCATAGTGGCAAACTGGAGGAGCTACTGGAGGCAGAGGTACATAGATGAGACTTTCCAGGACACAGTAGAATGGCCCCACTCCCTGGTCACATAGCTGCTGTGCTGTTGAGGAGGGTGAACATCTCAGGGAAGTCTCCCAACTGGAGAAGAGGGGAATGATCCCATAGTTGGGACCCTTCTTATAGATGTCATCATCTTGCACTGAGGATATATCTCCTAGGGAGAGAACTCCAGTCATTAGGACAAGACTGGTGTGAGTAAGGGGGATTTGATCATTAGAGACATGGACAGCTGGTCCTGTGTGACCTGGCTCTGAAGGAAGCCCCACAACAGAGACAGCACAGAAATAAGGGTAGCAATACTACCACTCCCCCACAAAAACCTTGTGACACCCCCATATTCCCACAATTCCTTTTCAGTCAGAACCCCTATAATTACAAGACCATAACATTTCAAATTAAAATGAACAGGAGTGCTGTGAGCAAGACACAAATCATTCTTCCACTCTACTCTGCGCTATTAGGCCTTAATTAAGAGTGTGCAAAAAAAAAGGAATAAGAGATCTTGCGGAAAAGGCTTTATTTTCCGCAAGAACCCTGTCTAGACTGGCGCTTTTTTCCGTCAAAGCTCCGAGACGGAAAAAAGCGGCAGCCATGTTCATGCAAATGTAAATCCCCGCTTCATTTGCAATTGCGACTTGGCTCCTTTACATGCCTTTGGCGCAAAAGCACGGCAGTGTAGACCTAGCCAGGTAGTTTTAAGGCTGTATTACTTTTACTATTTCTACAGTAATTCTTTCCATTTGTACCATATATTAGGACCTTTTCATAGTTGAATGGAAGTTGCTGAGTTTATATGACTTGGTCACTTTTCTGTTAACATCAGCTACCACTCCCAAAAGTCCAGTTCTAGGAAACAGAACTGAACTGCAATGGGGTTAGTGTTCTAGGAAAGCAAGAATTGAGCTTTCTTAGATGAAATTCCATCTTACCTGAAGCACAGAAATTCCCTACAGAATTTTAGCAACAATAGTTGATTTTCTAAACCTTTGTGAACTTTTTAGCACTGGAATTTCTGGACTCTTCTGCATGGGTTAGGTGTCTGCTTGTGTGTCTGCTTGCTGGCCAGTGTGACAAATAGAAGTGCTTTTTGTGATTGGTTTGGTGTGCTTTATGGTGGAGGACCCTCAGACTTGGGTTGCAAGTAGACCCATCTTTAAGAAATTCACCGTGATTTGACCCTCTCAGCAATGGCCCCAGAAACCCTGTTACATTACAATAGGGTCTCTATCATCTTTGGGTTCTCCAACGTGAGACAATGTGTGAGCACTGACTGACTAAAGCTTTTCTGCTTGAACTACAGATTTTACCTTTCTCTCCTGACAAATATTCAAAAAGGTATCAGCTGTTAAACCTTTGCCCACAATCAGAGCAGTTATAGGGGTTCTATCTTGTGTGAACTTCTGATGTGCAATTAGGTGTGAGCATTCACTGAAGCTTTTCCCACAGTCATGAGCAGTTGAAGGGTTTCTTTCCTGTGTGGATTCTCCAATGTCTAACAAGGTCTGAACTCTCTCTGAAGCTTTTCTCACAGCCAGAGTAGTTATAGAGTGTTCCATCTAATTTCTCTCTCACAGTTGCAGAATTAATTTTGTTAGAGGCACCAATATGCAAGGAATGTATGACATCTCCTCACTGGTGCACAGAACCAACATTATGTGGTAGGAGTAGGGCTGGGGCAAAGAGCTGGGGAGCAGGGGTGTGAGGGCTGGCCCTGAGACGGGCCCAGGGAGAAGGGCTCAGGGCTGAGATACAGGTTTGAAATGTGGAGGGGTGAGGGCTTTAGCTGGGGGTGTGATCTCTGGGGTGGGCCAAGGATGGAGGGATTTGAGGGGCAGGCCACCAAAGGGCTACACAGGGGAGAGAATCATAGAATACTAAGACTGGAAGGGACCTCGAGAGGTCATCGAGTCCAGTCCCTTGCCCTCACAGCAGGACCAAATACTGTCTAGACCATCCCTGATAGATATTTATCTAAACTACTCTTAAATATCTCCAGAGATG
>JANRFK010000270.1:5185323-5196097 GCA_030068395.1 Apalone spinifera | reverse complement strand
TTTCCGGAAAAGCGTCCGTGGACAATGTAGACGTGCTTTTCCGGAAAAAAGTCCCGATCGTTGTTTTCGCGATCGGGGCTTTTTTGTGGAAAACACTACTGTGCTGTCTACACTGGCCCTTTTCTGGAACAGTTTTCCAGAAAAAGGACTTTTGCCCGAGCGGGAGCAGCATAGTTTTTCCGGAAAAGCAGCTGATTTCTTACAGTAGATCGTCAGTGCTTTTCCGGAAATTCGAGGGGCCAGTGTAGACAGCTCGCAGCTTATTCCAGAAAAGCGGCTGATTTTCTGGAATAAGTGGCCCAGTGTAGACACAGCCGTGAAGTGATTCTCTAGATTGCACTTAGAGGCAAGAGAGCCCCAGAGAAAATAAAGCTGGACTTTTCAAGGGAACCCAGACCCTGTGCCTGCAAAGCAAGAAGAGCTCTGCTCATCTAGAACAGAGCTACCCTTCACAGAATGCTCTTAGTGTGTGAACCGCCTCATTCACCCTGCCTCAGCCCAGCACTCGGCACCTATCAATGGCAGTAACCCGCATGTCACAGAGATCAGTCACAGCCAGGAAAGGACTATGGGAACCATGCCCTCCTTCCAGGGGCTCAGCACCCTGGCATAAGGGGCACCCCTGCAGGCAGTAACAGCAGCTGCACCAGGCCCCACAACTCTGGTACCTACCGTTTCTGCCTGGGTCCTTCCACTGACACCTTTGGCCAAGGCACAACATAGAGAAGTGTAGAGTCCTGCACTTGGGATGGAAGAATCCCGAGCATTGTTACAGGCTGGGGACCAAATGTCTAAGTAGCAGTTCTGCAGAAACTAACCTGGGGATTACAGCGGATGAGAAGCTGTCTATGAGTCAACAGAATGCCCTTGTAGCCAAGAAGGCTAATAGCATATTAGGGTGCATTAGGAGGAGCATTGCCAGCAGATCTAGAGAAGTGATTATTCCCCTTTATTTGGCTCTGGTGAGGCCACACCTGGGCTACATCTACACTGCACACTTCTTGCGCAAAAACTGTTTTGCACAAGAGTGTCTCCACACTGGTCACAGCGCATCTTAAAAGCCATGCGCTTTTGCACAAGACAGCATCCACACTGGCGGGACGCTCTTGTGCAAAAACTTCAGTGCAAAAACTACTTTGCAGAAGGCAAAAAGGGCACCAGGACTTTCCGAGGACAGGGGCTGGAGCTCCTTTGAGATGCGTGCTTAAAGGGATCTCCCTGGACAGCCGTTTCTCTCCTGCTGCGAGCTTTGGGACCTCCTGTAGGGACTGACAGCCATAGCAGTTCTAGCGGTTGCCCTCAGCCTCTTTGGATACCACAGCTTCTGCCCTAGTGCCTTTTGTGCCTTTGGCATTCTCACTGCTCTGCCATGGAGCCAGGGGTGGCCCTGTGCCTGCTCTGGCCCCACATGGCCATTTTGGAGTGCCTGAAGCTGCTGCTCCATGCTGCTGCACTACTCCTGCAGGTGCTCGAGACTGAGCTCGCTCTGGACTCCCTCTCCATGGATGCGGTGGCATCCCTACCTGACTGTGGAGAGGCATTATTGGAGACTGGACACCAGTACTGACTGGTGGGACCGGCTGGTCCTGGAGCAATGGGATGACCGGCGGAGGCTCCAGAACTTCAGAATGCAAAAGCAGATGTTCCTGGAGCTGTGTGCCTGGCTCGCCCCTGCACTCTGGAGACCTACCACCCAGCTGCGGCCCACCATCCCTGTCAACAAGAGGGTCACCATCACCCTCTGGAAGCTGGCCACCCCGGACAGCTACCGCTCGGTGGGACACCAGTTCGGGGTGGGCAGGTCCACCGTCGGTGCTGTTGTAATGCAGGTAAGTCCTGGGGCAGTGCTGCACTCCCTGCCCAGGGGAAGGGAACACCGCAGGCTGGCAGGGTGGAGAGAGTGGGAGAAGCCCAGTCACCCAGGGGTTTGTGCCATCCCTCCCTCACACAGGCCTGCTGGTATGGGGGGCGGTGGGCTGTGGGGCAAGGGGGCCCTGGTGTGTTTGGGGACAGAGGGTATCACAGGGGGGCGGACACCCCCCAAGGGATCATGCACGTACCCTGCCTCCTCCGGTGCGTTCCCTGTTTCTGCGTGCCCTTCTGCAGGTTGTCCATGCCATCGACGACATCCTGCTCCAGAGAGTCATCCGCCTTTGGGATTTGAATGCAACGGTGGCTTGCTTCACTGCTCTGGGGGGTCCCCAACTGAGGGGGAACTATGGATGTGACTCACATCCCCATCTGTGCCCCGGAACATCTAGTGGCCCATTTTATTAACCGGAAGGGGTACTTCTCCATCATGCTCCAGGCCCTCGTGGACCACCATGGCTGCTTCACAGACATTTATGTGGGGTAGTCTGGCAGGGCACATGACGCCCACATCCTTTGTAACTCCAGCCTGCATTGCAGGATGGAGGCGGGCACTTTCTTCCCCCAGCAGGAATTTACAGTTGGGGACGTCCATATGCCTCTCTGCATTGTGGGGGACACGGCCTACCCCCTCATGCTCTGGTTGATGCAGCCCTACACAGGACGGACAGACCCACCCTGGCCAGGCATGTTTCAATGACCACCTGAACCAGGCCCGCAAGCAGGTCGAGTGCACCTTTGGCCAGCTGAAGGCGTGCTTCCATTATCTGCTCACCTGTCTCGAGATGGGTGAGCAGAACATTCCAGAAGTTGTGGAGCACGCAACACACTGCCACAACACCGTGGAGCGGAAGGGGGAGGCCCTTCTCCCAGTGTGGATGGCAGCCGAGGGCCGGGCATTTGAACAGCCCTGCACAGCCGCCATCCGCCGGGCGCACCACGATGGGGAGGCCCTGAAGGATATGTTCTTCCAGGCCCCACAGTCGGGTCGCTTCTGTCTCTCATCTACATCTCCCACCCATCCCCAACCCTTCTCCTCCCCCCCCCCCCCCCCCCGCCTTCCCATACCTCCCAATAAACCAAAAATATTTTTTTCTTAAAAAAAACAGAAAACTTTTATTTTTATTTACAATAGGGAAGAAGGGTGGGTAATGGGAGGGACCTCTCAACAGGGAGGGGGAGCTATTGCTGGGAGGGGCGGTTCCTGCCAGTGCCTCCATGGGTGCGGAGGCCTCACCGTTCTTCAGGCTGGATTGGGGTAGGCAGGACGGGGATGTGGGCAGGACAGGGTACAGCAGGTAGGGGCATGACGGCGGCTGGAGGGGGCATGGGCATGGCAGGGAGAGCAGGAGGATGTGGCAAGGCTATGCCATAGAGCACGGCGTGACTCATGTGTGACGTCAGGGTAGTAATGACATCACACATGTAGTCACACCTCTGCAGAAACTGCCCCCATGCCTGCTGCTGCCACCCCAGGTCAGCCTCGATCTTTCGGCCGACCGCTACCTCAATTCTTTCGAGGGCCTGCACGTGCCACCATAGGAGCTCGTCCTGCTATCCGGCCTGCCGGATTGGTGCCTGGGTGGCTGGTGGTGCCGCCATCACAGGGCTGGAGGGTCCCTCGCTCCTGGGTGGTCCTGGTGCAGAGAACAGAGAAAATGAGGCGGTCAGGCAGCCCTGCCCACACTGTCCCTGTGCCCCATGCTCTCCGCCCTGAGCCCAGGTGACACCACACTACTGTGGCTTGGGTCTAATTGGTTGCCTGTGTGTATGGTTGCATACAGGACTCCCCTGGGGAGTAAAGTGATCCTCCACGGATTGTGATCCTTGGGAGACGTCACTGTGAATGAAGACCCCTTGTCTGTGTCCTGGCCACTTGGCATTTGATGTGTCAACCCGTGGAACTCCTTACCAGGGGAGACTGTGAACGCTAGGACTATAACAGAGTTTAAAGAGGAGCTAGATAAATTCACAGAGGTCCATAATAGGCTATTAGCCAGGGGGTAGGAATGGTGTCCCTGGCCTCCGTTTGTGAAAGGCGGAGATAGATGGCAGGAGACAAATCACTTGATCATTGTCTTTGGTCCACCCCCTCTGGGGCACCTGGCATTGGCCCCTGTTGGCAGAGAGGATACTGGGCTAGATGGACCTTGGGTCTGACCCATTCTTACATTCTTGTGTTCTTACATGTGTCTGCATTGCACTGTGCGCACTGCCTCCCCAAGGTAGAGCACATGGCTTCGACTGTTGTCACTGTCTGTGAGCAACACACCAGTGATGCTGTAGTCATGTTTGCGTACACATCCCCACATTGCATGGGAGCAAGTGTGGCAGACGAGGTCTGGGTTCTCGGACCCGTTAATTGAGGTCCTCGGAGACGGAGCCAGGGCAACTGGGGAGTGTACCGTCCTTGCAGCAAAACTCAAGTGGCCATAGGGCCAAGCCAACCGCTTCCCTGCTCCCCCTCCCGCTAGCCCTCACACAAGTAGCCCAGGGAAGTGCATGGCCGCAGTGTGGGGCTTCCCTTGGGGGCAGCCTAGGGGCCGGGAGCAGCCGAGGGGCTTCATGGGAGCCATGCTCACAGGACGGCTCACTGCGGCTTTCCCAGGAGCAGCTGCCGTGTTGCACGGGCAAGCATGGCTGCATGCTGTCTGTGTGCAGCACTCTTCGGGAGGTATGGGGTATGGCCTGAGACCTTGGGGCTTTGGCTGCTTCCAGCCAGCATCTCCTCCCTGCCCCCCGGCAGGACATGTGCAAGCAGCAGGGTCCCAGGCATGCCCTGGAGCTGCCTGTCACATCCACATGCCACAGAGTCAGGCTGCACAAAGTTGCATGTGCTGTGTACTGTTACATACTGTGCAGCTCAAACTGCCTCAGTGACACTCTCCCCCTCCCCCCTGGGCACCCAGCTCCCCCCTGCCCTTGCGAGTGAGAAGCGCAACACTCACTGGAGGATCCTTCACTGGCCTTGGATGAAGCCCGGGAGACATCCTGGCTGCTCACTACTGGCTCCAGGTGGAGGTTGACGGTGCTACTGTGGTCGTCCTTGTCCTCCTCTGACCGGGACCCGGTGGGCAAGTCACTCTCCTTCTCTGGCTCGGCTGGACTGGTGACTTAGGAGTGCAGGCTGGTGTCCACAGGCACCCTGGTGTCCCACAGGCACGACGGTCTTTCTACAGCAACCCCCCCCCAGGATGGCGTGGAAGTGGTCATAGTGGGGGCAGGTGTCGGCTCCTGTCCCCTGGCCCTCGGTGGCCTGGACATAGCCAAGGCGCAGCTCCTTCACCTTAGCCCAGACCTGTTCAAGGGTCCGGGCTGGATGTCTCTGCTGGGAAATCACCTGGGCCATGCGGCTAAAAATGTCTTCGTTCTGGCGACAAGCACGGAGGTTGTGGAGGGCTTCTTCCTCGGCCCACAGGTTGAGAAGGGCCTCGACCTCTGCCTGGGACCAGCAAGGGGCCCCTCCGGGCCTGCTGGGAGCTGTGAGGTGGCTGTTGGGAGGAGGATGCAGGCTCTTGGTGTCCCCCTGGAGCAGACGTCCCTCGGGGGCAGCAGGGCAGAGCCGTGAGGTGGAGCTGCTGGCTGTGCTGCAGCTGCCATGCAGACTCTGCAGGCTGCGGGTGTCTTTAAGGGGGGTCCGGCAACCAGGAAGTAAGGAGCTGCGAGTGCAGGTACAGAGTATCCAAGCAGCCACTTGGCTTTTTTCCTGGGAGGCCAGTTCTTGCGCAAAAACTCTTGGCTGCAGTCTATACTAGCCTCTTGCACAAGAACATTTACGCAAGAAGGCTTCTTTCTGATACAGAGCATCAGAGCTCTCGTGCAAGAAGCCCTGTTTTCCAATGCTATACCGTAAATTTACTTGTGCAAGAACTCACGTGCAGTGTAGACAGCCGGCAAGTTTTTGCGCAAGAACAGCTATTCTTGCACAAGAAGTGTGCAACGAAGACACAGGCCTGGAATAGTGTGTCCAGTTCTGGGCCCCCTCCACTATAGAAAGGATGTGGATGCATTGGAGAGGGTCCAGTGGATGGTAACCAAAATGATTAGGGGGCTGAAGCACATGACCTATGAGGAGAGACTGAAGGATTTGGGTTTGTTTAGTCTGCAGAAGAGAAGAGTGAGGGGGATTTGTTAGCAGCCTTCAATTTCCTGAAGGGAGGTTCCAAAGAGGATGAAGAAAGGCTGTTCATAGTGATAGATGGCAGAACAAGGAGCAATGGTCTCAAGTTACAGTGAGGGCGGTCTAGGTTGGACATTAGGAAAAACTATTTCACTAGGAGGATGGTGAAACACTGGAATGGGTTACCTAGGGAACTGGTGGAATCTCCATCCCTAGAGGTTTTTAAGTCTCGGCTTGACAAAGCCCTGGCTGGGTTGATTTGGTTGGGATTGGTCCTACCTTGGGCAGGGGGCTGGACTTGATGACCTCCTGAGGTCTCTTCCAGCTCTATGGTTCTAAGCACATGCAGACCTTGGCGGTAGGAAGAGAAGCACCATTGTTATGTCCCTGAACCTACTTCCCTTGGGAGGGGGCATGGAGGGGACAGTCTCTCACACAGGAGCCAAGATAATTGTGGCTGATACTCCTCACATTGGAGGCCAGGAGCAATGAGGGACCCTGAACCAAACCCAACCCAGCTGCTCCAGAGCCACCCCAGCTTCCGATACCCAAGGGGACAGGAATCCTTACCCAGCCAGCTCACAGCCTCATAATTCTCCTGCATCACATCCCAGTAGAGGGCTCTCTGACCCGGGTTCAGCAGAGCCCATTCCTCCTCAGAGAAATACACAGCCACCTCCTCGAAGGTCACCGACTCCACCACAGCCATTTCCTTCCCCAGGCTCTGCAGGCCATGGGCTGCGCTGGAGCAAGACATGGGTGTTCTGCAGCCTGTCGGGGGAGAAGGGCAATTGGAGACATTTCAGAAGGGGCTTTAATCCTTTCCACACCCCCATTCCTTCCAGACTCTGTCCCAGTTGACACACATGCTAGAGTCTTCCATTTTGGGCAAATACTTGAATCTCAATATTCCATACAGAACACACATAAGTTAGATCCCAAATCCACATTCATTTCTTTCAATACCTGGCTTGAGTTTCAACATTACTGCACCTGCAACCAATGGGATTCGGTTCAGAATACCCAGTGTTTCTGATAAACAAGGGCCGTATTCTCCTTCCTGAATATGGATGTAGGTGTCTAAATTTAGCCTCCTGTAGCTAAAGGCCATGGTCTTCCTCCATTTATCTGTAGCACAGACCTAGGATCCCTCATCATGACTAAATGGAGAGAGACTTTTATGAATCCTCTCCACAACAGAGATTAAGTGAAGTCAACAGGACTGCTTAGAGCAGGGGGTGGGGAACATTTTGGGTCAGGGACCATTGACCGACAGAAAAATCCATTGAGAGATGCACACAAGTGAGAAGCAAAAAGAAAAAAGTAATAAACCTCACTGACCAACTGAGCATCAGGAAAGAAAGGACTACCCACAAGCTGCAACCACACAAGTGGGTGGGGAGACACCAAGGCTGAGGGCTCATCCCCAGAGCCAGATCAACTCATTTGGGGGCCCAGAGTTAGTCTGTGAGGGAGCCCAGGATGTTGGTACAGGGACAAGGACAAAAATGAGGGTTTCAGTTTGCAGGAGAGGGCTGCTGGGGAGTGGGACAGGAGGCTGGGTGGAGGAGCTGGCTGGGAGTGGGGGTCTGGGCAGGAGCGTGCAGAGCATGCTATCCTCCCAATTTCTCCTCCCGCTAGGCTCCCTGGTGTGATTCGACTGCTGGATCCAGCCCTTTGTCCAGGGCTCACCCTTCACCTGCAGGCTGCAGGGCTGGGCAGGCAGCATGTTTCCTAACAATCCCAATGAGGTGCTATCAGTAACTGAGGGGCAGAACAGGGGCTGGAGGAGACTAATCCATGGAAAAGCAACGAGCCCCAGACAGACACAGCTCAGAGCTCTGTGGGAAATACTGAATGGGGGACTGAGCCAGGGCTGGCCTTACCATGAGGCAAACTGAGGCAGCTGCCAGACTTTGGGGGGGTGGGGGCCGCCACTAGGACCCAGAGTGTAGAAAATTGTGTCTGCTGCTGGTGCATATGTATTCTCTCTGCTCTAGATGCACAGAGATGGTGGAGTGCTGTGCTGGAGAAAGGAGGGCACAAGAGACATAACAGGCAGGCAGGCGAAAAGATGAGAGGATATAATAGAAAGCAGCAGGAGCTGCAAGGAGAAAGAGGAGGAGCCTCTTATGTACCTCTCTAGCACCCCCAGGAGCCTGGACTGATTAACACCAGCTTCTCAGGGAGCTTCCTGTTTCCTGCTGCTTCCCTGAACCCACTTGAGGGGAACAAGCAGTCAACTGAAGCAGTAGGAGCCTGTTAGGCCCTTAAGACACTGATATCTTCCCTCACTCAGGCCCTGCTACCAGCCTGCTTATCTGTCCCCTTCAACTGAGTGTTGAGAGCCACTCCAGCTGGCACAGAACAGCAGTCATGAGTGAAAGAAAAGCATTCAGAAAAAGCAAGCAAGCAAAGGAAGCTTTTCTATCTAAGCAGGAAGGAGTTCTCCTGAGATACATAGACACAAATGTTCACGGTGAGCCTTCCGGCCCCAGTGAGGATGTGAGTGGTGAGGAGATGCCTGACCTGGCAGCATCCATATCTCCATCTCAAATGGATGTAACCATGCACATTCCTGAAGAGAAGTGTAGATCAGAGGCGAGTGTGGTAGAGGTGCAAGAAACAGCTGCTGCTGAGTGTAGTTCCTTAAGTCTAGATGATCCAGGACTGTGGACTCACTTGAGCAGTAACCTGAGGGACTTGTACTGCACGGGCCACAGCAAGTGAAAAACTTCATATTCCCCAAAGACAATGAAAAAAGAAGTTTCCATCCAACAAATTAGTGATGTGAAATCCCCAAAGGTGACAAAGTGGAAAGGCCCTGGCTTATGTACTCAAAAACCCAGAATGCTGCACAGTTTTTGTTGCAGACTCTTCCAGTCTAATGTTTCAGCCACATTGAATTCTACAAGAACAAAGGACCGGAAAAATCTGGCTAGAAATCTGGCATGCCATGAGAAGGCCGCAAATCACCAGAGAGCATTCCAGAAGTGGAAAGAGCTTGAGATGAGACCAAGGTTAAAGGCCACCACAGATGATCAGCATCAAGAGAAGATTGCATCAGTCTCTTTACTGGCAAAATGTTCTGAAAAGGCTCACTGCCATTGTGAGAATGCTTGCTTCCCAAAACCTAGCACTGCATGGCACTTCAGATCAGCTATATGTGCCAAACATGGAAACTTCCTTAAAACAGTGGCGCTGATGGCTGAGTTTTAGATGCTGCTGGACTACTGCATCAGAGTCACCACCCAAGAAAACTACACACACCACTACCTTGGAAAAACAATTCAAAATGAGATCATACAGTTACTGGCAACAAAAGTCAAACAGAAGATTGTGGCAGATCTGAAGTCAGCAAGCTATTACTCTGTTATTCTGGACTGCACACCTGACAGCCGCCATACAGAACAAATGACTTTAATGGTGCGTTTTGTAACAACAACAGAACCTAGTGAAAATGTCCCTCCAATGGTGATTGTCAGAGAGCATTTTCTAGAATGTATTGACATTGGTGATACTACAGGAGCTGATAGGACAAATGTGCTTCTTAAAAAACTGGAACATATGGGAATTGAGATAGCTGACATGAGAGGTCAGGGCTACAACAATGATGCCAACATGAGAGGAAAGAACAGAGGAGCGCAGACACAGATCCAAGAGTTAAGCCCTCAAGCTTTTTTCGTCCCATGAAGTTCTCATTCACTGAACTTGGTGGTCAGTGATGCAGCATCAGCCTCTTGTGAGGCTGCTGAATTTTTTAACGTAATTCAAAGCATCTATGTATTTTTCTCTGCATCAACTCACCGATTGCAAATTTTGAAGCAACATCTGGGAACATCCTCTCTGACACTGAAACCACTAAGTGCCACACAATGGGAAAGTCAAGTGGAGGCGATAAAGCACCAAATTGGGAAGATAGATGATGCCATAGTTGCCATTATGGAGGATAATGCTAGACAGGAACTGTTCGTGGGAGAACAGAGACAGAGGGAAATGGAATCACCCGAAATATACATAACTTCAAATTTCTGTGTGACTTAGTGTTGTGGCAAGACACACTGTTTGAAATAAATGTTGTAAGCAAGAGACTCCAAGATGTTGACCTTGATATATCTGGAGCAATGGAATAACTGGACAAAGCAAAGTCATACCTACAGTCTTACTGGTCAGATGAGGGATTCAAAACGTTTTGAAGAGTGCACAGAAGTTGGAGAGGAACATCACACTGAAGCTATTTTCCCACCCATTCAAGAATACAAGAGTCACCAAAGACGACGAAATTTTGATTACGAGGCATGGGATAATCCCATAAGAGACCCCAAACAACAATTCAAAGTTGAATTCTTTAATCAAGAGCTAGATTGTGAAATACAGTCAGCTGAAGAACGTTTCATGCAGCTCAAAGAACACAGCAATATATTTGGGATGTTGTATGATATTCCAAAACGCCTCACTATACCTGAAGGTGACCTACACCAGCAACGCAGGGCACCAGAGACAGTGTTGACACATGATGACATGCGCGATATTGAGGCGAGTGATTTAGATGATGAACTGAAAGCCCTTTCAAGATACATTTCAGCAGGATCAACTCCAAAGGCTGTTCTGGAATATATGTGCACAAATAAGATGACCACCTTCTTCCCAAATGCTTTTGTTGCTCTGCGCATACTTCTAACACTTCCTGTAACAGTTGCCAGTGGAGAACACAGCTTCTCCAAGGTGAATTTAATAAAAACACATCTACGCTCCACAATGACACAGGAGAGGCTGGTCAGCCTT
>JANRFK010000270.1:5166636-5181189 GCA_030068395.1 Apalone spinifera | reverse complement strand
GGGGGGGGGAGGGGGAGAGAGAGCACACCCCTGGTCCCCAGCAAGGTGCCCACCAACATCCCCAAGAAGCTGTTAAATGACCAGGCTTATATCACAAGATCTGCAGGCTGGCCTATGTGAACATGCTGCCTTCAGGTGGGGGAAGGGGAAGTTACAAGCTGCTATTCTTGATACTGATTTGTATAGTGGAGTTTACTATAGTTCTTGTTTTCATTTTGACCATAGTTGTCCCTACAGCCTCCCCATGAGATCTGTGCCATGCACAAAGCACACTCAGGGACAACCCTTCCCCACCCCCAGCAGACTGAAGAGTAGTCAGATAAGACAAATACTGTGCAGGGAAACTGAGGCATGGAGAGACACATGAATTATCCAAAGTCATGCAGCAAGTCAGGTGCAGAGTTGGAAATACAACTCAAATCCCAGTCCTGTGCCCAAACCACTAGGATACACTGCCACACTCTCAGGAGCATTGAGCAGTGATGAACTTAGGAGGAAAAGACACCTTGATAAAGGTCCCAAGCAACCTATCAGCGAGGTTTCCCACTGGGATAATGAACTTCTGGGCTGCTCCATGAGGGGTTAAACTCAGGTGCTGTGTCCGGCACTAGAGATCACTGGGCTAGATGCTGTGTGGGACCCCGACGGCCTTGAGTCCACCCACAACAGGACACCAGAGGTATATTCCAAACACCACGAGGATTAGACTAAATTGCAGCAAAACCAACCTATGGGCAATGTTTACTGGTTTCAGTCACCTGCTTTATTGCATATGTTTGTCCCACCTGGCAGCCTTTTCAAATCTCTCAGAATCCACTGCTTCTGCAACTTTTCCTAGGCAGTGGGACTGCAGGAGCAGCTACCCAGAAGGCATTGCGACTAAAAGCATTCAAGACAGCACTAACCACACCTTAGCCGTTCTCACCAAAAATCAGTCTGTGTCAAGGGGTTTTGCCATAGCGCTCAGAACAGCTCTGTCCAACCAGTGCAATACCCAGGGCTTCCGGGCTGAAATTCAATTGGGATTTGGGCCCTTGGAGAGTCCCAGGTGATATTTCAAGCCCTGGTGCTTTCTGGGATTTGTATTACTTTGCTAATCTTCTGAAAAACATGTTAATTGATTGACCACTAGAGTGACCCCCGTTTCCTGTTCTCTGCTAGTAACTGATCATTACTAATCAAGCTTGGCAAATGGAGGTCTATTTCCAATTACTTTAAAGATTAAATCTGAATTGTTAATAAGCCCTGGATATGACACACTCCCAGTTTTCATGATCAGGTTTTATTTCTTTGATGGCCGTGATATTATCAGCCAATTAGGACCAACTGTTACATTGGATTTGGGTGGAAAAATACCACCCTGCACACACCCCTCTCAAACTGCAAAATAAAAGCTCCCAATTCATTTCTGTTTCTATAGGGAAAAATCCAGGCCCATTTGAAAACTTTTAGGGAAGAGAGAGAGAAGCTGCTGGGATTTAAAGCAACTGGAGAGGAGAAAAGCCAGGAGTATCTGGTAGGTACCTGGAGAGACTTGCTGTGAGAAGACGGTATGGAGGCAGATTCCAACATGTGTTTGTCTATGTTTCTCCATGATCATGGATTTTGTGTTAGGTTTATGTGCAAAATCTAAATTCTCATCTCAGTGACAGAGTTAATTTCTGACCCTTGTGGCTTTTCCTTTTCCTTTCTTAGATTGCTGAATTATTGACTCTCTTTTCTCCCTGGAGCTTCTGAAAGTGTACTGCTGAATTCTGCTATTGCTGACCTGGATTTCCTTTCTTGGTGGCCACTGATAACACAGTATTGCAGTGTAGACGTAGCCTATTTGGGATACCAGAGTATCCCAAAATAGCTATCCTGCATCTTAACAGCATGCCCCTTATTTCAGGCTTGCTATTCTGACGTCCCTGTACCATGAGGAGTAAGGGACGCTTTGGAATAGTGGGTTATTTCTAAGTTTGGTGCTAAATTACAAAATATGCTATTTCAAAATAAGACAGAAAAAAAGCTATGCAATTTGCATAGCCCAAATGATGCATCTTATTTCAAACTACAGTGCATTGCAAACGTAGCCACAATGTCCTAACCATGTAATCAGGAACACCATTTGAGGGAGGCCAGGGCTCTAGCACGGTCCCACCCCGCAAAGTTTGAACTTTGGAATTCTGTTACTTGAAGTCTGCTTAAAGTGAATGTGCTGGCCTAGCCCCAGAGGCGGCTCTTAACTGCAACAGATCTTGTGTTGCTCCCAGCTTTGTCTTTGGGGCAGGGAGTTTGTTTAGAATGAGAGGGAGGCGGGGTGATTAAGATAACAAGAGGCTTGTCATTTAGGTAATTGAAGGATCTTTAGTTGAGCATGAAAACACTGCCAGATAGTCCCTTTAAAAGATAGGGAAAAAGGCATAGGGATAAATAGTGGTGTGCTCCAGGGGTCTGTATTGGGGCCAGTGTTGTTCAACTGATTCAAAAATGAGCTGGAAAGGGGAGTAAACTGTGAGGTGGCAAAATATGCAGATGATACCAATTATTCAAAATAATTCAGTACAAAGAGATCTCACTAAACTGAGTGATTAGGCAACACAGGCGCAGATGGAATTCAGTGTTGATAAATGCAAAGTAATGCTCATGGGAAAATATAATCCCAATTATGCATACAAACTGATGGGGGTCCAAATTAGCTGTTGCCACTCAAAGAGATTTTGAAATCTTTGTGGATAGTTCCCTGAAAACATACTCCATGTATAACGGCAATCACAAAAGTGACCAGAATATTAGGAGTCATTAGCAGGGCTCAACAAATTCTACAATCTACTCACCTGTGGCAAGTAGATTGTAACCTGGAAGAGCCGGGTTCAGGCGATCTGCGCTGGACAGCGCGGCTGGTGAGCGGGGCTCGCCGCGGTTTGGCGAGCCCTGGTCATTAGGAATGGAATAACTAATATGACAGAAAATATATTGCTGCTATGTGAATTCATGGTATTATGCTCATATCTAGAATACTGCATGCAGCTCTGGTCACCAATGGGAGCTGTGAAATTGTGCTAGGGTTGGGGGCAGTGCACAAACCCCACAGGGGCACATGGCGCACAGCTAACTTATCTGCTAAAAAAACTATAGTTTAAGTGCCATAATAGCCACCGGAAAGAGGTGATGTGAGAGTGTGGACAAGGTCAGTGTCTCCCACATTTGCTTCTTGACTTGTTCTGGGCATGCTCAGTAACACTGCTGAAGCCGCAGTCTCCAGTCTACCCCACACACTTTTCCCCCCACAACTATCACAGCATGCCCCCAACCTGAAATAGTGCCCCTTCGTGCCAGACACGTAAACATCACTTTTCAGAGATCTTGTTGAGAAATCAAAAAGATGTGGGAGAATCCTCTGCCAACTAACCACAGGGTAGAGTCAGAAATCAGAAATCTTAGGTTTGCAAACAAATTCTCCCTCAGAATTCCATGCTTGTAGCAATGTTCCTGACCAGCCCTTTCCCGGCTTCTTTATAGAAACAGATAGAAAAGGAGAAGCAGAAGATTGTGGCTGAATTTCAGCAACTGAGTCAGTTCCTGGCAGAACAAGAGCGACTCCTGCTGGCCCAGCTGGAAAAGATGGATAAGGCAATTGTGAAGATACAAAATGAAAATATCACTAAACTCTCAAAGGAGATTTCCCGTCTCAGCGAGCTGATTGGTGAGCTGGAGGGGAAGGATCAGAAGCCAGCCAATGAATTCCTGCAGGTGAGACTGTTTAAAATACACCAGATGCCACCACAGGGACAGGGCATGGGAATCCGGCAGTCAGAGATCACAGTGTAACTTAGTGTGCACATTGCTGACATGTGAATGACTATTAGTCATTGCAGAGTCACAGACATAAGAAATATAAAGAAAGACAACAACTCCATTCCTTCAATGAACATACGGCAAAGTGGTTAGCGCAGAGCCTCTCTTCCCTGCATTTCAAAATTCCTTCCTTGGAAAATTAAGTGCCTTTCAAATGGGACTGAAATTTTCTCTCTCTCTCATTCCAGGACATCAGTAGCACCTTGAGCAGGTATGTGGCTCTCTCACTCCCCTTCACACTGCACTACTCAGGGAAAGAGCTTGGAGCTAATGTTAGTACCACATATCCCCAGGGCTCTACAGCCAGATGTGAGGGCAAGGTCACAGGCTGAGCACCAATTTCTCTGACAAGTTTCAGCCTGAGGGTCTCACCCTTGCAGAGCAGACTCTGGAATTCTCCATTCATTGACAAAGTCTGACCAATTATTTCCTAGAGCTGTCACCTCCCTGGGGACTGGCTGCCTCAGGACTGTGGGGTGGGATATGGGCCCATCACTGCTGGGCACTGGGCACATTCAGCCCAGGGCAGCAGGGATCAAGAGTCTCTCCCACTGGAGGGCTGTTTGGAGACTTGAGTGGAATGAGCTGCGGAGGGGAGGAGCAGATGTGTCAGTCTAGTTCAGGGGTGGGCATACGGGCCTTTGTGGGCTGGATTTGGCCCGCCAAGTGGGTTGATTCAGCCCGCAGAGGCCCTGCCGCTCCCCCACCCCCAGGCCAATTAGGGCCTGGGGGTGAGGGAGCACGGGAAGTCTCTTCCCATCATCAGAGGTTGGGTGGGGACGGGGACGGAAGAGACCAAAGCATCCTGACTCCACCCCTTCCAGAGCAGCCGGGGCCACTTCAAAAATTTTTGAAATGGCCCCCGGCAAAAAATTATTGCCCACCCCTGGTCTAGTTCCCCACTCAGGGAAATCAACAGCCATGCCAGGTCTCTGGGGCAAGGTGTGTGTGTCGGGGAGTGGGGGCGGGAAGGGAGCTCTTTGCTTCCAGAAGGGGCGGGGTCAGCCTGAAGCGTGCTTTTCCCTTCCCCGTTCCCACACCTTCACCAGACCTGACTGCCACCAGAAGACCAGCTTCTGGACACAGCTGGAAGCTCCAGGCCCTTTAAAATCATTGGGCCCCGGGACACTTGCCCACTTTGCCCTTCCCTCCCTCACCCTCCTCTCAGCAGGCCTGTTCCTAGTGGACACATTTCTGCAACACTCAACAAGGAAACCTCCTGTTCCTCAGAACATGAAGGTCAAGGAGACGACATCTACACTACGGAACATAGTAGAATTAAGATACGCAACTTTAGCTACATTAATTGCATAGCTGAAGTCAAAGTACCTTAAATCGGCTTTTGGCACTGACCACACTGAAGGAAGTCGAAGGGAGAACACTCTCCCTTCAACTGTCCTTACTCCTGGTAGAAGCAGGACTACGGGCATCGATTGGAGTGCCCTTCTCAGTTCAAATTAACTGTCTTCGCTAGACCCGCTAATACGAACCCTGGAAGATTAACAGCAGCAGCTTCAGTCTTCTCAGTAGTGTAGACATACCCAAAGAGAATTGGCATGGAGGCTCAATACCCCTTTTGTCGTCAGAGCTGGTCTCTCCAGGCCAGAGCTGAAGAACATTAATGGGTCCTTTGAGGGGAACATTTCATGGCCAAGAGCTGTGCTGCACCTGCTCTCAGGCTGGAAGAATTGGAGGGATTCGAACTCCAGGCCCACCAGAGCAGCGACTCACTAGCCAGACTTTATGAGTCACTAAAAGCAATATAACCATGTGAATGTGTCTCTCCAGGTGTAGGACAGGGAAGGGAAAGTTCCATCAGCCAGTGAAGATTTCGCCTAAACTGAAAGTGAGACTCAGTAATTTCTCCGAGAAAACTGTCGCTCTAATGAAGACTCTGAAAACATTCAAAGGTACTGTGAAGGGATCTAGGAGGCGAGATCAGTTTGAGCCCTTTGGGAGAAGAATGGCTGTGACAAGATGGTTCAAAATTAGATGATGCATCTATTTCATTGTTTGATGATACATCTTCACATTTGGTGTCCAAGTCACTCAAGCTGATTAATTCAAATCTTTGTTTGTACCAAAAGCACGCCTTGCCATTACAATTCTTACTAGAGTAAGAAATGACAGACATACTAAAGCAGTACTAGCCAGCTACTTTCTCCTGGGGCATAGGCTAGTCATGGGGGCTTTCTTCTGTGATGTTAGAACTACCTCAAACAATGTCTGACATAATACACATCCAAACTATGTGTTTTAATTCTGTTCCTATCACCACTGACCATTTTGAATATTAAGTACCTTTTATAACTCATATACTACACATGCAAGAACTTTTCTATTGGCAGGGCTTTTGCTGTCCAAGCTATTTGCATGTCACTGTTCTCTTCTCTGCATCAGGGTTGTGGACTTGGCTAACTGCTCCAGGGCAATTGAAGTCAATATCTCCTTTCTACCAAGGAAACTGCTAACCAGATCAAAGCCCATCAGTACAAACACACAATCTTGCTTGTCAAACTGCTGCATAAGAACTGACCTTTGTACCAAATTCTCCATACTTAACATAACAAGTCAAAGCAGACAAACAGAACAGATGTAATGGCCCAAGTGTCTCACATTAATTCACAGATTATCAAAGCTCAAACAGTAAGGATCAAATTCAGCAAAATTCCTTCAGTTGGGGCACGTCTGCATGTCTCTCCTCCCTCTGTTCTAAACAGGGTTATACTTCCTCTGAAAGAACAGGACTGCAGCTTAGGAGTCCTCCTGGGCCCTTTTCTAACATTTGAAAACCAGATGTCTTTGGTGGCCAGAAGTGCTTTTGGGCAGCTTTTGCTGATCTACCAGCTGAGACCCTTCCTGAATAAGAATGACTTGGCTACAGTGATTCATGCTCTTGCCACATCCTGACTGGATTATTGTAATGTACTCTATGTGGGGCTGCCTTTGAAGAGTTTTTGGAAGCTTCAGTTGTTCCAGAATGCAAAAGCTCGAGTTTTAACTAATACTTGTTATACAGAGCACATTATGCCGGTGCTCCAGCAGCTGCACTGGCTTCCGATATGTTTCCAGGAATAATTCAAGGTCTTGATTATGACTTATAAAGCCCTAAATCGGTTGGGACCAGGGTATTTGAAGGACTGTCTTTAATGAACCTGGCCGGAGATTGGGGTCAGCTGGGGAGGCTCTGCTCCATATCCTTCCACTTATGGAGATAAGGATGACAACTATGCGGAACAGGGCCTTCTCAACTGTTGACCCCAATCTATGGAATTCTCTCCCCTGGGGCATTTGCCTGGCACCAACATTGGCACTGTTTCAGCACTGGGCCAAAGCTTCCCTTTTTACCCGTGCTTTTATTGGTGTTGAGAGAGACAGAGAGAGTGTGTCCTGCCTCTTGAGGTGTTTTAGCAGGTTTTATGCCTGTCCCCCTCTCCCCCCTTTGGGGGTTTTATATTTTTCTCTCCCCTCCCCCACTCCTTTAATGAGTGCCCAGGCAGGTTAACGTGTTCCCCCAATAGGTTTCTGTAACTGCACATCCACTAATATGATCTATGTCATCAAATGCCAGCAATGCCCTACTACCATGCATATTGGCCAAACTGGACAGTCTCTGTGGGAAAGAATTAATGGACACAAATCAGATATATGAAAAGGCAATACACAGAAGCCTGTTGGAGAACACTTTAACCTGCCTGGGCACTCATTAGTGGATCTCCATGTCACCGTGTTGTTTCAGGCCAATTCCACAAGTCAAAAACACAGGGAAGGGTTGGATCTTAAGAATTAAACTTGTAAATGAAGTTATCAGAATGGAATGAACAGAGATATCAGCTGGCTTTCACACTACCTTCCATATCCTAATGACTTAACCAACCAAACAATAGAGGTGCTAATTGTTCTCATCAGCCTCTTGTAACTACTTGAACAATCTAGTCACTGTCTTTTTTCTCCTCTCCCCCTTATTTATTCTTGGATCTGGACTTTTAATACTCCAGTCATCTAGAGAAGTGAGTTGCTCTCACGAAAGCTCATGATACCATCTACATGTTTTATTAGTCTTTAAGGTGCTACTAGACTATTGGTTGTTTTTTAAGTTTTTCTATAGTGTTTGTAATGAGAGTCAGGGTAAAAGAGGGACATGGGCTGGGTAAAGTTGGGCCTCCATCTCTCTGTCCCATAGTCCAGGCACACGGGGCCATTGTAATAGGAACGTGACTCTGGATGGCAACACAACAGCCTGAGCCTGAGTCAAGCTCTGTACCAGCCCCTGCAGCCACTGACCAGAAGGGTCACAAATGACCTCCCCTCCCTGCTTTGGTCAGCACAGGGTGAATCTGGCCCATGGAGCCACCTGTACCTGCCCCTGCCTCAGTTTCCACAGGGATAAAATGATTTTATCATTATGCCTATTGCTGCCTGAGGAGGACAAGGCCCCATCATGCTGCTCTCTAGAGAGACACTGAGGAAACAGACCCCACAGCTCACAATTAGAGCCAGGAGTCTGCAAACTCTGAACATCCTGTTAGTGTCAAAGGGCACATCTACACTAGGCCCCTAGTTCGAACGAGGGAGGCTAATGTAGGCATTCGAAGTTGCAAATGAAGCCTGGGATTTAAATATCCCGGGCTTCATTTGCATCTTCCCGGGCGCCGCCATTTTTAAATGTCCCTTAGTCCGAACTCCGTACCCGCGGCTACACGCGGCACGGAGTAGGTAGTTCGAATTAGGATCTCTCATTCGAACTACTGGTACACCTTCATTTGCAACTTCGAATGCCTACATTAGCCTCCCTAGTTCGAACTAGGGGGCTAGTGTAGACATACCCAAAGGGACTAAAGTGGGTAAAGTTACTTTTATGCAAAAATCTTTGCAGGGTCTGGTCTAAGTTACAATAAAAGGCAGTAAGTGAATGAGACAAACTAAGTGGAGTCTGAAGCCCAGGGTAGGATGATGAGGGGGAAAGTAAATGGCATTGGTAGATTATATACCCTGGAATGATTACAAGGCTCCATAGATGTCTCTATTGTTAAAAGATGCCTGAATGAGAATGGAAATGGAATCAGACCATTGTAAATACCTGAGCCTGTCTCAGTCTGTTTTTCTGTCCAAATTTAAAGTTTTAGCATTTTGAAGTGGGGACATGATTATAAATGAGAGGTTTATATCTCTCTTCTCTTATCCCTTCCCCCACCAGATACACTGCCATCTGCTCTGGAGAGAAAAAGAGGGAAATCCCAAGGACCATTCAGACCAGGTAAGTTTGCAAGTGGAGATTGTCTTTGGATTATGAAAAAATTCCAGTGAAAGTATCTTCCTGAGATTGTAGCTAAAGTTACCAACCAAACCTACAGCAACCGTGACACACACAAAGCCATAACACTAACCCATTGACCAGTGAGGAGACCCAGGGGAACAGGAACAGGGGAGACCAGGACCCCCTGCTCTCCCTTTTAAAAAAGTAGGATGAAAAAAGCCCACCCATGATTTCGCACGTGCACAGCGTCGGGGTAGGGAGCCACTACCCTGGATAGGCCTGGAGCTTCACAGGCAGTGGCTGCACTTTGTGGTGGGGCAACTGATCAACTCTCCCGCAGTGAAGTGAAGCCTGCCTGCAGCTCTTCCTGTGCTGCCTCCACTCAGTGGCCCCTGCTCCTTTTCCCTCAAGCCCCCGTTCCCTGACCAGGCCAGAAACCAGAGCTGGGCTGCTCCCCATTGAGCCCCAGCTGCCCTGAAAAGCCCTAGCCCCTCCACCTGCCCTGGAAGAGGAGAGATGTACTGATTTCAGGGCCCCCAGGCCGCTACCCAGGGCAGAGGATTAAAAGCTCTCTACACCAGCTAAGGTTCTCAGTCTGGCCAGAGGGTGGGGCCTTGGCAAGAACAGGAGGGGGTGTGTCCTTGGGCTTTGGGCTCTCATGCCTTTCACCAGCATTCCGTCGGGAGATCCCAAGTCCCAAGAACACGCCTGACACCAGCCGTGGGGCTGAGTTCCTGCCCAGGCTGCTTCACAGAAACCCACTCCCTGAGCAGTGCCCACATGGAGCGCTCTGCCCTGAGGCTGCCACCTCCCTCTGCTTTACCCCAGTGCAGTGGGCTCCCCATCGCTCTTCTCCCCCATCCGGCCTTTCCTCTGGGCAGGGCTGGGTTCTCCCATTGGAGCTGCTCCCCGCTTGGGGAGAAACTCTGCCTGTGGTGCTGGCAGCTCCTCCCTCTCTTTGGGCTGGGGCTGCCCCACCCAATGCCACCCCCTGCTCTCTGGGGTTAGGCAGCTCTTCCCCAGCACTGCACCTTCCCCTCTGTGCCCTGGCCTGGGAGTGGAGGCTGCAGTAAGGGAGGGAGTTTTCCTCTGAGGAGTAATGCTGGTACCTGCCGCCTCTGCTCCCTCTTCAACAAAAACTTTGGACACCCTCCTGGCTGTGTCCTTGAAGCTGGGATTTGGGCAGGCTCAAGCGTCTGCAACTAAATGGAAACAGATGGAGGAGCTACAGTGACAGCACTGCTCAGTCTCAGGGGCCCAGCCAGGACTGATGTAGCTCCCTAAGACCCAGGCCTGTCGCAGCCAGGATGGAGGTGCTGGGGAGGGTGAGAAATGGCTCCAGCCACCCCCAGGGCTGAGCTCTGCCCCTCACGCTCTGATTCTCTCTCCCCAGTGACTGTGACTCTGGATCCAGATACGGCCCATCCCCGACTCATCCTATCTGAGGATAAGAAAAGTGTGAGATGGGGAGACACACGACTGCATCTGCCCGACACTCCTGAGAGATATGACATTGCATTCTGTGTGCTGGGCTGTAAAGGCTTCACCTCGGGGAGACACTGCTGGGAGGTGGCGGTGGGAGGTGGACAACACTGGGGCGTGGGGGTGGCCAGAGAGTCTGCAACTAGGAAAGGACGGATTAGCCATAGCCCTGAGGGGGGCATCTGGGCTGTGGCGCTGTGGGAGGGTAGGTTCCGGGCTCTCACCTCCCCTGTGACCCGCCTGCCCCAGAGTTGGGCCCCCAGCAGGATCCGAGTGTATCTGGACTGTGACCTGGGGCAGGTGTCATTTATCGATGCTGATGACAAGACCCCTCTCTTCAGTTTCCCACCAGGCTCTGTACTTGGGGAGACAATCCAACCCTGGCTCTGGGTTGGACATGACTCTCCACTCAGACTGTCCCAGAGACATGGATAGAAGATCTAGCTAGGGACCCTGAGATCAGCTTCTCTAGCCTGAGGCATCCTAAGCTGTATGACAAGGATAGGCAATAAAACAGCAGTGGTTCACCAGGATTAGTCCCTGATGGACTACTGCAGCTATATTTACCTGCTCCTCCACAGGTATTGCTGGGAACGTTGATCTGTGGCCAATGGGAGCTGTGATTCCCCAGACCTGTAGAGGTGTAGGTAACTTTGGGGGGGGAGAGGGCCTGCCAGGGGCTAACTCTGGTGGACCAGAGCCAAACTTGGGTTGGTATTTGCCCACCTTTGCTGTACTACCTCACTCATTCTTTCATGATATATCTATGACCTTGGAGGTTGCTGCAGGTCTCAGCTCTGTGCAGCCTCTGGCCTGTCCAACCCCAGAGAGCACTGAGTGAGCGAGGTAGAGAAACTGATCTCTTGGCCCCAAGGATTGTGCAGCCTGTTTGCTGCTGTCCTTTATGGTCCAGGGGGACTCTGGGGATCCTGGATCAGACAGTGGCCTGAGACACGGGGGAAGAACAGCCCACTGGGAATGAAAACATGGGCTTCTCTTCCCACAGTTATTCCAGCGCTAGGGCCTGGAGGACCCCTGTAAGGCCAGTCCTTTGGCCTCTTAGCTCTATGAGCCCAGGAGCTCCTAACCCCTCCCTCTGTGCAGCATGTGGATGGGAGGACTCTGTGAGCATAAGAACGGCCGTACTGGGTCAGACCAAAAGTCCATCTAGCCCAGTAGCCTGTCTGCCGACAGTGGCCAGCACCAGATGCCCCAGAGAGGGTGGACCAGAATTTACAGATGGGCTGGGGACAGACAGATGAGGGGATGGGGGTAGAGACACTAAGGATGTTAACTATCAGGTAACTGACTAATCAAATAGTCAATACATTTTGTCCCCAGCTGATCCTGGGCTCCACATGGCACTGCCACTTTGAAACACCAAGTGCAGCCTGGGGACACCCCAGCTGGTCCCAGGCTGCATGTAGATTTTCAAAGGGGCAGCACCGTGTGGAGCCCAGGATCTGGCCCCAGGCTTCTAGCAGCGCTGGTGCTTTGAAGTACTCTCTTCTTTTCCCCTCAACCTCTATCTGATAGAGGCAGCAAGGGGGGGAAGCAACTAAGCAACTATCCGATACACATTTGCTTATCAGATAATCAACTAATCCTTCACATCCCTAGGAGATAATTAATTAATTGGGGTTTGGGTAGAAGCTGGAGGCTCTGCACCAGCGGAGATACTAGCAGAAGACTCAGGGACCAGGGATCATGCATTCATTCCAGTACACAATAGATATGAGTGGCTAGTGCAGACTCTACCTACAGTGATAGAAGGGGTTTTCCATCTGTGCAGTGAATTTACCTCTGGGAGAGGCAATAGTTAGATCAACAGAATTCTTCCAGTGACCTACCTTCATTTAGATCACAAAGATCTGAAACATTTCACAGCTGTGAGGGATATAATGAGGCCAACCTAACTTCTGTATGTAGACCAGGCCTCAGGAAGAGAAAGGTTTTGTGTATATGCTCCAGTCACTAGTAGAGCACAGCTACAGCTGTGCTGCTGAAGCACAATTCTATTGTCTGCCACAGTGGGGGAGAGTCAGGTGGCTGTAGCTGTGGCCCTCAGGGCAGACAATGTGTCTCAGCCCTCAGTGACTCGCTAGGCTGATCCAAGTGTAAATGTGAAGCAGGCCTCAGAGGTGTCAATTAACTTTAGGGTGAGGCAGAAGAGGGGCTAGAGGGGTAAAATCAGGTGGGGGTGGCTGGGTAGGAGCAGGGGCTTGGCTCAGGGGGAGACACTGCCAGCCACTGTGCAGAGGATTTGCACCCACACAGGGAGGGACAAAGGGGAGAACAGTTACCCAGAGGGGTGAGCCACCTGCTGAGTGTGCAAAGGCAGGAGGGGGGTAGAGCAGTTTATTATTCATCCCCTCTCAGGATGAAACATATCAATGAGGGAGTACAGGGCAGCTTCCTGATGGTATTCTTATTAGGGATGTTAAATTGCAGTTAGTATGCTAATCGAGTAGTTGATGGAATTTGCATCAACTACTTAATTAATCACTAAGGGGATTAGCTCCCAGGGCAGTGCAAGTCAGGACTGAGCAATCACAATTTATGCTGGCTGCAACTGCTGTGGTTCTGCTTTGTAAATGCAGTAAGAGCTGCTAGGCTGCCCTCCCCTGCTGGCCCCCACTGGAGATACTGCTGGAGGGGGGACTGACTTAAGCTGGCTCCCCCCTTGCTCCCTCTGATATCTTGCTCCTATACTTCCCACCTCCCAGACCGCCATCCTGCTCCTGCATCCTACATTCTGCCTAAAATCTGCTCTGATCACAGCCTGTTCCCATGCAACCCCCTCCCACTTATTGAACCTCTTATTGTTGTCACGACTCCAGAGCCTAGAAGCCCCAGAAAATCTACAAGCCCTGAGTTCCCAGAGGAATTAATCTGGCTCTGGGGGTAAGACCTCACAAAAATTAAGATGACACCAATTAAATGGACATCATGTGGTAAAACTGGATCACAGAGAGCAAGTCATATCACCAATACGATCTCTAAAGCAAATTGAGCTGGACCTTATGGGGTTAAATATGTCCAAGGTCATACCTGAATCACCCCATATGTACAAACATTCCATAAGGAGTAGGAGTACTGGATGCACTAACATAGAGGTATTGGCAAACAAACTAAGATTTGTTACAGCTGAAATTCATGAGTTGGGAAAGCCTGTTGGTGCATCAGTATCAAAATTAGGAATAGGACAACAATTATTTTCTAGAATATTGCCAACAGCAAGAGGGAAAGAATTTGTTACTTTTAGCAGGAACTATGGGATCAATGCAAGACAATGTATCCCTAGCATCAGCCTGTACACAGGCCCAGGAAATAGGCCAGCAATTGATCATTCAAATAATCTGGGAAGGTCTGCAAGGAAATTTGCTTTTGGAAATAAGATGACTGTCAAGGGAAAAGGTTACAGAAGGGGAGAGAATTATTTGCATGATGAAAATTAATAAATTTTACTTTGAACAAAGATCAAATGGTTCTGTAAGCATAGGTAGTAACTGTATACGGGAGAGGGGGGGACCTTTTTGGGTCAAGGGTCAGCTGCACAGAAGTGAGAAGGAAAAAAAGGGGGGGAACCCCTCACTTATGTGGCCTTGATTGAGAAGGAGAAAGACACTCCCCTTGCACACCAGAGCCTTCCAGGACCAGCCTAATAGACTTTGTGTGCTCCAGCTCCATGGTGGCTCAGTGAGGGGGAGGGCAGAGCTGCTTCCCAGTGGGGGTGGAGAGAGCTGAGTCTTGGGGCCCAGATCCAGTCTAGCTGAGGGCCGCATCCAGCCTCCAGGCTCCCCACCCCTGCCCTAGCCTAACGACTGATGTCTGTGCAGCGGGTCGGACGGGAATCCAGCTAACAAAAGATGTAATGATGTGGCCCACTGATTGCACTGCTGGGCATATAAAGCAAACCGGCGGCGGGAAGCCACTGACGTTGTTTCAGTGTGTGGCCTGCGAAAGGGGGGGGG
>JANRFK010000270.1:5155356-5166536 GCA_030068395.1 Apalone spinifera | reverse complement strand
TCCTGGGGTTTGGGCGGGGGTCCCTGTGTGTCTACGGGTCCCAGAGCTGCTGCCCTCAGTGACATAGCCAGGCTCCCATTGGAGAGCAAACTCTGATGGGCACAGGGCAGGCACCAGCACTCCCAGCAAAAGGGAGAGGGCAGGAGGCAGGAAGGGGAATGGGGAGACCAGCAGGAGTAGTAAGTCGGGAGAGAGTGTCCTAGTTCCCAAACCTGCCCAGACCCATTCACTGCTTCACCTTGGGCAGATTGACTGTCCTGGGAGCAAGAGACAGGGAAGGAAAAGCCAGTTCCTGCCCCTCCCAGTCCCCAAGGTGGGGGGAGGGGACACTGCCCACGGGGACAATGTCAGGGAATCCCCCAGAGTGGCAGGTTAGGAACTTCTGCTCTTTCCTAGTGTCTGTCTCAGAGAGACTTTCCTGGGGAGGGTGTAAAAGTGCCTGGTGGGCTCAGCCTTGTGGGGGATCCAGGCCTGTGTTGTAACAACACAACTGAGGGTTTCCCAGAGCATCTGTCTTCAGGGAGAAAGCCTGGGGGGACTGGGGTGTGAATTGGGTCAACCCTCCTTTGGAAACCTTCCCAATCGCCCCTCTTGTCCTGACACGCTGAAGAATCACATCCACGCTTTGCTCCAGATTGTATGAGGCAGGCTTCCCTAATGTGGATGTGCTACCTCCACTTAAAGCCCCAGGAAGCACTGGAGGGTAATTACGTTGAATGCCCCTGGAGAGGAGCTATTTCAAAATAGCAGCAGTGGAGCATCCACACTACTGCTATTTCAAAATAGCGATTTTTAGTTAAGCATTATTTCTTCATAAATGTGGGTTATTATTTTGAAATAAGAATCCTTTTATCTCAAAACAATTTAGGATTACGTAGGGCTCAACACATGGGCTTGCAGGTGGGAACCAAAACAAAAAAGTAGTTAATATAATGGTCTTTTGTTGATATGAGTTTTAGTAGTTAAATTCCTGCCCTGTCATTGCTCATTAAAAGTGCTGTCATATGGGTGGAAGTCGAGTAAATATTGCATTTTATTAATATCAGAAGAACGGACTTAAATGGGGCCTGTGTGTTGTGTAGTTTTGCCTTAATCTTTGTATTCATGCCCATCAGTGTGAAAGAAGCTATTTGCATAGGTTTGCAAGTATATGCAGCCACATTTAAGTTGTGGCCCTCAGTATGCGTTGTGAGTATTACTGTGCCCCCAGAGCTTCTAAAGTTGAATAGCCCTGCTGTAGAGATTGGTGTGAGCCAGGCTAGTTATTCAAAGGTTGGGGGTTCAAATCCTACCAGAGTTACTTTAGCTGCTCTCTGATGAGCAGCACACCTTTTACAGAACAGACACCTCCTTTAACGTGGCCAAATGGGACCAAGAAAAGAGAAAAAAGACAGGACTGGAGGCCATGAGCTACAAGTCTCTGCACAACAGGCAGGCTTGCTTGCACCTGCCCCCTCCTACACACACAAGCAAGTGAAAGTTGTGGTGGAGAAAGGGAAAGCCAAGTTGCCTTATGTTCTTATGTTATGTTCTTATGCCTTCTGGGGCTGCTCCTTTCCAGAAGATAATGGTAAAAAATGCTGCTGCCACCTCTACCTCTTACTGACATTTATGGATGTTCTTTTTTGCCAACCTGTCTCTGTTTTCTACTTCACACCTTTCCCATCCCCTTGTCCAGAGGGAGCCAATTCTGACTGTGGAGCCAATTCTTCTGTGTAAAGCAGGGGTGGATAATAATTTTTGATGGAGGGGGGCACTCCAAGAATTTGGAAAGTGGTTGAGGGCCACACTCTTCCATGATATTAATGAAGGAGGTGTGGGGTCTGGGATGAAGCTTGGGGTAAGGGATTGGGGTGCAGGAGGGAGTGTGGGGTCTGGGAGGGAGTTTGGGTGAAGGAGGTGATTGTGACCTGGAGCACTGGACTGGAGTGCAGGGGGTTGTGTTGTGACCTAGGGCAGGGAATTAGGGTACAGGAGGGGGTGCAGGGATTTGGGTTGTGAACTAATGCAGGAGGGCATTGTGATCCCCTAATGCAGTTGGTTATTTGGAGTGCCAGATCTGAGAGGAGATATGGGTGCAAGTGGGGGCAGAGGGTTTGGGTATGTGGAGTGGGAGGCAGAGGGTTGGGGAAGCGAGAAGCAGAGGTACCAGAGGCAGGTTCTGGCCAGGATGAGACTTACCTGGGTGACTCCTGACCAGCAGCCCAGCACATTTTTGAAGCAGCCTCCCTGCCCCTGCTCTGCATAGGCTACAGCCTTGTGCTCTGTGAATAACTATGAGCCCCAGAAGGTAGGGGGCATGGTGCTTCATGGCTGCCTGTTATTTAAACAGGCAGCTCCCGTGGGCCAGTTTCTGGCCAGAAACCAACCAATTGGATTGTGCTGGGGTTGGGAGCAGCCCCTGAAGCCTTCCCCTCTCCTCTCTGGGCTCACAGGTTTTAAAGAGAAACCGCCCTGCAGCTGCTTTTCTGAGTGGTGTGCGGATGGGGCGAGGCAAGCAGGGAGCCTGACTGGGGCTTCCTGCAGCATACACAGCCTGGATCCAGTGGCTTGGCGGGCCAGATTTGCCCTGCGGGCCATGTTTTGCCGAGGCCTGGTGGAGAGGGATTGGTCTTGGCCATCTTCTCTACAGGAAATGCCTCTTCTTTGTAACAAAAGCTCCCATGAGTTCATGGAACTACTTCTTCTCAGTGTAACCCTTCTGCCAGGTCAAGTTAATAGCAGCAAGGGCCAGGTCTAGTATCTAGGGGTCTCCTCCCAACAACGTAATACAACATTGGCTCGAGCCCCCACCCAGTGACCTGGGAAATCTTACACACACTGCTGGGCGCCTCAAAGAGGCAATTCTTCCCCTCTCGCAAGCACAGAGCCTCGGTATAGCAGCAAATCTTTAATAACATGAGGTAACTGACATCAGCATTAAATTGGGAAAACACCACAACTTGGATTCATAGACCAAACATGAGCAAAGGCCCACCCCCAGCCAAGAATCACCCAAAGTCCCCAAAAGTCCAATACCCCAAGAGTCTCTTGAGTCCAACAATCCAAAAAAATCACCCAAAGTCTGACACCCCAAAAGTCTCTGCCCCAGGTCAGTGCCGCCCCAGGGTTCAAAAGTTCACCGGCAGGGTTTTACCATCCCAACCTGGGTGAAATGGAGGGGGTGGGGGTTGATACAGCTTACGTGGTCCACCGATGGCTCCGCCTCTCCGTAGGGATCTGCTGCCGCCGTTAACACAAGTCACTCTTCCACACTCCACCTGCTGTCCTGTGAGCCGCTCCAGACATCCCATGAAGTGCCCTCCTCTGCCAGACGTCTGGGTCCACGCCCCTGGCCACCAGCTGGTTGTTCCTGCAGCTGCTCTACTGGCTGCCTGCTGCCACTCCTACCGGCCACCCGCCGGTCATGCCCGCCGGCCACTCTGCTGGCCGCCTGTACCCACCGGTCATTCCCGTAAACTGCTCTGCTAGTAGCTCAGCAGTATAGCTTCAGGCTCGCCACAGTACACAGTGATTTGCGTTCATAATAGATTTCAGCTCTTCAGCGTTATAGCTTTAGGCTCCCCACAGCACACAGTGGCTACATCTGGGCTACATCTACACTGGCATGTTCTCGTGCAAGAACTCTTTTGTGGAAGAGTTCTTGTGCAAAAACTCTTCCAGAAGAGAGCGTCTACACTGGCATGTGCTTTTGCGCAAGAGCATCCATGCCAGTGTAGACGCTCTCTTGCACAAGAAAGCTCTGATGGCCATTTTAACCATAGGGCTTTCTTGCGCAAGAAATTCATGTTGCCTGTCTACACTGGCCTCTTCTGGAAGAGCTCTTGCGCAAGAGGGCTTATTCCTGAGCGGGAATGGGTGACAGGGGATGGATCACTTGATAATTGTCTGCTCTGATGATTCCCTCTTGGGCAACGGAATTTGCTGCTGTTGGAAGACAGGATCCTGGGCTAGATGGATGTCTGGCTTGACCTAGTCTGGTTGTTCTCATATTCTGCTTGTTTTCTGTTCTTGTCCCCTCTGGACCAACTTCCTGAAGGGGGCAGAAAGTCGCTTGTGTAAGGCTCGTGTAGCTGAAGTGTTTTTGTGTCCCTCATGATCTAATGGCTATGATTTAGCACTTTTACTGCTGTTGCCTGATTCAGGGAAAGCAGCCTGATTTTTTTTCCATTGAAAACTGCCCGGTCATTGCTCTGTCATCCCTGAAAGCTGGTATAGCACCTGTGACCCAACAGGTTACTTAGAGGGTCCCTTTCCATCCTCTCCCTCGTCAACAAGAGAAAAACATCCCCTTTACACATGCCTTTCAGAAGAGGCAGAGCTGGGTGACTGTGGCTCAAGCCCCCACTCAGTAACCTGGGGAAATGATGCACCAGGCCTGGGCACCTCAGAGAGGCAACGATTCCCCACTGGCCAGGGCAGAGCCCTCCCTCTGACACAGTCATGGAATCTTCTCCCGCTGCTCCTACCTCTTCACTCAGAACTCACTGCTGTGTGCTGTTAGGGTACCCCATTGAACCAGCCAGGGAACAGTCTTAATTCTAATGGGCACTAGTCACCCAGCAGGAGGCCAAACAGTGGCATTACCATGGGTTGGCAACAAACCAACATCTCAGGAGGAGGCCTTATTGAGATTTGAGCTCAGATTGCAAGATTCAGAGCCCTGACTGCTGCCCCTTACACCACAGGACCATCATACCGCTAAGCAACTGAGGCTCCCAGCTGGCAGCTGACACCCTGCGCTCCTCACTTCCCTTCACCTGCCTCACCTCTCGGGACCCTCCCTCCTGCCCCATTCCTGCAGCTCTCCTCCCATGGAGAACTGAACCAGCCCTTGTTGCTTCTCTCTCCAACTGGCAGGAGGGAGGAGACATTGCTCTGAACACACCACAGTGGAGGCAGTTTCATTTTTTTCTATTTGAAAAGAAAAACCAGCCTGCGGAGAAATAACTGAGGTGCAGAGAGTAAAAAAGGTCAATGGCCATTTTAAAATACGGTCCACTCTACAGACACATTGATCTGGTTTGTAGCTACTGTCTGGCTGAATCCGATCAATTGGACAGACTCTGTCAGAGCACGTCTCCATAGAAACAACACTCAGGAATCACTGGTATCAATATCAACTGGACATCTTGTTGATACCTGTGTCAGCAGCATCCTAAGAAATATCTGTATTTGATCTCATGGGCTATGTCTACACTGCACTCTAAATTCAAAATAAGATACACAATTAGCACTATGCAGATTCCATACTTATTTCGAGTTTATTTCAAAATAGGCTATTTCAAAATTTGGTGCTGTCTCTACAGCACCAAATTTTGAAATAAAGCGCTATTTCGAGACATCCCTTAAAACTCATGGAATGAGGGTTACCAGGATGCCAAAATAGCACACCCAAAATTATGTTGATGTATAGACAACCCACAGGGACTATCTGGCTCCCTCTCCAGCAGAGGAAGGAGAAATGTTGCCTTGTGTTACACACATTTGTACCGTACAAACACCATCCCTGTGTCTCCCTGCCCTGAGTTCTATGGACCATAGAGAAGCTCCAGGAGATGGCTCCCCTGGGATCATGTCTCACGTGGATCCAAAGGCTGGGGGGGGCCAGATCCACCCTGCAGCTAGAAATGCCAGTTCTCAGAAGCTCCCACCTAGGGTACGGCTACACTGCACGGCTATTTCAGGATACTGGAGGTATCTCAAACTAGCTACTCCACATCTACATGAGCCACCCATTATTTCGAAATATTTTTCAAAATAATGGGAGCGCTATTTTGGCATCCTGGTAACCCTTGTTAGAGATGCCAAATTTCAAATAAGCTATTGAAAAATAGATTTGAAATAAGATATGTCATTTGTGCTACACAAATTGTGTATCTTATTTCGAATTTAGGGTACTGTGTAGATACACCCCTAGAAAGGATTCAGCTGAGGGGTCATGAAGAAGCCGAGGATTGGCTGAGGCAGAGAAAGAGCTTGCTGGCTCCTAGGTGGAGCAGCAGGGCAGACACTATCCCTCTGGGAAGCACAGCTGGGCTCTGCACAAAGGAGCCAAACAAGGGCTCAGCCTTAGGGTGCATCTGCACAGCAGTGTTATTTCAGAATAACTGGCATTATTCCAAAAGAACAATGAGTGTGTCTACACTGCAAGCCTTTATTTCAACATAATGTCAAGCTGGAGGACTTCTTACTCCCACTCCTGTAACCCTCATTTCACCAAGTGTAATGGAAGTCGAAGGCAGAGTGCTCTTGCCTCAACTTCCTGCCATGTAAAAACCCAAATTATGCTATTTTCACTTGAGCTATGCAATTGACATAGCTGAAGCGATGTAGCTTAATTCAGCTTTAGCCCTGCGGTGTAGATATGCCCTAAGGGACAAAGGTTTATGCCAAAGCCCGGGATTGAACCAGGGACCTTTAGATTTTCAGTCTAATGCTCTCCCAACTGAGCTACTTTGGCAGATAGAGTGTTGTTTATGGGGCTGTCACTTCTCTCTTAGACTGTTTTTCTAAGCCCTGCATAAGAGAGAAGTTGTCGCAAGTGGCCTTGCAAGGCAAGATGAGCTTTGCCCACCTCCCTCAACTTAACTTGAAGCTTTGCCCCATTTCCTGCCTCCCTTCCTGGACTGACCCAGTGGCCAAAAGAGACTGTGGCTGCCAATGGTGTAACTGTTGCTCTTTGAGATGTGTTGCTCATGTCCATTTCATGTAGGTGTGCGCGCATCATTGGAAATGTTTCCTTTAGCAGTACCCATTGGGCCAGCAGGGGAGCCCCCTGGAGTGGCGCCAGTATACGGCCAATGTATACCCCTGCTGGCCCTCGACCCCCTTGGTTCCTTCTTATTGCCCATGATGGTCGTTGGAACGTTGTGATGGACCGGGCCGGGTCTGGGCATTGTGGAGGGTGTCAGGATGGGTCAGCAGTCCTTCCTGGCTCTCTGTCCCTAGCAAGGCTGCATCTGGGATCAGTAGCAAGACAAAATGGAGACAGGCTCATGGCATTTTATATTCATTCCTGGTGTCTCCCAAGCTGGAGTGCGTCACATGGTCAAGTGACCTATCTGTGTTTCACATGAAAGCCGGATATGTCTGTCAGCTTCAAGAAGAAAAAACTATGTAGCACTTAAAGACTAACAAGATGGGCATCTGGACAAAGTGAAATAGTCCAGACGGGGTGGTAAAGGCTGTCTTCTCTCGGGACGCCAGATCCAGTGGGATTTGTGAGTACTCCTTGGTCAAATCGAGGGTTGTGATGTAGTTGGCGGTTGCCAGACAGTTCAGCAGCTCTTCAATCCAGGGCATTGGGTAGGCATTGAATTTAGAGATGGCATTTACCTTCCAGAAATTGATGCAGAATTGTATGCTACCGTCAGGTTTCGGCACAAGCACTATGGGACTTCGCCACTCACTTTTAGACTGCTCAATCATCCTGAGCTCCAACATTGCTTGGACTTCTTTTCCCACTACCTCCCTCATCTGTCGGGGGAGGGGGAAATTACCTTTCCAGATTATCTGGCCTGGCATCATCTGTATTACGTGAGTTGCCACTGTGGTTTGTTGGGGAAGTGTGGTAAAGGTTTTTCGGAAGGTCTCCAGCAGACAACGTGCTTGCTTCTGCTGCGACTAGGTCAGTGTATCCCCCAGCCGTGGGGTTTCTCCATCACTTGGGTCTGGCACCTGGGGCCCTAGAACAGATTCTGTGGGGTATGGGGTAATGAGCAGTACTTCACACTCCTTCCAGGGTTTTAGGAGGTTCACATGGTAGATCTGTATCAGAGGGGTAGCCGTGTTAGTCTGAATCTGCAAGAACAACAAGAAGTCCTGTGGCACCTTATAGACTAACAGATTTATTGGAGCATAAGCTTTCATGGGCAAAGAGCCACTTTGTCAGCTGCATCTGACGAAGTGGGTCTTTGCCCACGAAAGCTTATGCTCCAATAAATCTGTTAGTCTATAAGGTGCCACAGGACTATGGTAGATCTGTTTTTTCTTTTCTCAATTTGGCTGGTGCACTTCGTATATCACTGGCCCCACTCACCGGTGACCTCATAGAGACCTTGCCAACGCACGAGAAGCTTAGATTCCTCCGAGGGGAGGAGAATAAGTACTTGATCCCCTGGTTCAAAAGTCCTTTCTTGGGCTTCCTGGTTGTAATATCACCCCGGGTCACTTGAGCTACCTGGAGGTTCTCGCGTGCTGAAGTTCCTGCCTGGGTGTGACAGACAGGGCTCTGGGCACCGCTGAGGGCATCCACTCAGAGTGAATTGCTCAAAAACTGAGCTCCTTCCAGCCCCTCACTGGAGGCTCTTCCCAAATAGGCCACAAGCCAGTCACACAGAGAGCTTCAGCTGCCAATCTAACCAACAGGAAGCATCATGAGCGAAACCCCACAGACACCCCCGCTCTCCCTGTGCCACAATCAGCCCCAGGCCTAACACACAGGTGAGGGGTTATAGAACCCAATCTCACCTACCCTGAATGGGTCTTTCCGGTCCCAAAGAACCAGCCACAAATCTCCGGTCAATTTACACTCTGGATCTTACCCACAAGAGCACGCTGAGACAGTCCTTTAGAATCTAAAATCTAAAGGTTTATTAACAAAAGAAAGAAAAGCACGAGAGTAAGGTTGTTAAGGAGAATATATTACATGCATCGAATCACCAAGTTCTTAATGCAGACTTACAGCAGAGGCGTTACAAACTGCTATCTTAAAAATCTCTGGTGTACGTCCTATGTCAGGATGGGCCCACGATTCTTCCCGGCTCGTTGTTCCTCGCAAGGCTGCATCTGGAATCAGTGGCAGAATTTAAGGCAAGATGGAGTCCTGCCTCGTGGCGTTTTATATCCATCCCTGGTAGCTTCCAAGCTGGAGCAGGTCACGTGTCCCTATCCCTGTGTCCCAAGTCAGCAGTCAGCCAACACTGACTGGTTTGCAGGTCCCAGACACATTCCTCAGGTGTGTATTGGCCTCTCTGAGAGCCTTGTCCCTGGAGCCTTGCTAATTAGCATAGTCACTGACTGAACATTCCTTGCCCATTGCTCTGTCTCAGACAGAGAATCTTCCAGCATAAGCACAGGGTACATACTTATAACTCCACATACAGATATCATCCAAGTACACGAATAGCATATACAGAATCAGTAGAACATAAGCTTTCATTTGACATGTCACATGGCCCCCTTTGTACAGACTTTGGGGCAAACATCTCCCCTCCATGGGTGCAGCAGTGACCTGTCTGGTCCCCTTAAAATCCAGTAGCGTGACACTGGGCAAGCTGCTTCTGCAACTGGGACACATATTAAAGGAGACCCTGAGAGGCCGACGGGGTACTTTCCCAGATCTCCCTCATTAAGTCCAACACCCCTTGAGGTTGGTGACCATAGAGAAGCTTGAATGGGTAG
The DNA here is from genome assembly GCA_030068395.1 of Apalone spinifera. Taxonomy (NCBI): domain Eukaryota; kingdom Metazoa; phylum Chordata; order Testudines; family Trionychidae; genus Apalone; species Apalone spinifera. The sequence continues at coordinate 5,157,131 of JANRFK010000270.1, read as the reverse complement.
AATTAGGTGGACACCTCCTGGATGGCCAATAACAAGGGAGGTAGCAATTGGTCCCACTGCTTCAGTTCGACCGGGGAAAATTTCCACAACATCCCCTTTAGAGTTTGATTAAATCGCTCTACTAAGCCATCGGTTTGCGGGTGGTACACTGAAGTCTGGAGTTTGCAAATGCCCAGGAGTGCACAGACTTCTCGGAGCAACCGGGAGATAAAACTCGTTCCCTGATCTGTGAGCAGCTCCCAGGGCAGGACCACTCTGACAAAGACTTTCACCAATTTGGCGGTGATCGTACGGGCCGTCGTACTTCGCAGCGGGATAGCCTCTGGGAAGTGGGTGGCATAGTCTACCAGGACCAGAATGTATTTGAATCTTGCCTTGCTCCTTGGGAAGGAGTCCTCCAGATCCAGCGTGACATGTTCAAATGGGGTACCAAATACTGGCATCGGCGGGGGGGAGGGCCAGTGGAACCCCTGGGTTAGCAGCTAGCTGGCATTCTGGACACGACTGGCTGTAGGCCTTTACTTCTTGGTAAACCTCTGAACTGGGACAGGACTGGGGCCAACGTCTTGTCATGGCCCAGGTGTCCGGTGGCGGGGATGTCATGGGTGAGTCTCAGGATGGCTCTCCAATGGCAATGAGGAACAACTGTTTCAAGTATTTTTTACATTTAAAAAGGTAATGTTTTATTTACAGGGTCTTTATCTACTCCCTGAACAGGACCCTTGACCCATATCTCTCCCTGGAGCAGGGGTGTGGGGAGGGGGAGATGGGGCAGAGGAACTAGGTCCCCTACGGGGTCCTGATGGGGGATGGAAGGAGGTAAACAGGGTCTCACCTGAGGCGCTGGTGGGGAGGAGACGGGCAGAGGGGACTGGGGCTCTCCCAGAGACACTGGTGTGAGGGAAATGGGTCCAGCAGCGAGAAATGGGTCAATTGCTCAAAGTGGGAGCAGCTGCTCCCGAGGTTCCTCCTACCCACCCCTGTGTCTCCAAATACCTGTTGGCCTTAAGGATGAGCCCGGAGCCCAGACTAGAGCCTCCTCCCATGTGAGTGGCCCTACCTGCTTCCCTCCCCTCCCCAAATGATTGGCAGCCAGCATGGCATGCTCAGACCAGGCAAAGCAGCAAAGAGGCAGCCAAAATCTCTTGCTGCCAGCACCTTCCCTCCCAACTTCTTCCCCACCATTGGCAGCCGCAGTCCCTTTCAGCCACTGGGTCAACCCAGGAAGGGAGACAGGAAATGGGGCAAAGCATCAGGCTAAGTTGAGGGAGGCAGGCAAAGCTCATCTTGCCTTGCAGGCTCACTCGCCACAGCGTCTCTCTTCTGTGCTGCTTCTGAGAAAAACAGAGAGAAGTGGTGGCCCCACAAACAGCTATACAGCTGCCAAAGTAGCTCAGTTGGGAGAGCGTTAGACTGAAGATCTAAAGGTCCCTGGTTCAATCCCGGGCTTTGGCAGAAACTTTTGTCCCTTAGGGCATATCTACACTGCAGGGCTAAAGCCAAATTAAGTTACACAACTTCAGCTACATCAATTGCATAGCTCAAGTGAAAATAGCATAATTTGGCTGTTGGTGCTGCCTACGCAGCTGGAAGTTGAAGCAAGAATACTCTGCCTTCGACTTCCCTTACTCCTCATGAAATGAGGGTTACAGGAGTGGGAGTAAAAAGTCCTCCAGCTCAACATTATGTTGAAATAAAGGCTTGCAGTGTAGACACACTTGGGCTGCGTCTAGATTGGCCAGTTTTTGTGGAAAATCATCTGCTTTTCCGCAAAA
>JANRFK010000270.1:5133651-5151939 GCA_030068395.1 Apalone spinifera | reverse complement strand
AGGAGCCCTTTAAGCACAGACCCGTTAGCCTCAGGCATCAGCCCCACACAGTAAGTCCTGATCTGGTGCTCTGCCGGCACTGGTTCCGGCCAGCCTTAAATGCGATTCACAGTCCACTCAGTGTGGACATGCTATTTCGAAATAGCAAAATGCTTTTCGAAACAATGTTTTCCTACAGGCATAAGGATCTTGTACAAAAAGTGTTTTTTGTGCAAAATGGACACGTCCACACTGCTTGGTTTTGTGCAAAAACCTCTTGCACAAAAAGAATCGGAAGAGACTATGCAAATGAAGCACGTGAAGTTGCTAATGAGCACTGCATTTGCATTGCCTCTTCCGCAAAAAGTTCATAGTGTAGAAAAAGCCTATGAGATCTGCCCTTGAGGACAGAGAGATTTCAGGGTTATGTATGAGAGTGCAAAGACGAGCCTCTTAGGAGCTTTCCCACAATTAAGGGTATGTCTACACTGTAGTTTTTTCAGAAAAACGGCCATTTTTCCAAAAAAACTTCACTTACGTTCACACTGCAATCGCATTCTTTTGAGAAAAAAAAATAGAACTGAGGGGTTTTTCCAACATTGGTAAACCTCATTCTACTAGGAAGAAGGCCTTTTTCAGAAAGAGCTCTTTCGAAAAAAGGCGCGTGTGAACAGGGAAAAGGGAGTTCTTTTGCAAGAAGAGGAAAGAGGAAAAAGCACAGGTGCCCTGGCAGCCATTCTGCCCATAGTAATCACAGCTTACATGCCAGATAGCATCCATTCAGTGAGGACGCTAAAAAGCAGATCGCTTTTTTGATGCACTTTTGCAGTGTGGACACTGTCTTTTGGAAGATCTCTTCTGGAAAAGCTTCTTCTGAAAGAAGCCTGCAGTCTAGACATAGCCTAATTGAGCTAGAAGGCAGAGGTCCCTGTGCAGAAGGTAAGAGCCTCCAAAAGGTTTGGTACCGACGCAGCCTGACCCACATGGGGCTGGCCAAATGCAAGGCCTGAAAAACACTAACTTAAATTGGGAGTATTATTTTCCCAAGTAGATCTTTGTCCCTTATTATCATTGGGATTTCTCTTTTTGGTTTTACTTTTTCCTGCTTCACACTAGAGGAGAGAGGGCTTCACTAGAGCTGGGACAGGCAGAGAGCTCTGAGAGTGATCCCCAGTGGTGACCTGAGCCATTCCTGGGCTATCTGTGAGGAACTTCCAGACTCCTGCCCCTCAGACTCTTAGGCTATGTCTACACCACAGAGTTTTTGTGGAAAAACTCATGTTTTTCTGCAAAAACTAATAGAGCTTCCACACCTCAAGTGTGTTTTTGCACAAGAAAAATCGAACCAACAGAAGGTTTTTTGTGCAATTGGTATTCCTCTTTCTACGAGGAAGAATGCCTTTTTGTGAAAGAGCTGTTTTGCAAAAAGGCGTGTGTGGATGAGGAAGAGGGTTTTTTTGTGCAAAAAGAGGAAAGCAAAAAAAAAAAAAAAATCACAGGTGGCCATTCTGTGCATACCAATCAGTACTTACTTATGAGAGAGCGTCCATGCAGTCTGGATGTTCTCTTTTGGTGCGCTTTTGCAGTGTGGATGCGCTCTTGCACAACAAGTTTTTGTGGAAGAGCTCTTCCAACAAAACCTACTTGTGCAAAAAGCCTGCAGTCTAGACATAGCCTCAGTGCTTATTACTGGCTGAGCTGGGGGCCAGTCACAGGCAGAAGACTCAGGACTTTGTTCTTCTCCTTGGCTTCGTCTTCACTAAGAGCTCTTCTGGCACAAGATCTCATTAGCTTATTTTCTGCTGTTTCTTTTTCACGCAAGGGGTTTTTGCACAAAAAGTAGTAGTGTGGACAGGGTTTTTTGTGCAAAAACTCCATTTTGCACAAGATCCTTATGCCTGTCCCTGAGAGGCAAAGGGAGTGGGAGCAAACACTCAGATCCTGTCACCAGCCCAGTGCACCAGGGCAGTATGTAAGCCAGGAAAGCTTGTCACTGTCATGGGGCTGTTCCCCCCACTTACATAATCACAAGGCTCGCAGCCTGGGTACTGTCTACTGCTGAGGAGCTGTCTCACACTTCTGGGCAAGGCTCAGGCAAGCAGGGAGTTGCCTGTGCAAATCTCTTGAGTGCAGCCAGGACTGCAAAGCTGTGCAGGGATATCCGAGCACCCAGGAAATGAATGGAAGGGGAGGGTTTTCCTCTACTCTAGACAAGTTGCTGAAGTCACCTTTCTGCAGATCAGATAAGGGCCGGGAGTGTTTGAAAGAAAGGGGGAGATGGGTCGTTACTCAAATAATTAGATTCACCAAGCCAGCAACAAAGCAGATTCTACAACAACCTGCTGGTTACCCAGAAGCCAAAACACAGCTCTCTATAAGTGATCCAGCCTTGGGCTCCACCCAGTCACATCACATACGATCAGGATTACTGAAAATCTTGTTCATCATGTATAAAGTTCTATCAAGCCCAGAGGGTCAGACACGTTACCCACTAGAGTTAATGAATATCTCAGATCTTCCCCAAATACACACTTACAGACAGCTCTTACTCACTCAACACAGATTTATGAAGAAAGAAAGAGTATAGCGATTAAAAATTATTACACAGAGAAATGAATGAAGTTCTACAAGCAGACAGTCCATGTAGAAAGACTGTTCCAATTCTTCCACGAGGATTAGCAGCATAATCCAGACAGGACTTGGAGTCTTCAATCTTGCAACTCAAGCTGCCCCTGCCCTTGACCAAGTGTAACCAGAGATGACAAGAGGAGGCCCTAGAGAGCTGTGACAGATTTCTAGCAGGCTGTGGCAGCCTTGTCAGCAAGACAATGCACCAGGCATTTCTTGGGTGAAGAACAGGTAATGCACATGCTGCACGGACGTAAAAATCCCTATTTCCTATGTATACACAATTAAACTAGGGAACATAAAGACAATACAAGTCATACGACTCCTGCAATATATTACATCTTTGATCGTAAGCTTAATTGAACCCTCCACAAGCAGAATATAATGTAATTAAGACACAAAAAGGAATTAACATCCACCAGTTACATTGTTAATATCTAACAAGCAATATCCAAATATAATTAGTATGTACATAGAATTCTCTAACAATACAAGTTTGCATTTCAAAGCCTTAGTCTTTCTAACATGGCTATGTTAGATATTCATAGGAAGTGACCCTAATTAACATTTGCATAACTTTTCAATTTGGGTTATTTAGCCTGTTAGATGCTTCACCCTTTCTAGTCAGGGTCACATATAGACTTACTGCATGAACAGCACCACAAACTCAAAGGCCATGCACCAAAAAACTATGAATTTGTAAAAAAGACATACATTTTGGTACCTTTTATTTGCTTTTTTTTTTTCTGAGCTGGTACAGAGAATTGCCTCCTGGCTTTCAATATCCAGCAGCTTGTAAGTTCATAAATATGCCAGATATTGCCAGGACCATGCTGAAAACAGGAGAGCTGATGATACTTGTGATATGTATTTCACCCGTAGACACATATGGTCTTAGTATCTATGGGAATACCTGCACTGCAGAATGTTATGGAATTGTTTAATATTCTTTCTTGCTCCAGGCATTTGCAGTGTGATTCTGCATCCATTGCTTAGTTCCATAGACTCTGACTCCATGGGTACCAAAGGACTGCTGCATCCATAGAAAAAAAATCATGGGACCCACCAGCACCATTATAGATCAACTCTGCCCCTCCTCCTCTGTCCTCCTGGGTCTCACAGGTCAGATTCTCCCTCCAACCAGAGCTTTATATCTCCTGCAGATCAACTGTTCATTGCTGTTAAGGATGTGCTAAAGAAGAGAGGCAGGTCTAGGGGTAGGTGTTTAGGGGAATAGATGGGAGTTAGGGGCAGAACCTAAGGTGGAGTAGGAGTTAAGCACCCCTGGGGATTACCTGATCTTAGAACAGGTGGTGTATGTGTGTATTTGGTGCAAAGAGTGCCTGGCCCTCAAAAACCTTTGGAGACCACGGTGGCAAAGTGGAAGAGGTAATGGAGGCAGACAGGTATCTATATGAGATTTTCCTGGATGCAACAGAATGGCCCTACTCCCTGATCAGGAAGCCTCTGTGCTTCTGAGAAGGATGAAAGTTTCAGGGAAGGAGAACATCCAACTGAAGCAGAGGGAAATGATCCCATAGTTGGGACCCTCCTTCCAGATGATGTCATGGTATCCTCTTGCACTGAGGATACATCACCTGGTGAGAAAACTACAGTTATTAGGAAAACACAGGTGTTAGTAAGTTGGATTCAATCATTAGAAACAGACAGCTGGGTCTGTGTGGACAGGCACCCCGCTTTGAAGGCAGCACCCCACTGTGGTCTCCCCCGCCAGTAACTTTTGACACCTCCGCACACCTACCCCCCACAATTCCTTTTTCAGTTAGGACCCCTGCAATTATAACAACATGGTATTTAAAATTAAAATATCTGAAATATTTAGGCTGGACATTAGGAAAAACTTCCTAACTCTCAGGGTGGTTAAACACTGGAATGAATTGCCTAGAGAAGTTATGGAATCTCCGTAACTAGAGATATTTAAGAGCATGTAAAAACAAGCATCTACCAAGGATGGTCTAGATGGTGCTTGGTCCTGTTGTAAGAGAAAGGGACTGGGCTTTCTTTCACGCTACATGTTCTTTCCACTTCTAGTATTCTATGATTCTATGAAATAATGAAATGTATGTTTTTTTTAAAATCACATGACCAAGACATTGATAAATATGGACAATGAATTTGATAGGGCACTAACTATAACAGATTCCAGTTTTGGTTTTGGAAGAATTTTGTCCAATCTCAGGCAGCTTTAAGGATGTACTTCTCTTACTATTTCTAGCTTATTTTTTTTCTTTTTGTACCATATGACATTAGGATCTTTTCATAGTTGGATGGAAGTTGTTGAGTTTATATGACTTAGACACCTTTCTGTTAACATCAGCTACCAGTTCAACAGTCCAGTTCTAGGGAACAGAACTGAAGTCCAATGGGGTCATTCTCTAGGAAAGGAAGAATTGAGCTTTCTTACATTAAATTCCAACTTAGCAGAAGCACAGAAATTCACTATAGAATTTTAGCAACAGTTATTTTCTACATCTTTGTGAACTTTTTAGCTTTCACATTTCTGGAATCTCTCTCATCACACCTACATCACACTTACTGACCACAAAACATTCAGATTTCCCAAGAAGTCATAATCAAGTCCTGTCATAATGTGAGAATCTTATCTCAGACACCTGCTCTGCAAGGGCCTGTTCTTGGAAGGACATTTCATTCCCTGCTTAAATAATCCTCACTACATGGCCAATGTAGATGATGCAGACTCTTGAGATTTGAAGGAATAAGGAAGAATTGTGTTTTGTTGGCCCATTGCTAGCCAGCACACTTTTAACAGTGTGGCTAGGTCTACACTCGCAGCTTCTTGCGCAAGAAATATGCAAATGAGGCTAAGCATGGAATATCACCAAGCCTCATTTGCATACCTAATGAGCCACCATTTTTGCAGAAGAGGCTCTTGTGCCAGAAGGAGCTGTCTACACTGCCCCTTCTTGAGCAAGAAAAACCCTCTTGCGCAATGCCATTGTTAGGTATGCAAATGAGTCTCAACAATATTCAACGCTTAGCCTCATTTGCATATTTCTCACACAAGAAACCGTGAGTGTAGACATAGCCTGAGTGTCCTGGGTGGAAGCACTTAGATTTTATGAGGGATGAGGTGCACAAGAAGGCTCTCCTGTATTTGGGGCTCTCTATCCCAGAGCATTCCTGAGGTTTATTAAGGGCTGAGCTCTCACTGAACTTTTCCCAAATTTAAAGGGTTCTTTCCTCTGTGGATTCTCTAGGGAACAACAAGGACTGACTTCCAACAGAAGTTTTTCCTGCCTTTGGCAATTAATAGGTATGACGTTATGGAATAGTATGAACATACATTAACATCGTTGCAACTGCTGTTATATGCGTGCACCAAATTTTATACAAAGTGGGCCAAGTGAGATGTCTACAGAAAGTGTATGAGTCACTGAGTCCATTTATACCACTCATACACATGTATAATTTTTGTACCTGAAGTTATGGATATTGGCTCTGTACTTGTATTTCACAGGTTTGTTTCAGGAAGATTATCAACAAGCGTCACTTACCTATTCTGAAAGGGATGCTAGTCAAATGAATAGCAATCCCTGACTGACAATGCACCTCAAGTGGTGCCAATCCATAGCTGAATACTTTGCAGTGTACCTTTGCACAGGCACGTAAGCCATGGCTGCTCACTTAAAAAGGACTGAATCATGCATGAAAAGTAACTTGTTCATGTGACAAGCTCCATTTGGGAGGTACTTTCGCCCAGTGAGAACAATGGAATCCCTTCCACATGGGCAAGGGTATAAAGGGACCCGAGAGGTTCCTCCATCTTTCTTGTCTTCATTACAGCTCATCACTTCAGGAGCATCTTTGGTATTAATTGAATCCAAAAGGACTCATGACCCATCCTAACAAAGGAAGTATTCCAGAGGTGTTTAAGATAGTAGTTTATTCCATCTCTGCTTCAAGCCTACACCAGGAACATTCTAACTGGTGTATTTAATTTGTTGCCTTTAACAATTTTTCTCTCAAAATTTCTTTCATTATTAATAAACCTCTCAATTTTAGATTCTAAAGAATTGGCAGAGTGTGATCTTTTGCATAAGATCTAAGGTATAAATTGACCTGGAAATGTGGCTAGTCCTTTGGGATCTGGAGAACCTGTTTGGACTTGGTGAGATTGGTTTTCATAACCTCTCACCTGTGTAAGATGTGGTACTGGTTGTGAAACAGCAGAAACTGATGTATCTAAGGGGATTGCTTGTGCGTTGTCTTGCTGGCTAGTGTGGCAAATAGGAGTGTTCTTTGTGACCAGTTTGGTGTGCTTTATAGTGGAGGACCCCAAACATGGACTGTAAATAGCCATCTTTAAGCAAATCACCCTGATTTGACCCTCTCAATTGTTATATTACAATAGGGTGTGTCTCTTTGGGTTCTCCAAAGTGATAGAATGTGTGACACTAATTAAATATTTTTCTGCTTGATCTACAGCTTCTACCTTTCTCTCCTGAAAGTAGTTCAAGGATTCAGCTCCAACTGAACCTTTGCCCATAGAATAGTGATAAGGGTTCTGTCACTGAAGTTTTTCTCACAGTCAGAGCAGTTGAAGGGTTTCTCTCCTGTGCGGATATTCCAATGTCCAACAAGGTCTGAGCTCTCACTGAAGCTTTTCTCAGTCAGAACAGTTATACAAAGTGTTCCATCTAATTTTTTCCTCACAGTTGCCGAATGAATTTTGTTAGAGGCACCAATATGCAGGGGATGTAACGCACATCATCTCCATATTGGTGCACAGAAGAAAGTTCAGGTGGTAGAAGTGGGGCTGGGTCCCATGGGCTTAGATTGTGGGAAGGAGTCTCAGGGCTGGGACAGAGTTGGGGAGCAGGGGCATGAGGACTGCCCCTGGGGTGGGGCTGCGGATGAAGAGTTCATGGCTATGACAGAGGTTTGAGCTATGCAGGGGTGAGGGCTTGAGTGGGGGGTGTGCCAAAAATGAAGGTGTTGGAGGGGCAAACCACCAAAGGACTACATTGCAAAGAGAAGATTCCCACCAGCTTTCCTTCCCCCAGATCAGATGATGCTGTGAGGCGGGGTAGGGAAGAGAGGAACCTCTCCCTGACATAGCAGCTTTGGGGCTGAGACCAGTGGGTAGAGGCATCTCTCTCCACCAGAGGCCTAAGCACTTACTAAGCATTTATTAGGCTGCAGCAAGGCTGTATAACCACACATCTTAAAGGGAACTTAGGTCATAGGGTTTCTGTCCTGTGTGAAGTCTCCTATATCTAACAAGGTCTTAGCTCTGACAACTTTTTCCTGCAGTCAGAGCAGTTATAGAGAATGTTGCATTAACAAGAATGTTGTGAGCTAGACATGAGAAGTAATTCTTCTGCTCAATTCTGCACTGATTAGGCTTAATTAGAGTACTGTGCCCAGTTCTGGGCACCAGATTTCAAGAAAGATGTGAAGAAATTAGAGAGGATCCAAAGAAGAGCAACAAAAATGATTAGTGGTCTAGAAAACATGTCCCATGAGGGAAGACTGAAAGAACTGCACTTGTTTAGTTTGGAAAAGAGAACACCAAGAGGGGACATGATAGCAGTTTCCAAGTATCTAAAGGGGTGTTACAAGGAGGAGGGAAAAATATTTTTTCCTTGACCTCTTGACCTCAGGGGAAGCAGCACTAGGCTTAAATTGCACCACGGGAGATGTAGGTTGGATATTGGGAAAAATCTTCCTGTCAGGGTAGTTAAACACTGGAATAAATTGCCTAGGAAGTCTGTGGAATCTCTATCATTGGGGACATCAAAGAACAAATTAGATAGGCATCTATCAGGGATGGTAGATGGTGCTTGGACCTGCCATGAGGGCAGGGGACTGGACTTGATGACTTCTTGAAGTCCCTTCCAGTTCTAGTGTTCTATGATTTGATTTCATGATTCTATGTTTCTCTTTTTGGATTGTATGATGATTGTTAAGACTTGAGCCCTGACTCAAGCTTTTCCCAGTCAGAGCAATCGAAGGGTTTCTCCCTTGTATGGATTCTCCTATGTGTAACAAGATTTGAGCTCCTACTGAAGTTCTTCCCACAGTCAGAGCAGTAAAAAGGTTTCTCCCCTGTGTGGATTCTCCTATGTTTAACAAGGTCTGATTTCTCCCTGAAGCTTTTTCCACATTCAGAGCAGCTGAAGGGTTTCTCTCCTGTATGAATTCTCTCGTGATTAATAAGATGTGAGCGTCTATTGAAGCTTTTCCCACAGTCAGAGCAGTAAAAAGGTTTCTCTCCTGTGTGAATTCTTCCATGTCCAACAAGGAGTGAGCTCGTACTGAAGCTTTTCCCACAGTCAGAGCACCTGAAGGGTTTCTCCCCAGTGTGGATTCTCCTATGTCTAAAAAGTTCTGAACAGTCACTGAAGCCTTTCCCACAGTCAGAGCAACTGAAAGGTTTTTCTTTTATATGGATTCTCTTATGCCTAATGAGACTTGAGTGCTCACTGAAGCTTTTCCCACAGTCAGAGCAGCTGAAGGGTTTCTCTCCTGTGTGGCTTCGCTCATGAATAATAAGATGTGAGCTCCTACTGAAGCTTTTCCCGCAGTCAGAGCAGTAAAAAGGTTTCTCCCCTGTGTGGATTCTGCTATGTTTAATCAGGTCTGTGCTCCTACTGAAGCTTTTCCCACAGTCACAGCAGTTGAAGGGCTTTGCTCCTGTGTGAGTTCTCTCATGAATAAAAAGACTTGAGCGCCTACTGAAGTTTTTCCCACAAGCAGAGCAGCTGAAGGGTTTCTCTCCTGTGTGGATTCTGCTATGTTTAACAAGATCTGAGCTCTCACTGAAGCTTTTCCCACAGTCAGAGCAGTTGAACGGTTTCTCTCCTGTGTGGATTCTGCTATGTCTAACAAGGTCTGACCTCTGACTGAAGCTTTTCCCACAGTTGGAACAGCTGAAGGGTTTCTCTCCTGTGTGGATTCTGCTATGTCTAACAAGGTCTGACCTCTTACTGAAGCTTCTCCCACAGTCAGAACAGAAAAAGGGTTTCTCTCTTGTGTGGATTCTATGATGTCTAACAAGGTCTGACCTCTGAATGAATTTTTTCCCACAGTCTGAGCAGCTGAAAGGTTTCTCCCCTGTGTGGATTCTCTTATGACAAATAAGACTTGAACGCCTACTGAAGTTTTTCCCACAGTCAGAGCAGCTAAAAGATCGCTGTCCTTTGTGGATTCTATGATGTTTAATTAGGTCTGAGCTTTGACCGAAGCATTTCCCACAGTCAGAGCAGTTGAAAAGTTTCTCTCCTGTGTGAATTCTTTGAGGTTCAATTAGAGTTCCCCAGTCACTGTAAGTGTAGGGTGTTTGTTGATAGGAGATATTCTGTTGAATGGTTTCTGTGTTTCTTTTCACCCTTCTTCTCCTGTGACTGGATTTACCCTGTTCTTTCTCTGGATGGTATCCCTGTTGCCTTTCTGGGCTATGCTGACTCCCACAGTTCTCTCCCTGCTGAGGACTCTGGAAAACATGCCCTTCATATCTTCCCAATAACATCCCACGTGGAGCCACTTCCTGCAATCCTTCCTGTTGAAGATTCTCCTCGTTGTTCTCATTCAGTGTTCCATTCCCTGTTGGGATAGAGAGAGAATTGAGGAGTCATTCTCTGTGCTGAGCTGAAAGGAAAACTTTGAAATAGAAAAGGGGGAAATAATAGCTGGAAAGGTTGAATATTCATGAACTGAATTTATCCTCCTTTCTCATAACCCGTTCCCAAAGGACAGACACCAGCCTTTTCCCCACACTAACTGGAGCTGAAGACAGGCTGAAAGGTCAATGAGATGTGATGAAAATGCAAAAGTGACACCTGCTATGAGGAGACAGAAATTGGTTTCTGAGTAATTCAGCTGATTGCTCACCTGAGTGGGTGTCACTGATGATCTCCCCTCCCTCACAGCCCTAGAGATCTGGGATCTAGAGTTCCTCCCCTTGCTCCACCCTGGAGACCAAATTAGCCTTGCATACCCAAAATCCTACTCCAGGAACAATTAACCAAGTGCTGATCTTTTTCATTAAGGTCCTTGCCATTACCGCTTCCAGAGTCAGGATCTGAGTCAACCGCCCAGAGAGGCTCCTTCCCCATCTTGCAGATACTGGGCTTTGGCTGGTAAAAGATCCCAGCACACTCACCTGCAGTAAAGGTGCATCCCCCGGCATCAGGAATGGCCCAGCTGATTCCCTGGGGGAGGTGAGTGCTTCGATGCACAATGTCACCCACGAACACATCCACTACAAGACACATACACACTATGTGTCACACACACTGTGGTGACTTTTTAAAAATATGTATTAAATCTAATGGGCTTTTTGTTTCTACTGGTGGTGGTGAAGAATCACTGCACACAACATATCTCACACATGGATGGAAAAAACAGAAGAGGGAACCCTGCCATCCACATGCCAGAGAGCTATAAAAGGCTAGTGAAAGAACTCCATTTGGCCTTTTCCCTGCTCTGATCTCCAGAATATGGACATATCCTAATGATATCATTCTAATCACAGGGCAGAGAACCGGTCAATCTTTTGGAAGCAACCAGACATGTAAGAAGCCAGCATTTTATTTCATCACTGATTCAAACCTGATCCAAGAATGTTGCAGTGTGTGTATGTATTTGATTGCTTTCCCCAGTGTAACTTTCATCTCTCTCTTCTCTTACAAATAAACCTTTAGACAGCAGATAGGAAAGAACTGGCAAATGTGTGAGATTTTGGGTTAAGATCTGAGTTACTGACCTGGGTATGTGGCTGGTCCTTTGGCATTAGAAGAGTCCTTTGGCTAATGAAAATGGTTTTAAATCACTACTCCTCATTAATTCCAGTGTCTGGGTGTTGATACAAGGCCTGGGATATTAAGGAGGCTGCATTTCTAACTTCTGGTTAGCCAGTGTGATGAGGAAGAAGTTTATGTTTGTTGCTACCTGTGTATTTCTTATGGGAGAACCACCACCAGCTTTGGGGTGTACCTGCCCTATTTCTCAGAAATCTGTCCTGAATTTGGTGTTCACAGTTGTGACCCATAGAGGCACAGTGACACTCCCTCCTAGTTGAGCAGCTCTGGTTGGCTTGCTGGCATTGTAAGAATACCCTGTAGGAGGATGTTGGCTTTGTGGAGTCCTTCTGGGAGGTGGGCTGGCCTGGTCAGGGTAGAGGCACATCTTTCCCTTGGCTCAGAGATGGGAAGGAGCAGGGAAGGGGTGTGCCACACTGTGCTGCTGAGACGACCGCAGGGGACCAAAGTCAGCAACAAGGCCCTGCAGCTGCACCTGCCCAGCACTCCTGCCACCTAACGAATGGGCCAGGCTGCCTGCTGCCCTGCCTTGTCTGGCTGAGGAAGCTAGAAGGCCAGTTTTTAAGCCCAGCAGCAATAGTAGCTGAATGCACATGGCCATGGATTGGCTGCCTCATTGCCTAATCAAGTCATGGAGGTTGAAAAATATCTTCAGTGTCTCTGCCTCCACAGTGAATGCTGGGAGAAATGGGAAGAACTCTGGGGAAGCATTGTGGCTCTTGCTTCTTGTATGCTCTGGAGAAGAGAAAGAGGGGGAAAAAAGTCACCTCACCCCTAGAAGAGGACAGCACCATTCTCATGGCTCTAGAGCAGATGAGAGTTTTCTACACCAGCCTTTCCTCTCCAGATGAGCCAATCTCTGAGCCACCCTGTGGGACGCAGGCCTGGTGGTCAATATGGGTACCGGAGACCGACTAGAGCACTCTCCCACTCAGGCCAAGCTCTCAGAAGGGATCTGTGAGATAGCCATTAACCAATCTGCAGGTATCGACGGCTATGGAGGCATCGATGGGATGGAGAAAGGCTGTTCTCAGTAGTGACAGATGGCAGAACAAGGAGCAATGGTCTCAAGTTGTGGTGGGAGAGGTCCAGGTTGGATATTAGGAAAAACTATTTCACTAGGAGAGTGGTGAAGCACTGGAATGGGTTACCTAGGGAAGTAGTGGAGTCTCCATCCCTAGAGGTGTTTAAGTCTCGGCTTGACAAAACCCTGGCTGGGCTGATTTAGTTGGGATTGGTCCTGCCTAGAGCAGGGGGCTGGACTTGATGACCTTCTGAGGTCTCTTCCAGCTCTATGATTCTTTCAGGAGCTGAGGAGATCTCTGCAGCTCTCAGAGATTTTAGAGGAAACACCTCAGAGGGAGCACAGCAAGCTACTGGTCAAATCAGAAAACTGGGTGGCATCAGAGGCAGATGTAAGACCACAAGACTATGGAAGTGGGCCTGGGGGATTCCTCTACTTGCCTCTCTCCTGCAAGCTCTCCTGCACGTTCTGGGATGTCCTTGTCAAGAGCTGGGCAGAGTCCCTGGGCAGCGTGTGGCTCCTCCTATTATGGAGGGGCTGTGTGCACCCTGCTGCTGGAGAAATGGGACCTCCATGCCCTGAGGAATTGGTGCTCAGCATCACTACTCAGCATGGACTCTATGGGTGCAGCAACTCACAGAGCTGTGAAGCACCAGTGTAAATGCACCCCCCAGTGCTGTGAGCTGCTCCCCTCCTGGAAGTGATTTGTCTGGAGCCCTGGGAGAGCTCACCATTCCGCTGATGAGGAATAAATGGGCAGTTACAGAATGGAGAGAGGCAAGTAGAGGAATCCCCCAGGGCCACTTCCATAGTCTTGTGGTCTTACATCTGCCTCTGATGCCACCCAGTTTTCTGATTTGACCAGTAGCTTGCTGTGCTCCCTCTGAAATCTCTGAGAGCTGCAGAGATCTCCTCAGCTCCTGAAAGCTGGTCTCTGCAACCAGATTTGCCCCATGTCCCAAGGGTGGAGACCTCCTGCCTGAACTCCTCTTGTTCACCCCCATCTTGTGGGACAAATGGTAGAGGTTCCTTGGGTGTCCCAAAGGCTGGCGTTGGCTGGTGTCAACAAAGTCAATGACCTTCTGGACTATGGTTGACAGGACTAAGTGGATCCCAGTATAATTGCCTAGTATATAGTGCTGCTGACACACGTCTTCCATGGTGTGCTCTAGGAGGTAAAGGCTACTCTGTCCCCTGTCTCTGTGGCTGTTCTCAGGCAAGGTGTTCCCCACCTGCTTGTATCTCCTGGCTCGCTGAAGCTTGATGTCAGGCCCCTGACACATCAGCTCCCACCCATCACTCTGAACCTCCCATTTCAACTCACTCATATTGAGAATCTCTGTCCCATCCCCAGAGAAGCTCTGCACACTCACATTGCCCCTAGTCATTGCCTTGGACTCGTGTCCTGCCCAGACACACACTGGCTGGACATGCAGCTTCCTCTTCAGGATGAGGCACTCTGCGGGGCCAGCCTGAGTTCTGCCTTCATCCCACGGCCCAGCAGGAATTACAGTTGGCTGGGCTCTGTCATGGAGCACGGGCATGTTGCTGACTCCATTTTCAGCCTTCCCTGGAACTTGTTTGTTCTGGGCTAGAGGGACACCCAGGGCCCAGGCCTGGCTGTATCTGGAGTGTGCCAGGGTTACTGCCCCTTTTCTGTCTCCTTCAGAATCCCTTGCTGAGACTCTTCCTGCACTTTTGCCTTCACATTTATATTTACTCACTGCACAAATATGGCCCCACAAGTCTTCAGGCCTCCTCATCAGCATCCTTCTCACTCTGGTAAAGAAGAGAACATATCACTTGCAAGAGTGTATTCCATGACTTGCAGTCAGTAAGACTGCATCTTCAGGCACATGTTATTCCAAACCATCCTGTTCAGTGTCGAGTCACCAACACTAAATCCTGACAAAGGATAATGGAAAACAACTTGATAGTGGAAACCTGTCCACAGGTTGTATGAGACAATATGTAGACCACTGGACACTTGGGGCATGAATGCCTAGATAGGTAAAGCAAAATATTCAAGAAACAGTGTTAGCCCACCACGTATTTTCAGTTCATGCTTTTCCGGAATGATGAATAAACACCCTTCCTTAAAAAGACAACAAGAAGGGGAATAGAGGATTTGCTGAGCCCTCAGCATAAATGTATTAACCAACAGCTGGGAACCAGAACAGGGCCTGCCTTAACAGAATGGTAGCACACTAGGTACAGTAAAACTCCAATAGTCCAGCATCAAGTAATCCGGCACTCCTGATAGTCCGGCATCAAAATGGCAAGAGCCTAGTGAGTGAGCTTCAGCAAAAAATGAGTCACAAGGTAACAGCGGCAGCAGCTGAACTGAGCAAAAAGGGTAAAAAAGGCTTTAAAAAACTAAAACATTACAGTATACTGTATACCGTATGTACAATAAAAAGGATTAAGAACACTTTATATACAGTATATAATGTATACAGTATATATATAACCTGCTTATAGTACCTCCTGATAGTCCAGCATATTTGATAATCTGGCACCACCTAAGTCCCATAGGTTCCGGATTATCGGAAGTCTACTGTACCAGCTAACCATGTAAGCACATTCCAGATGGGAAAAGAGGATACAAAAACACATGGATCTCTGTAGCAACTGCAAACACACACTTATAAGAAATGGCAGAGGAACACACTGACCCTTGTGCAAATCAGCTGGGATGAGGGGATAATGGACACGGATGCTTTGTTCCCATGAGCAGCTATAAGGATCAGGGGGTAGCAACACATGGAGCGCAACGTGCCTCTTGTTTGTATCAATGTATAAAAGGGAACAGGAGGGGCATGTCCGTGCTGGCTGAAGGGCAGCGTTCTGGTTGCTGACTCAGCTGATACCACTGTCGGGGTGGGCTACGTCTTAATATACTTGTGCCCAGGGGAGCTGGGACACTACCATCCTGCTCCTTCGACAATAAACCTGGCCAAACAGAGACTGTGTCTTTCTATAGTAACAACCCTGAGCTGTGCTGCGTGGGCCAACCAAATGCTCTGCCCGTGCCAGAAAGAGCCGCACTGACCAGCCATAATGACACTCTATAGTGCCAGCAGCAATTCATACAGCACTGCAGCTGCTATGGGACATAAAGATTATGAGTTATAACCGCACCTGGGATCTCCAGTGTTAATCAAGACTCCACTGTTCTACTGGGGCACCTACATGGAGCTGAGCAACTACCCTATTTAATGGATTTATCCTTCCTCAGCCCTGTAACATACTATAACAGCTATTGCAGAGACAGAGGACTGGGGCACATACAGTCTAAGTGACTTGACCAAGGTCACACAAGAAGTCTCTGGCAGAGCAGGTAATTGAACACAAGTCTCTAACACCAAGTGCAGTGCCTGAAATGCAAAATGAGTTCACTTCATGTTTATTTACTACAGAGCTACCCCCCACAGAACGCTCGTGGAGCATGAACTGCTTCCCTTAGTTCAGCACCCAGCCCCTCTCAATGGCAGGAACCAGCATGTCAGAGAGATCAGCCACAGGCAGGTAAGAACTCAGGGAACTGTCCCTCCTTCTAGGGTCTCAGCACACTGTCATAAGGGGTACCCTGCAGGCAATAACAGTAGCCGGGGACAACCCCAGAACTCTGATACCTGCCGTTGGTGCGTTGGCCCTTCCACTGACACATCTGGTCAAGGCACAACATGGGCAAGATGGTGGGGAAGCACATTGAGACTTTGGCTGTAAGAAGAGCAGCACCATTGTTATGTCCCTGAACCTGCTTCCTCTGGGAGGGATAAGGAGGGGACAATCTCTCACATGATAGCCTGGATTATTTGGGTTGATACTCCTGACATAGGAGGGCCGGGGGCAATGAGACCCTGAACCAAACACAACCTAGTTGCTCCAGAGCCCACCCAGCTTCTGACACTTGAGGGGACAGGCATCCTTACCCAGCCAGTTCACAGCCTCATAATTCTCCTGTGTCACATCCCAGTAGAGGGCTCTCTGATCCGGGTCCAGCAGAGCCCATTCCTCCTCAGAGAAATACACAGCCACCTCCTCGAAGGTCACCAGCTCCACCACAGCCATTTTCTTTCCTTGGCTCTGCAGGCGATGGGCTGAGCTGGAGCAAGACATGGGTGTTCTGCAGCCTGTGAGGAGGAGAAGGGCAATTGGAGACATTTCAGAAGGGGCTTTAATCCCTACCACTCCCCCCAGACTCTGTCCCTGGCGACACACATGCTAGACTGCCATTTTGGGCAAAAGCTTGCTTACAGATATTCCATAAACAGTACGCAAGTTAAATGAATATGGATTTGGAATCGCTCTCAATATGTAGCTTGAATTTCAATATTACTGCACCTGCAACAATGGGATTCAGTTCTGAGTGTCCAGTGTTTCTGATAAAAAAGCCCCAGATTCACCTGTCTGAATATGGATGTGTCTAAATTTAGGCTCCCATATTTAAAGTCGCTAGTCTTCCTTCATTTGTTTGTAGTACAGGCCTATGCCCTTTCATCAGGACTAAATAGACAGACAATTTATAAACTCTCTTCAGAACAGAGATTAAGTGAAGTCAAGGGGACCATTCAGATATTTAATATTAAACACACATGCTGAATGTTTACAGGATGAGATCCTAAGATTCACAAGATTGGGAGCGGGGGGTGGGGCAGGGCGCATATCATTAGATCACATACTATGGTCTCATCTGCATCACGAGCCATTGTATTTAATCCCGTTATCCCAGGACAAAGGTTTATTCCCTCAGACCCTTTTTTTTTTCTAGAAAGTCATCAAGTTTTGCATTGAAGACAGTAAGGAGATGGAAAATCTGCCAGTTGTTCAGTCATTTGATTCAGCGGCTCATCATCTTCCCTCCAAATGATTAGTCCTCAATTGGAGTATTGTTTCCAAATCTGGATATCACATTTCAAGGAAGATGTGGAGAAAATGGAGAAGGGCCAGAGAAGAGCAACAAGGACAATTAAACGTCTAGAAGACATGACCTGTAAGGGAAGATTGAAAGAATTGGGCTTGTTTAGTTTAGAAAAGAGAAAACAGAGGGCATATGATAGCAGCTTTCAAGCATCTAAAATGGTGTTAAAAGGAGGAGGGAGAAAAAAATTATCTTTTGCTTCTTATCCTATCATCAGAGGCCATGGGCTTAAACTGCATCAGGGCAGGTTTATAGTTGGACATTAGGAAAACTTCCTAACTGTCCGGGTGATTAAACACTGGGATAAATTGCCCAGGGAAGTTGGGAAATCTCTATCACTGGAGATATTTAAGAGCGGGTTAGACAGACATCTTTCAGGGATGGTCTAGACTAGGGATGTTATATATAGGTTAACTGAATAGTTGAGTAATCTCATATATTCTTATCGATTTCTTGACTATTCTATAGTCCCTGGAGGCGGGGCCAGCAGCCAGTGTGCTCCGGCCCCTCTCCCAAGAAGCCCTCTGCCATTCCGTGCTGCTGCTTCTGTATCAGAGGCAGTAGCATGGGGTGCCAGGCGAGAGCTGGTCCATGAAGGGAGCCATTTTAAAAACCAGCTCCCCTTGTGGATCAGCTGCCTGTTGCCCCACACTACTGCCTCTGATGTAGTTCTGGTGTGAGCCAGAACAGAGCTGGGCTGCCTGCCTCCCTGGCTCCTAATACACTTTAAATGCAAAGCAGCAGTGAAGCCAGGTCCCAGACTTGGCATGATCAAGGACCGAGCCTGGCTGCTGGCCAGCCTGCTAAACAATTTACTGGCAAGGGAAGGGGAAGGGGGAGGGGGAGGGAGAGAGAGAGGAACGCATGTAGTCTATAGCAGTGTTTCCCAATTTTATTTGGCTGAGGAACCCTTTTCAGCTTTTCAGAAT
>JANRFK010000270.1:5025002-5038897 GCA_030068395.1 Apalone spinifera | reverse complement strand
GCCTGCACCCCTGGGAATTGCTGCACATGGGAGCAGAAGTATTCAAAGTGGTTTTAGTGTTCGTAGGATTATTGGGAGTTATCTTGCGTGTGTACCACAGTGTGCTGCTCATTCCAAATGGGCTCGCAATGCTGGTCGCCTGGGAAATGCCACTGTGATATACCCAGCGCTTTTTGAGCTCCTTGGGACAGCAGTAGAACTGCAAGTGCTTGTCAGAGGAGGAAAGTGCAGGAGGGCTGCAAGAGTCTGGACTTTCGGCCATCACTGCTACACTACCATGCACTGTTGGGAATAGTGTTACTCCTCGTGAAAAGTAGGAGTCCTGAAATGGACTTCAGAAGCCCTTCAGGAGCCCTAACCTCAGATTTGGGATTCATACGCTGAAAACTGTTCTTTAAAGCTTCATTAACTGAAAATATTCTTAACCGCTTATATTTACATCTATTTTCTTTGCTTCATTTCTTTAGAGAAACATCTTGGCGAAATCAGTAAGTTCAATTTTCTCCACAGTTGTTTTTCATTAATTTGTTGGCTGTTTTATTA
Organism: Apalone spinifera; assembly: GCA_030068395.1. Lineage (NCBI taxonomy): Eukaryota > Metazoa > Chordata > Testudines > Trionychidae > Apalone > Apalone spinifera. The sequence goes on along the minus strand of JANRFK010000270.1, from coordinate 5,038,354 downwards.
TTTTTCAACATTGTAATAACAGAGATGTCATCTTGAAATTCTATGAAATATGAGAGGTAACATGTTGATAATTCAGTATGTGGGTAACTGGGAATCTTAGAGAACCCATGTATAAAATGGTATCTTCTGTGGGGGTGAAATTCATGTTATGCTTGAGACACCCAGAAGTAATGGAGCAGAAGGACTTTGTGCCCTCATATGTCCTTTTGCCTCATCTGACAAAGCTGAGGGCGTCCACTCTGAGGGAATTGCTCAAAACTTGGGGCTCCTTACAGTCTCTGACTGGAGACTTTCCCAAATAGGCCACAAACCAGTCATCCCGAGCACTCCAGTTGCCAGTCTGGCCAGCCTGAAGCCTCACAAGCAAAACCCCTCAGACACGCCAGCTCTCCCTGTAACCCAATCAACCCCTGGCCTAACACACAGGTAAGGGGTTATAGAACCCAATCTCATCTACCCCGTATGGGTTCTTCCGGTCCCAAGAAACCAAACATAGGTCCCAGTCAATTTACACTTTGGACCTTACCCACAAGATCACGCTGAGCCAGTCCTTTAGAATCTAAAATCTAAGGCTATGTCTACGCTGCAGGCTTCTTGCGCAAGAAGTGTTTTGCGGAAGACTTCTTGTGCAAAAGGTCTTCCACAAAAGCTCATCCACACTGCCATGTGCTTTTGCGCAAGAGCGCCCATGGCAGTGTGGACGCTCTGTTGCACAAGAAAGCTTTGATGGCCATAGAGTTTTCTTGCGCAAGAAAATCATGTTGCCTGTCTACACTGCCTTCTTGTGGAAGAGGTCTTGCTCAAGAGGACTTATTCCTCGTGGGGAGAGGAATCCCTCTTCTGGAAGAAACCCTGTTTTCTGAAGCTGTACTGTAAATTTACTAGTGCAAGAACGCGCGTGCAATGTAGACGCCCGTCAAGTTTTTGCGCAAGAACACCTGTTCTTGCGCAAAAAGCCTGCAGTGTAGATGTAGCCTAAAGGTTTATTACTAAAAGAAGGAAAAGCATGAGAGTAAGGTTGTTAAAGGATAATATAATACATGCATCTAATCACCCAGTTCTCGATACAGGCTCTTAGCACAGATGTTACAAACTGCCGGCTTAAAAGTCTCTGGTGTACATCGTGTGTCAGGACGGGTCCACAATTCTTTACCGCTCATGGTTCCCTGCAAGGCTGCCTCTGGGATCAAGAGCTGAGCTGAAGACAAGATGGAGGGTACCACATGGCACTTATATACCTCTCCTGGCAACTTCCTAGCCAGAGTGGGTCACATGGCTCAGGAACTTATCCTTGTGTCCCAAGCCAGCAATCATTATTCTGGCTGGTCCGCAGGTATCCAGATACATTCCTTCAGGTGTGTCTCTGACATGTAGAGGTCTGTTGTCCTTGGAGCCTCGCTCATCAGCATAGCCATTGAACAAACACTCCTGGCACATTGCTCTGCCTCATACAGAGAATTTTCCAGCATCGACCCAGAGTCCATAATTATAACTCCACATACAGATGTTGTACAGATACATCAATAGCACATACAGAGTCAGTAGGGCTTAAGCTTTCATGTGACACCTCACATCACCCTCTTTGTAAAGACTTTTGGGGCACATGCACACCCCCAATTGTGCAGCAGTGATCTTTAGAATCCAGTAAAGTGACACCTCATCTGACAAGAAAATGATTGGTGCAAGGTTGATCTTGTGTGTAATTATATTAGAGGAGCAGTTGTTCATCATTTCATTTAATGTTCAAAAAGAATTTCGGATGAGACTAAGAATTATAATGTTCACCCCAGGAGGTAATATAAAAACTTTTACACAATAGTCAACTTTCATAAAACTCAGAACTATATATGCAAGGGGAAAATCCTCCTCCTAATAATAATAATAAATATTGATTTCTGCTTTTCTTCTTTTAGAGAAACGTGACATAAAAATTGGTAAGTGTAATGCCCCTTCCTCCAAAAATGAAAACTTTGTATAAAATTGTTTCCTCATGTTTCATTATTTTACTCAAACAAAGATGAAAGGTCTGATGCTGCCTCACTACCAATATCACTTAGACCTTGGCCTTTAGTTTCAGTGACTGTAAGAGCCAACATTAAATTGACGGTTTGTATCACTACAGGGGGCTGCACCTTCTGCTCACTACGCCCACCTACCTTCCCTCTCTCTGACCACATTTAATTCCCTGAGGCTATGTCTAGACTACAGAGTTTTTCTCAGATACCAGAGGTATCCCAGAAAAACTCCGCCATGTCCAGGGAACATGTCCGATCTTCCAGCATTTTTTAGTGGAAGAGCAGACACGCTCTTTCGGAAGCCCTGTCTTCCTCGTGCATGAGGAAGAAGGACTCTTCTAAATGAGGAGATATTCTGAAATTTGGCTCAGTGTAGATGGACACTCATCTCCAAGGCGTTCGTACCACGATCACCATAGGTACCAACACAGCCATTCACAGTATTGGTCAGCTGATCACCATGGGCACCACTCTTCTTATTCAAGACACTGGTCGCCCTGCTGCTACAGACTCCTTCATCCACAACGCTATGAGCCTTCCCCTCTGCCTACCTTTAGGCATAACAGCCCACCTCATATCTCTTCCTCCCCACCACACCATTCGGAACCAGAGGAGGGTCATTTATCAGAACTTGATGATCAGCAGCCTGATACTTCCCACACTGATCATTCCTCATGCAGGTTAATGCACGTCCCGGGGACTTCATTTTTCAGATTCTTTTTTCCCAAAGGTGAATCCCTGGATGGTGGCTCTGGTTGTGTTCCTGGTAGTTTTGTTTGGTTTCATTGGCCTCACTGCTTATCTATTGAAAATAAAAGGTAAATATTGTGGAGAAATAAAGTGAAATGACAAGAACTTATCTGCTAATAAATGAAAAAATAGAAAACTAAACTTTGAGAACAGGCCAAGGAGGGGAGGCAAATAGCGACACTGCCCGCCCCTCAGCAGCATAGAGAAGGAAATGTTGCTACAAGTTGCGCCTCTGAAAATCGGTGTTCTCTGATCCAGCACTATCCGTGGGCTGGCAGGATCCTGGATGCTCCTGGACCAGAGAGACCCAGAGCCTCAGGGCAGGAGAGCCAATGGTCTGGCCAGGGGCAGCAGGGCCAGAGGATCCTCACAGCAATGCTAGGGCTGGGCACCAGAGCACCCGGGCAGCCCGTAAGAGCACAGGCCTGGGAGCTGTAAAAGCCCAGCCACCTGAGGCAGTGCTGAGCGGGAGGAATCTGGCAGCCCATGGCAGCTCAGAGCTAGGGACTGGGGAACCCTAAGCACCCATGGCAGCATGGGTTCGGGGGCTGGAGAAGACTGGCAGCCTGTGGCAGTGCAGAGTTGGGGGCAGGAGAAATTCAGCAGCATGGGGTTGGGGAAATCTGTCTGCACACAGCAGGATGGCCAGGGCCAGGGAACCCCAGCTCGGGCCGGCTGCAGCAGAGTGGATGGAGAGGAGAGAGGGGACAGAGCTAGGGGCCAACTGGTTTGGGGCTGTGACAGGGGACACCACCCCTGGTCTGGCAAATTCTCTCATTCAGTATTTTTCCCCCAGAGCTGGCTCAGCTAAGCCAAACAGAGCATTTGGGGGTGGGGAGGCAGAATCGAAGGCCTCCTCACTCCTTATTCTTTTCTGCCCACTCCCCATTCACTTGTACTGTTCTTCCCTCCTCAGCCCCAATAGGCTTTAGGAATTAATGTTTTTTCCCCTCCTCTGGCAAATATTTTGTACAGAGTTGGGTCCCCATGACGACTGTGTGTGGCTTTAGTTTGGGAGCAGTTTCATCTACTGTTTAAAAGAAATTGAGATAAGACCGACCGGGACAAATTTCCCCCCCAAAGGTCATATTTAAACAACAGGTATCTGAATAGATGTGAGGTTTGAGCCTTAACCCGAGTTCCGGCAATGGTGAGAAACAAGTCAGGGATGGAGAAAGGAAAACTTAGTTGTCTTAGAGCAGAGAAAATGAAACCCATCAAGGACTCATTAATTATATAGTCACCTTGCAACTTACTCAAAATGCAGACAACTGGATAACCAAGGCAAACATTCTGCTAATAAGAATTTATATTTATTTCTGTTCATTTTTTAGGGGAACAGGAAGCAGAAATTGGTAAGTGTCACTCTCTTTCCTTCAACATGTAAAAAACTGTACAAATGTGTCTCCTAAATCGGTCTTTGTTGTTTGTTTGTTTGTTTATGATTTTTCTGGGGGTAGAGTTTTTTAAACTGAAAAAGATGAAAGCCCAAATACTGCAGCACTAACATTGACTTCAGTGAGTGTAGGATTAAGCCCTGAGAGCAAGTCTGCAATACAAGATAAGGTCAAATGTAGTACGATCTATTTCTTACCACCTGATTTTGCAACATGGAAGATTCGTGTCCTCACTACGGGAAAGAATCCAATGTTGTCTAAAGTAGCACATCCCCATTAGGGAGCCATCTATTGACTGAGAGAGCGATGCATTGTGGGTAGCTTTGCATTCTGGGTTATGCTCAGAGTGCCCACTAGGATTAAAACTGTGCAGTGGGTGATTAGGAGCTCATGTCACCAGTGTCCCACAATGAACTCATCTAGTCCCTCCCCTCTTGCATAAGAGAAAGGGGAGGCAGTGGGCTTGTGCCTAAGTTGCCCATGTAGAGGCCAGACCAGCGTAAGTATGGAGCCTGGTTTACAGGAAACCATATTTATGCTCATGTGTGTAGTGGTGTGCCTCGTGGCGCAGGACTTGGAGAGTGCACCCATAATGCGCCACCAGAAAAAGGACCCAAGTATCAGAGGGGTAGCCATGTTAGTCTGAATCTGCAAAAGCTTTTGCAGAAAAAGGACGAGGATGAAGCTCAGTGAGGCATGGATGCACTGCTCATGCACTGCCTGGTGCTCTTGCTTATTGCACCTGCCAGTCAATCTTCTGGACACAATGCAACAGTGATTTTGGCATTGGGAGATGAGTTCAGGTTGGAGCAACTGCATTGTGATGCAAATGGAATTATCTGCAGTGGCTGCAGAACATACTCACGCACAAGGCCACATTCCTGGAATGGCTTTTCTCTGTGCTCTGGTGCCAGGATACCCTCATGAGACCTGCTCTCACTGTGGAAAAGCACATAGCAATAGCTCTATGGAAGCTTGCAACGCCAGACAGCTACCAGTTGAAGGAGAGAGAAAGAGAGAGAGAAAGAAAGAGAAAGAAAGCCTGAAGTATGGGCCTGGTTCTTGAACCAGAGCAAGCAAGAGTTATACTATGAGTAATAGACAGGCTGCGTCAAAAGCAAATGTTTCCTGCAAGTCAGTGTCTCTTGGTATTACAACTGCTAGCAGTGCTAAAAGCACATGAAGTATGTAATTACGTTCCACCAGGACAATACAGGGACACGCACTGAGTACATGATAAAATATTTAAAACAACAGGTGTGAAAGCAGAACAATTGGTGTTGAAGGCTTTGGAGGAAAGTACAAGGGGAGATACCAAACGTGTCATTAATGCATAAGATGATACGTACAGTGTGTATCATAGTTTTTTTATCTATGTCTGTAAATGTTGGGGTACCTCAACTTAACCCTTTAGCCACCTAAGGGCAATAGTGAAATCCATACCAGGCACGTACCCAGGAATTTCTGTATGTGTGTGCTTTTTTTGTAAGTGTGGACCACAAGGGGGTGAGCACATTTCCTACCCCCACATGCACTATAGTCCCCTACATAAGCATGCTCTGGCGAGCTGGGGGAAGGCAGGAGCAGCGTGTTGCCAGGGCCTCCCTCTCCCATGCTCCAGCTGGCCCTGGAAAGGCTGGGGCTGATTTTCCCTGCTCCTGGAGGAATCAGCCTCAGTCTTCCGCCAGCCAGACGGAACAAGGGGGAGAGAGGCTTGGGCAGCATGCTGCTCCTGCCTTCCCCTAGCTGGCTGGAGTACACTTATGTGGGGGACCATAGGAGGGTGCATTTGCATCCTTCACATCCCCCTGCGTACGAGACTGATTCATCAGTTCAAATTGCTAACTGGAAATCTGTCTGTATTTGAAGCCACATTCAGAAGCTGTTCTCCAGCTTTATCCCTGTTGTGCTCTGGAGAACCATGTCTGCCCCCCTGTTGGTAGCCAAAGGCCTTCCACCAGCCTCGGTGAGAAAGGCAGGTGGGACTTGCAGTTATCTCACAGAAACAAGTTTGCCGAGGTGTTGTCTTGTAGAAATTGTATTGGACCAATCTGAGCTGGTGAGAGAGACAAGTTTGCAAGCTGCACAGAGCTCTTCTTCAGGTTTGGGAAATACTCTCCCAGTCAGTGTCACTGTTAAATAGAAGATGGAGCAGATGGTTTATCAAAAATAATTAACACATTTTTCAGAGAACCAGTCGTGGGGCTAGTTAAGGGGTTACAGATTGTTGTAACAAATCAGAAATCCAGTGTGTCTGTTCAGTTCATATTCTGTAGCCTCTAGCAAAGGTCTGAATGTAAGTTCCCAGGCTCATTTTTTGAAGCTGGCATGCAGGTTTCCTCTGAGGGCAAGGCCTGAGGGATCAGATGCAAAGTGGTGGCGTTGTGAGGCATAGTAGCTTCAGAAACATTTCCAAACCTGCTCGTACCCTCTTCCCCCCTCTGAACAAGCTGCAACAGAATCAGATATCCAAAGGGACAGTCCACTCACTTCCTGTGGGACTAGAATTTGGGGCTGAGGTGACATCAGTGAAGGGGAAATCACCCCTCAGAAGTGGGGGTGGATGGGCAGAGGCTGTCAGTACTAAACAGTGGCTGAACAACAGCACTTGCTAGAGCAGCCATGTTCCTTCCTGCAGAAACCCCTATATATCCAGGCAGCAGAGTTCAAGGACTGGGGTACTCACCTCATCTGGGTGAAGGCGGGGGGAGGGGGAGGAAGCTACACTTGTGGGCCTTTCCTGCTATAGCCAGAAGCCCCCAGCAGCTCCCCATCCAGTCCCACCACCCTTCCTGGGGCACAGCCTCTCTGCCTTGTGGACACGGGGCTCCCACGCTATGGCTGTGGTTAGAAAGACACGAAGCAGAGCAGCAGCCCCCGCTCCCCTCGCTATGAGACCTTTGAGACCCAGATTTGGAATGAAGGTCTCAGAGGCCTCCCACTTTTGCGGTGCGTAGAGTTAGCCCGAACCAGGGTGGGCAATAATTTCTGATAGGAGGCCACTCCAAGAATTTGGAATGTGGTCGAGGGCCGCACTCTTTCATATTAATGGAGGAGATTGTCAGCCGATGGTCAGGGCAGTGTGTGTGTGTGTGTGTGTGTTACACCCGAGTCTTCAACTGCTGGGACACAAGGCCCCGTCACAGTGGGCAGTCTAGGAGAGACTGACGGGCACCCCGAGGAGTTTAACGTCCGTGTCTTAGTCCGCTAGGATAGGAATCCCTTCGCGGAGGGCAGCCAACAGGCTGACAGATGCCCCAGAGTTTATAGGAAGAGCTTATTACATGTCAGATTTTAACTGCTAGGATACAGGATCCCTTCGCAGCGGGCAGTCTAGGGAAGACTGAGAGATGCCCCTACAGATCTGTCCTCTGGAAGCGACATGATCCAAATGCCCCAGCTCTTCCTATATCTGTCCCTTATGACCGGCTGAAGTTCTTTTTAAATTGTGCTTGGTTCTGTTACAGCAACTGAAGGAGCCAGGTTAAAGCTTAAACAGTTACAGGTTTATTAAAGAAGCTTATAAAGCATGTGGTTACAATGTCTATTGCTCTATTTCTTAATTATTGACAAATATAGATCTTAAAAGGGAAAATGGTTACAAAGGAAAGAGAAGATAGAAAATAAGAATAATAATGGTACCAAGTGACAGCTTAATCTTTAAAGAGCTCTAATTCTATGTATATATACTTAAACAAAGGACACATACAGGTACAATTTTTATCCCCTTCTGTGCCTCTCGACTCCAGCGAGTCAAGCCAGGGTCGGTCCCTCAATTCCTAGGAAAGACGAATACGAGGTGGGCGTCACCATGGAACCTCAGGAGGTCAAACACCTAACCCGACCAGCAGATAGATGGTAGATTAACACTCAGAGTAAGTGTGCTGCTGGACCCAACTTTATACCCATAGGGGCCCGTATCCTCTTTCTTATCTAAGATGCCAAATTGTGTTGGTCTGTCTTTGTGATGCCAGTTCTTACAAGGGAGTTTCAACTTAATTTACACTTGTAAGAGAGATAACTAAATTGTGAATACTGGACATTCTTTGCTGGGAGGGAGATTCCTCCCCCCGCGGACAGTGTGTGTTTCTATCAATATGGGTTTCAGTCAAGGGCACTCCTCGCAGCCTCAAGGTCAACTTATTGGCGTATCTCTGCTTACAGTTGTCCAGGGTCACTGAGCTGGCATATCTGGGCCTCCTGTTTAAGGCTTACTGCTCTGTGTGCCCTGTGTGCTCTAGGCAAGCAAAAATGGATGTTACAGGGGGGTTCCTGTCTGGCTACAGAGATGCAGAGTCTGGGATGGCGGTTGGATACAGAATGGAGCTTGTAGTAAGGGACTGGGGTGCAAGAGAGGGTGTGGTGTCTTGGAAGGAGTTTGGGTGAAGGATGCAGTTGTGACCTGGGTTAGGGGGCTGGGATGTACGGGTTTGGGTTTTGACCTGGGGCAGGGGATTGGGGTACAGGATCTGAGAGGGGATTGGGATGCAGGAGGTGGGCAGAGGGTTTGGGTTGTGACCTGGGGCAGGGGCTTATGGTGCAGGCTCTGGGGGGGATATGGGTACAGGAGGAGTACAGGGGGTTTGGGTTATGTGGGTTTGGGGTGCCAGAGGCAGGGTCTGCTTAACTGCTTAATTGCTTGACTCCCAGCCAACAGCCTTCTAAAGCAGACTGACTGACCACACTGCCCCATGCTACTTCTCTGTGCCCCTGCACTGGCTTCAGAGGCCATGTGGTTTTTTAACAGTTACTAGCCTGGGGGGTGAATGTGCTTTGCAAGTTACCTGTTGACAACAGGTGGCTCCCATTGGCTGCAAATCAGCCAGTGGGATTGTGCAGGGGGAGGAGCAGCATGTGAAGGCTCACAGCTGTTCAAACAAAGCCCCGCAGCAGTTTTTCTCAGCAGTGTGCAAGGGTAGAAAAACTGCTTGAAGCTCCCCGCTGCATCCTCAGGCTGGAGGATGTTTTGCCCAGGCCTAGTCCATACTCTGCCCCCACACCACTCACAGGGCTGGCTTCTCATATGCGCCACAGGAGAGCCACATGGCATGCTGGGAGTTGTAGTCCTTTTTTGCCTCCCTTGCTTCACTCCCTGTGTACAGCAGCAGGGAGGGATGGGGGCAGGACCACTGTTCCTAGAGGACCAGGGTCCTTCCGTTCAGTGCTGGCCAGGCATTGGCAATGGGTGCTTTTCTCTGTCAGCTCTGATTGGCCCCTGCAGCTAGTAGCTACTTGGGTCTGGCTGGAGACACTGTAGGCTGCCAGGCATTGGTGTCAGGGAATGTGCAGGAGGCTGCAGATGGAGCCAGCAGGAGAAAGCAGGAGGTGTGCAGAGTCTAGCTTTGCCCCTGGCCTCGCTTCTGGGGGAGAGGAGAATCAGCCCCAGCCTTCCCCAGCCTGACCAAAATTGGGACGATGAGATACCATAGCAGTGCGTTCGCACCCTCCTGTGTACAAGCCTGCATGCTGTTGATTGCACCATGGGGTCTATTGTCCGGGGTACAAACACATAGGGGTTCAGAAGCCATCTGGCTACTGATGACTATTAATGTACTTCGCTCAACAATAAACCTGACTTGGGTGCCTTCATATCTTATCTGAGTCTGTGGTCTTTGGGGGCTCTTGTGACGTCTATTGTGCTAGCTACCTGCACAGAACTGGCATGATATACTGAGGGAGCATACAAAGGTGCACGCAGCCGAACGTTTATCATCACTGACAGAGCAGGAGACCAGTCAGGATGCCACACCAGTGAATCCTGAATTTACTACATCACTATCCTAATCTACTACACCGGTCAGTGGGGAATCAGTTTGGAGTGTGGAAATATACACTGGAGGCCGTTGTCATACAAGTAGCCAAGGCAATCAGTACCATTCTGCTATGAAGAGTTGTGACTCTGGGAAATGTGGATACCGTAGTGGATGGCTTTGCTGCAGTGGGGTTCCCTAATGGTAGTGGGGTCATACACAGAATGCACATCCCCATCTTGGCTCCCAGCAACCATGCATTGGATTACATAAACCACAAAGGGAACTTCTCCATGGTGCTGCTTGACACTGGTGGATCACAAGGGCTGTTTCACTGACGTTAAAGTGAGATGGTCAGGAAAAATACGTAACACCTGCATCTTTAGGAACACCTGCCTCTTCCAAAAAATGCACAGTGCCACATTTTCCTAGGCAGGAAAATCACAGTCGGAGAGGTGGAAATTCCCATTGTGATTCTGGGCAACCCAGTCTACCCCATGCTTCCCTGGCTAATGAAGCCATACATAAGAAGCCTGGACTCCAGCAAGGAGAAGTTCAACAACAGGCTGAGCAAGAACAGAATGGTGGTGGAATGTGCATTTGGACATTTAAAGGGCTGGTTTAGAAGTCTCCTGACTTGATTGGACTTCAGTGAACACAACATTCCCTTTCTGGTGACAGCTCGTTGTGTGCTCCATTATCTGGGTGAGAACAAGAAGAAAAGTTTTCTGGCAAGGTGTGGAAGAAAACAGGTCTTCACTCTGCGTTTGTAAGCAACAAGTAGTCAGAGACAGTTTATTCGAGCAATATTGCAAGGGAAGAAGCTGCCGCTAGGCAGATCGTCAACTACAAAACAATTAGAAGACAATATATATACACTGTCTGTTTATATATAATAACAATAAACAATTATTCCCCTTTCCATAACAATTCCCTTCAGACACCACCTTATCTCAAGGTCTTCACTAGAGTCAGCATTCTATCCTTATCTCAAGCACAAGAGAGACGAGAGGCGAAAACCGTCTCTCACAGTACTCTGCATTGTTAGGTCTCAGAGTTAGCATGAGTTAGGCTAACCAAAAGGTCAAAAGGGCTACTTACAAATCCCTTGGCTTCCACATTCCCTGCTTTTGTGCTTCCGGCACAATTAACTTTCTAAACTTCTATATTCATTAGGCATTGTATTTCTGTTTTCAAATCAAGGGAGTCGGCCTCACAGGTTTTGGTTGTTTGTAACAGTAATACATGATTAGTATAAACATGAAAGCTATTTCTATTATTACATCCTTTGTAACAAGAATAAGCTAATCCTAAAACAAGCAAAAGCAATAATATCATTAATATTCCCACTATAATTCTATGATGGGGTTGCCTCATAGCCTTGATTACATAACACGATATATCATAACTGGTATATAGGAGAGATGTTCTATAGACTGTGTGAAAAGCATGCCTCTCGATTTGATAGGTAGTTTGATGTACATGAATTTGGCCTTGTAGCTCAGAGATTTTCTGGACCTCTGGCAAGAGTGAAAGCAAATTTTGAAATCGGTCAGGTACTAGGGAAGTCCAATTAAAGAGTATCTGGAACCCAAGGGCTGTTTGTAGGACCTTGTCTGCTGGCCAATAGATGATATGGTTTCCCACAGCAGCGGTGAGTTTAAAGTGTATGTCTTGCAAGGTGGTAGTGTCAACATATATGCAGCTGTTATTGGCTTGAAAGAGCAGGTGTCCTGTCAGGGTAATTCCTTGCCCCACACCTTCCCAACAAATTTTATCGTGAACAGTGATAATTTCCCCAGGCTTCAGCTTTCATACACACTGAAGCTGTGGGGGTTCTAAAGGCCAAAGTGTCCACTGATTCCCTTTCCCTATCCAAATATCAGGTGTTATTCCAGGAGCACCAATTATAAAATGGCTGGGCATACCAGGCGGTTTAATCTCCCAGACGTCTCAGTGAACCACCCAATCCCATATGCATCCTCCCAACGGACCTGGCAGGATTCGATATGTGGGGACCCACACCCCTCCAACCGGCCCATACGATTGGAAGGAGCACTGTGAGTGTCTGCATCTCCACCATAAAAATCTCCAAGTATGTCTCTATGGCCACAGTTCTGATGGTATCCCCGAGGCATTCGCAAGGGCAGTGGGCCAGGTCTGATGCTCTAGATCACTCCGAATAGCCATTAGCTGGTCATTGAGGAAATCCTGAATTTCCGAACAAGCCAGATCCCACTGCAATTTCTTCTCTGCCTCAGTGATATCCAGCATCATCTTTGTCATTAATTCCTGGATCATTGAGCTAAGGGTGGAGATAACATGCAATTCACCAATTCCAGCCTGAACTTGGGTTAGCTGTGGTCCAGTAATAAGCCCAGTGGCTTCCTATAGCTGTCCCAGCCTTTCCTCATGTTGTTGGCCCCTGTAAATATTCCATACTGCGGCTGCACTATTGGCACCATCCCACAGGCGGTCTCCCATGTCCCTTTTCCGTCTAGAGGAGACCCATGCCCTTTGCTGTGCTAACCGAATGGCAGCCCCCTTAGAGCAGTTAGGATACAAGGAAGTAACTTGAAAGCTGGATAAAGGTAGTGTGAATCTCACAGTCCCTAGTGTGGCATTAACTATTGTCCAACGATATTCTAGCACCTCTCTCTTAGACACAATATCGTACCACATCTGCTGATTAATAACTCTAGTATATTTCTAAACAATACTACTATTAATAACATAAGAAGGAGTATATTGCAATATAGTGCAAATCAAATTATGAATCATCTTAATACAAGTAAATTTTCCAGTAGGAGAACACATTCTCTGAGCGTGAATCTGATAATTGACTAATTGGGTAACCAGATAACAGTAGGGGCCCCTTCCACCTAGTATACTACAAATCCCAGGCATGGCCATCATATCAACCCCACTGGAAAATCCTCCAATCTTAATTACGGATTTTCTCGGCTCAAACCCATCTGGAGTGGTCCTATATAACTCTATCTCCACTGTCCCATCTGTTTTCCATCCAATTGTTCGCTCATATGAGAAATTCAAAACCTCAAAGAATACATTTTCCAGACAATACTTAGTTAAATCACTAAGATGTGAAGGCCTTAGCCATTGGATTTCATCAGAACGTATAATATCGTCTGTTTTCAGGTACGTTACCGGGATGACGGTGGAGGTGGAGGAGGTGTTGTGGACAGTGGTATCAAGGCACTTTTGGTAATCTTCCTCTGAAAGCCAATTAGGGAGGGCTGTACACTCAGATGGTATTTGTCCATAGGCACAAATTGCGGACCCTGGAAGAAAACCACCAAACCATTCAACACCACATTCCCAACTGCGGGTCCCACAAGTCCCTCCTTGCCAGTGTATAATGCTCTGCCTTTTCCACCAGGGCCAGTTCTTAATGTCCTTTGTGGTCAGGAATTCTTGGA
>JANRFK010000270.1:4921767-4942976 GCA_030068395.1 Apalone spinifera | reverse complement strand
TACTGGGCTAGATGGACCTTTGGTCTGACCCGGTACGGCTGTTCTTATGTTCATTTTGTTCCTCCGGTTTCCTGAGCAACGCCGGGTAACTCCAGCTAGTAACTAATAAGGGATCTTATGCAAAAGGATTTTTTTTTAACAGAACGACCCCATCTATGCTGCTTGCTGCTTTTTTTTTTTTTTTTTTTTTTTTTTTTTTTTTTTTTTCCTTCTCACAAAAACCTTTTCTGCAATAAAGGATCAGAAGAGACTTTGCAAATGACAGCTCAAGAAATGCTAATGAGAACTTCACTTTCATTGCCTCTGCCGAAAAAATGATTCTGTCTAGACATAGCTGGAGGGCCAAATTACTTGCTGGGATAATTCTACTCAATGGTCAACAGAGTTTTATGGGCAGAAAATTTGCCTCTGAGTTCTATGAACAATTTAGGTACTGTGGAGAGATCACATAGTTGTACACTTGAGATTTGCCCTATCTGTTTGAAACAAATACAAAACCTGGCCTTTTCACTCACAGATAAATCAATGCTTAAGCTCTGTTGGTTGGAGTTATTTTTAAATCAATGTCTGGCTTTTTTTTAAATCTAGTGTAGATGAAGTCCTGCTTGCACCCTTATCTCACACAACTCCTGCTGTATTTATGTGCAATTAATTTTTTTTGACCCTGGCTTCCAAACTGATGCAAGTCCTTGGTTTTCTGTTTCTCAGATTCCTTTTTCCCAAGGGTGAGTCCCTGGATGGTGGCTCTCATTGTCATCCTGCTGGTTTTGTTTGGTTTCATGGGCCTCACTGCTTATCTGTTTAAAATAAAAGGTAAATCTCACAGGGGAGAATGTATGAAATTAATAAGAGATTGTCTGCTAGTAAATGAAAAAAGGGAGGACTGACATTTCACATTCGGCCAAGCAGGGGAAGCACAGAACTGCCCTGCCCTGCCCTGCCCTGCCCTGCCCTCAGCAGCACAGGGAAGGAAGTGTTATTAAGGTTCCCCCTGCTTCAGGGGGCAGTGATCTGCATCTGCCCTTTGTGACAGGTTTGCTCATAGGGATCTCCCTGGGTCTATCCCCCAATGCGCATTGTACAGCCAGATATAACAGTCAGTATGTTCCCAAAGCTCCCAGCAAAGTGAAAGGGAACAAGTAACATACAAGGAAGCCGTGTTGGGTGAGCTTTTTACAGGTGCTTGCACATCTAATACCAATAGTAGTAAACCTGATTACTGTTAAAAATCTACCCCTCCTTCCATAGGGAATTCAGAACTTTCCAAGCTATAAGGCCTTGAAAATAATCAGTTACCTTTTGATGCTTCACTCTAGAGTAGACAAAATATGAGTAGAATGTGAATGAAATGTTTCATTATTTTCCAGTTTATAGGAATTCACATAGGGAAAACACTCCTTTAAATATACACTCACTGAAAATATTTTAAAACGACCATTTATATTTTTGTGTTTGCTTTATGTAATTATGCTTAGGGAAATGTTTTGACAAATGTTCAGTTCAATTTTTCTCGTAGTTGAGCTTTGTTTATGAAGTAGTGGCTGCTGTTATTAATATTTATAATTAAGAAAACACCATCAAGTTAAGATACATGAAATATCAGAGATTATTAATTGATAATTCAGTATGCAAGTAATGGGAAACCAGAAAGGAAACATTATTTAAAATGTATCTTCTGTGAGGGTGAAATTCACTAAGTGCTGCAGGCAACATGAAGTGGAAAGCCAGGAGGACTCTGTGCCCCAATGTTCTTTCCCCTCCTCTGACAAGTAAATAATTTGGTCAGAATTGCATCATGCTACAGGCCACATGTACTTTTATTTTTGGAGCCGTTATTTCATTTAAAAAATAAATCCATAGGAGACTGAGCTTGGTGAATTTCTACTCACCCACCGCAAGGTTGCTACGTTCCCCCTTGGTTCCAGGGGACAATGATCTGCATCAGCCCTTTAATAGGCACCAAGAACTGCTCCCCCCCAGAACTGTATTGATTAAACTGACTGGAGCACATGGAGGAGGCAGGAGCAGAGCAGCCAAACCCCTGCCCACTTTCCACCCTTTTCTGGCCCTCTCAGCTCCATCCCAGTGATCTGGGGAACTAGGAAATGGCCTTTTCCCTCCTCTGGCAGGTGAATGTTGGGTGGGATTTGAGTTAGGGGAGCAGCTTGTAATTCCATTTATTGTTACAAAGAAACTGGGACAAGACCTAATCTGATAAATGTTCCTGTAGGTGTAATCTGGAAAAGTGGTATGCAGTAGAAAATAGGAGTTTGAACATCAATAAAGCCTCTGCCTAAACTTGAGTATTGACAGTAGTATAAAAGCAGAACGTATGATATGGGGGACGTAAAAGCCTTCTGCTCTTGGTGTTGACAGCAAGAAACCTATCGAAGACCCATGAATTGTAGAGTCAGTGCTTAACGTTCCCAGAAGTCAGACAGCCAAAAAAATAATGTTGATAATCTGAGGGCCAGGAATACCACTCATTGGACTCTCGGATCTTGTGGCAAAGCCAATGGGAATGTGTGAGATATACAGAAGCAGACTCTGCTCAAGTGGCTAGATTTTTTTTAAGATGGTTGTTCAGCGAACTCTCTCACTAACATCGGTTACGTTCCTAAATGCATTGAATAATTGGGCCTGAATTCATTAAGGAGTTCCAAGCTTTCCAAATTGTAAAAGCTTGAAAACAATCTGTTACTCCTGGATGCTGAACTCTAGTGTAGCCAAATGGTTAGTAAAATATGAATGAAATGTTTGTGATCCAGTTGCTAGGCATTCATATAATGGAAATGCTTCTTTAAATCTACATTAACTGAAATTATTCTTAACCAACTTGTATTTACATCTGTTTGCTTCATTTCATTTCTTCAGGGAAACAGCATCAAGAAATCGGTAAGTTTAATTTTTCTCCACATAGAACCTTTTCTATTAAGTCATTTGCTGTTCTGTTATTTATGATGATGATAAAAGTGATATCAACTTGAAAATCACTTAGAATATGAATGATAACATATGGATACTAATTCAGTATGTGGGTAATGGGGACTCATAAAGAAACTGTTATTTGAAATGTGTCCTCTTGGAGGGTGAAATTCACACAGTGCCAGAGGCTCCATGTAGCGGAGGACTAAAAGGAATCTGTGCCCCCCCCCCAAATGAACTTTTGCCTTATCTGACAAGTAAATAATTTTGGCCAACATGGAACCTCATCTGAGAGAGCAATTAATGTTAAAAAGAAAATGGAGAATATGTGGGGAAACACAATAAAGAAATGAGTAAGCTTTGTGGTCTTTCCTTCAACAAAGAAAACTTAATCTAAATTTGTCTTCTCATATTTTAATTTTTTAACCCAGAAAAAGAGAGGCCAAATGGTGCACCACTAACAGTAGTTAAGCCTTGTCTACATTAATGGGAAAAGTCAACTTAAGATAAGCAACTCCAGCTATATTAATTACATAGCAGGAATCAATTGCTATAGCTGGAGTCAATGTATCTTAAATATTTTGTTTTTGTTTTTGTTGGTGCCATCCACATAGAAGGAGGTCTCCTGACTGCTTTCCTTGCTCCTTATGAGGAGCAGGAGCACTAGAGCCCACAGGGGAGCCCTCTAAGTTCAAATTAGCAAGTCTTCACTAGATACGCTACTTGGAATCCTGAAAGATTGACTGCAGCATCATTGATCTTCTGCATAGTGTAGACATGACCTTAGAGCCGGGCCTTTTACCAGTGAGTGTCGGCTCAAATACTAAATGCATAAGTTGTATCAGTACCAGAATAGTACAGCAAAAGCTTTAACTGTTTGTCATGAATGGGAGGGGTAATAATCTTTTCTGGATGTTCCAGCCATTCAATTAACTAGTCTTTTCATGGTGGTTAACTCTTGAAACTTAACCCTAATTGTCTTGCCTCTAAGGGATAAAGCCATAGACAATGGGTCCTAGAAAGTCTTCAGGAATGCTAGGGAAGTAGGAAGTGAGTTTGCAGGAGGCCAGAAGAGCCAATGGAAACAGTGTGTGAGTTTTTTAATTGGAAGCAGTTACCTTCCTGTTCCTGTGTTTGTATGACCAGAGCAGAGCTGGTCAAACATGAATTGAGCCAGGGAGCAGGGAATGGAGGATTCAGTGACATCCATGCCTGGGGAAGGACTAAATCTTGGAACAGCAGGTATGTGAGTAGAACAGGAAATGTTTAGTCAGACGGAATCAGATTTTCTTTATGTTGGGATTGGTGGACTTCTCTGTGCTCAGCTAATACAACTACCCCCTTACACTATAGCAGTGTTTCTTAAACTGTGTTCCGTGGCAAACCAGAGTGCCATGGAGAACAACAGAGTTCAAAATGACCACCCTTAAAAGGACAGGTGACTTTTTTTCCCCTCAATAATTTCCCTCCGACTCTATTGTTTTCTTTTTTTTTGCTCAATAACTTTTTCTTGGCCAAGACCCATGAATTTTAACCAGTCACTGCTTAACATTCACAGAAGTCAGACAGCCATGTAAAAATGGAAAAATGCTCCTAATAACAATTTATATTTATTTCTGTTTATTTTGTGGGGGGCATCAAAATACAAAAATTGGTAAGTGTCATGCTCTTTCCACCAATGAGGAAAACTTTTGTATAAATATGTCCCTTTCTTAAGTGTGTCTATTAATTTATTTTGGGTGGAGTATTTTAACCATAAAAAGATGAAATCTTTGCCATTGACTTCAGTACATCTAGGTTCAAGAACTAAATGCACATTTCACCAGAACAATAATGTTGATAATCTGGAGGCCAAGAATACCACTCTTTGGACTCTTGGAGCTTCCAGCAAAGCCAGTGTGTGAGATGTATGGAAGCAGGACTGGGGTCTAGTGGCTAGATATTTAAAGATGGTTGGTCAGTGAACTCTCACTAAAATCTGTTAGGTTCCCAAATGTGTTGAAAAATTGGCCTCGAATTCCAAAAGGAATTAAAAACTTCGAATTATAAATGCTTGAAAATAATCAGTTATTGTTGGACGCTGCACTCTAGTGTAGCCACATGGTCAGTTAAACATGAATGAAATGTTTGTGATCCAGTTGCTAGGCATTCATATCATGGAAACACTTCTATAAATCTACATTAACTGAAATTATCCTTAACCAACTTGTATTTACATCTGTTTGCTTCATTTCATTTCTTCAGGGAAACAGCGTCAAGAAATCAGTAAGTTTAATTTTTCTCCACATAGAACCTTTTCTATTAAGTTGTTTGCTGTTCTGTTGTTTATGATCATGATAAAAGTGATATCAACGTGAAAGTCACTTGGAATATGAATGATGACCGTTGGATCCTAATTCAGTATGTGGGTAATGGGGAATCCTAAAGAAACTGTTATCTGAAATGTGTCTTCTCTGAGGGTGAAATTCACACAGTGCCAGGGGCACCATGAAGTGAAGGGCTAGAAGGACTCTGTGCCCTCAAATGAACTTGGATCCTCATCTAAGAGAGGGGTTGATGTTAAAAAGAAAATGGGGAGTGGACGGGGAAACACAATACAGAATGAGCAGGCTTCATGGTCTCCCCTTCAACAAAGAAAACTTAATCTGAATTTGTCTTCTCATGTTTTATTTTTTTATCCCCAAAAAAAGAGAGTCCAGATGGTGCAGCACTAACAACAAGAGTTAGGTCTTGACTACACTGACAGGGAAAGTCAACGTAAAATAAGCAACCCCAGCTATATTAATTGCATAGAGGGAGTCCATGTATTTTAAATAGTTTTGGGCTTTGGTTTGGTTTTTGTTGGTGCCATCCACATAGCAGGAGTTCTCCTAGCTGCTTTCCTTACTCCTTTTGAGGAGCAGGAGTACTGGAACGTACAGGGGAGCCCTCTTAGTTCAAATTAGCAAGTCTTCACTAGACCCGCTAATTGGAATCCTGAAAGATCAACTGCAGCATCATTGATGTTCTGCACAATGTAGACGTGATCTTAGAGCCGGACCTTTTACCACAGAGTGTTGGATCAAACACTAAAAGCATAAGTTGTATCACTAACAGAATAGTACAGCAAAAGCTTTAACTGTTAGCAACCAAGTAGTGTTTCAGCAAGTTTGTTTTCTCTCTGCTGTTGTTAATAGAAATAACTTTAAGACCATGATTTCCTGTGTCCTAGAAGGCAGGAGATTCTGTGTGCACATACCTAAGACTGCAAAGCCAAAATACTAGGAGACATTAGTTTTCCAAACTCTCTCCAGTGGGAGGGTTCAAGAGCTTGAGGATAGCCTACAGAAAGAATTTCCAAATGTGTCTGCCTGGGCTTTCAAAGGGGTTTTGCATTTGTTGCTAGCAGCAATACCAATCCAGGGCCAATGAATCTTTCATCTTCCAGCGTTTTCAAACAGAAGCCCTTAATGGCGGGGTATTTCAAAGTCTCTTGCGGGCCCCCAGCTTCTGCACCCAGAGTGCTAGAGTGGGGAATGGCCTTGAAACCAACATGTTGGTAGACAGGGAGTGCTGGTAGTTTAAACATGATGGTTAAAATGGTGGCAGTGGTTCTCTATGCAGGAGGGAGCGTGGGGCTGAGGGTTGGAGTCCAGGAAAGGACATGGGCTGTGGGAGGGAGTTTGCATGCATGAGGAGGATTGAGATGTGGGAGAGAGATTGGGGTGCTAGATCTGGGAGAAGGGTGGTCACTTTGGACAATTTCCTCTAAGCCACAATTATCTCTGTGGCTCCTAGGTGAGGACACATCATGGTCACATGGCTCTGCCTGCTGTCTCCACCCTTGCAGCTCCCATTGGTCGTGGTTCCCAGGGGGCAAGGTGAAGGCAGTATGCAGAACCATGCAGCCATGCCGTGTCTCCGCCTGAGGACCACAGAAACTTTCCTGACTTGGGGGGAGCCACCCGACAGGAGCACTCTCATTCAGCACCCTGAAATCCCTTGTGTATCCTGACTCTCTGTTCCAAGTCCCCACATGGACTCTGTCTCCTAGAACCCGCAATCTCTCCCATGTCCCAGTCCCCTGCTGGCTGTTCAACAACCTCATTATAACCAGCATTTCAAAGTAGATCAGAAATGCCGGTTTATAGAGCATGCTGGTTGGGGGCGTAGGGGTGGAGTGGGTATGGGTACAGGATAAGAGCTTTTATTTTATGGATAATTTAAGGCTTGATATTACATTCTATTCACACCTAAAGCTCCCAGCAAAGTGAATGAAAACACGTAATGAGCAAGGAAGCAGTTTTGGGGTCTAAGGGCTAGTTTATTAAAGGTATTTGAACACCTAATGCCAATTGAAATTAGTGGGAGTAAGGACCTTCAAATATCTTGAAATTCTGGCCGTAATTCCACAGAGAACTCAACATTTTTAGAACGCTAAGCCCTTGAAAATAATCTATTCTATTTTGATACTTCGGCTTAGAGTAGACACAAAATGAATAAAATGTGATTAAAATGTTTAATCATTTTCAAAGTTCTAGAATTTTTGAAATCTGAAATTCTGAAATCTCCATTCACTGAAAATATTCAAAATCTTTGAATATTCAAAATCTTTGAATAGTCATTGAAAATATTCCAAATATTCAAGTCAACCTTTTGTTTATCTCTATTTGCTTTATTTACTGTGATTAGGGAAATATCTTGAAAATATTTAGTTCAAATATTCTCTTAATTGAGCTTTGCCTTTGAAGTAGTTTGCTGCTCTTATTAATGTTTATAATTAACAATAATTTAGAAGGCAACAATAAGTTTAAAATCACAAGACATGGCAGACATAATAAACTGACAACAATTCAGTATGGAGGTAATGGGAAGCCACAAAACTTTAAAATGTATCTTTTCTGAGGGTGAAATTCACTGAGTGCTGGAGGCAACATGAAGTGGGAAGCCCCAGTGTCCTTTCACTCTTCTGACAAGTAAATAGTTTGGTCAGAATTTCATCATGCTACAGGCCATGTGTACCTTTATTTCAGGAGCCGTTATTTCATTTCATTTTTAAAATAAATCCAGAGGAGACTGAACCTGGTGAATTATATTCGCCCGCTGCAAGATTGCAAAGATTCCCCCGTTGTTCCAGGACACCGTGATCTGCATCAGCCTTTTAATAGGCACCGAGAACTTCTTCCCTCTGGAACTAGATTGAATAAATTGACTGGAGCATGTGGAGGAGGAAGAAGCAGAGCAGTCAAACTCCTGTCCGCTCCCCATCCTCTTCTGCTTCCTCCCGCCCCACCTATTCATTTATTCCCCGCTCCATGCCAGTGGGCCTAGGGAACGAGGAAAGGCCCTTTCTCTCCTCTGGCAGGTGAATGTTGGGTGTGATTTGTATTGGGGGAGCAGTCTGTGATTCCATTTATTGTTACAAAAAACTGGGATGAGACTCGGTCTCATAAATGCTGTCCCCGTAAGTGTAATCTGGAAAAGTGGTAAGCAGTAGAAATTTTGGGTTTGAATAGCAATGAAGCCTCTGCCTAAACTTCAGTATTGACAATAGCGTAGAAAGTAAAAACCTTTATACCTCAAGAAATCCATCGAAAACCCACGAATTGTAGACAATCAGTGCTTAATGTTCCCGGAAGTCAGACAGCCATGTAAAAATGGGAAAATACTCCTAATCACAACTTATATTTATTTCTGTTTATTTTTTTAGTTGAACGGGATACAGAAATTGGTAAGTGTTGTGTTCTTTCCTCCAATGAGGAAAACTTTTGTATAATTATATCCCCTTATAAGGGTGTCTATTAATTTGTGTATTATTTTGTGGGGGTATTTTAACCATAAAAAGATTAAATATTTTCCATTGATTTCAATGCATGTAGGTCAAGCACTAAAAGCACATTCCACCAAAACAATAATGCTGATAATTGGAGGTCCAGGAATACCACTCTTTGGACCCTCTGTGCTCTTGGTAAAGCCGACATGAATGCATGAGAGATAAGGAAGCAGGACTAAGCTCTAGTGGCTAGATTGTTCTAGATGGTTGTTCAGCGAGCTCTCTCATTAAAATCAGTTAGGTTCCTAAATGTGTTGAATAATTGGGCCCGAATTCCATAAGTAATTCCAAGCTTTCCAAATTGCAAATGCTTGAAAATAATCAGTTATTGTTGGACACTGAGCTCTGGTGTAGCCACATGGTTAGTTAAACATAAATGAAATGTTTATTTAGTTGCTAGACATTCATATCATGGAAACACTTCTTTAAATCTACATTAACTGAAATTATTCTTAACCAACTTGTATTTACATCTGTTTTATTGATTTGATTTGATTTCATTTCTTCAGGGAAACAGCATCAAGAAATCAGTAAGTTTTAATTTTTCTCCACTAGAACCTTTTCTATTAAGTTGTTTGCTGTTTTGTTATTTATGATGATGATAAAAGTGATATCAACGTGAAAGTCACTTGGAATATGAATGATGACATATGGATCCTAATTCAGTGTGTGGGTAATGGGGAATCATAAAGAAACTGTTAGCTAAAATGTGTTTTCTCTGAGGGTGAAATTCACACAGTGCCAGGGGCACCATGAAGTGAAGGGCTAGAAGGACTCTGCCCTCAAATGAACTTGGATCCTCATCTAAGAGAGGGGTTGATGTTAAAAAGAAAATGGGGAGTGGATGGGGAAACACAATACAGAATGAGCAGGCTTCATGGTCTCTCCTTCAACAAAGAAAACTTAATCTAAATATGTCTCCTAGTGTTTTACCTTTTTATCCCAAAAAAAGAGAGTCCAGACGGTGCGGCACTAACAACAGGAGTTAGCCTTGTCTACGTTACTGGGCAAAGTCAACTTAAGATAAGCAACCCCAGCTATATTAATTGCATAGCGGGAGTCAATGTATTTTAAATAGTTTTTTGGTTTTGGTTTGGTTTTTGTTGGTGCCATCCACATAGCAGGAGGTCTTTTGACTGTTTTCCTTACTCCTTATGAGGAGCAGCAGTACTGGCACCTACAGGGGAGCCCCCTTAGTTCAAACTAGCACGTCTTCATTACACCCGCTAATTGGAATTCTGAAAGATCAACTACAGCATCTTCGATCTTCTGCATAGTGTAGATGTGACCTTAGAGGTGGGCCTTTTACCAGTGAGTGTTGGCTCAAATACTAAATGAATAAGATGCATCACTAACAGAATAGTTCAGCAAAACTTAACTGTCTGTCATGAATAGGAGGGGTAATAATCTTTTCTGGATCTTCCAGCCATTCAATTAACTAAAGTCTTTTCATGGTGGTTAACTCTTGAAACTTAACCCTAATTGTCTTGCCAGTAAGGGTTAAAGTCCTAGACAGTGGGTCCTAGAAAGTCTCCAGCAATGCTAGGGAAGCAGGAAGTGAGTTAGCAGAGGGTCAAAAGAGAGAATGGAAATAGAGTATGGGGCTTTTGAATTGGAAGGAGTGACCTTCCTTTTCCTGTCTTTGTGGGACCAGAGCAGAACTGGTCAAACATGAATTGAGCCAGGGAGCAGGGAATGGAGGATTCAGTGACATCCAGGCCTAGGGAAGAACTAAATCTTGCAACAGCAGGTATGTGAGTAGAACAGGAAAGGTTTAGTCAGACAGAATCAGACACTATAACTTTCCTAAATGAATCTCAAGGAAACAATTCTCTGTGCTTTCCTTCCCGCCCACCCCCGCACACCACCTTTTTTTCCCCCTGTTGCTCTGTAATACTTAGCAACCAAGTAGTGTTTCAGCAAGTATGTTTTCTCTCTGTTGTTGTTAATAGAAATAACTTTAAGACCATGATTTTATTCCTATGTCCTAGAAGGCAGGAGATTCTGTGTGCACATACCTAAGACTGCAAAGCCAAAATACTAGGAGATTAGTTTTCCAAGCTCTCTCCAGTGGGAGTGTTAAAGAGCTTGAGGGTAGCCCACAAGAAGAATTTCCAAATGTGTCTTCCTGGGTTTTCAAAGGGTTTTTGCATTTGTTGCTGGCAGCAATACCAATCCAGGGCTGTAGGGAATAATTTCCGGACACACTCGGTGCAGGTGAAAACAAGCTGAGGATTTATTATACACCAGCACTGGTGGAGTACCCACCAGGGATTAACCTGGAGGGACACTGGTGAAACCAAGGCATACATGAGATTATCTAGGTATGGAAGGAAGTGATTTGATAGGCCTAGCAGCTGAAATGAGATGAGCACATAAGCCAATGATCTACGAAGGTTACACAGTATTTCTGTCCATTGCTAATTAAACATCTTTCTCAGTAATACAGATGGTAGCCCTAACAAGCTGTATGAGCCAACATAAACAAAACATAACATAACATAAACAAAGGCATATTGATGGGAGCTGGTGGTCAGATAGAAGACCGTTGCCTCTCTCAATTGACATCATCCTTGGGATCCAGGCTTATCTAGTATCACAGGAGTCAGTGAGAAAACCCGTGCAGCCTCTTATCAGAAAGTGAAGGCCTCTTGGAATGTGGTTGCCAGGGGAACCAGGGTCATGGAGCTATGTCTGTCTGTGTGTTTTTCAGACCTGGCCTACTAATTTAAGATTTGAGTTCTCCAGTTCTCAGCAAGATACCATGGACTGCCTCAATTTACCCTACAAGGGCCAAGGAATCTTTGATCTTGCAGTGTTTTCAAACAAAAGCCCTTAATGGCGGGGTATTTCAAATTCTCTTGCAGGCCCCCAACTTCTGCACCCAGAGTGCCAGAGTGGGGAACGGCCTTGAAACCAGCATGTTGGCAGACAGGGAGTGCTGGTAGTGCTGGGGGGTGGAGCGGGTATGGGTACAGGATAAGAGCTTTTATTTTATGGATAATTTTAAGGCTTGATATTACATTCTATTCACACCTAAAGCTCCCAGCAGAGTGAGTGAGAACACGTAATGAGCAAGGAAGCAGTTTTGGGGTCTAAGGGCTAGTTTATTAAAGGTATTTGAACACCTAATGCCAATTGAAATTAGTGGGAGTAAGGACCTTAAATATGTTGAAATTCTAGCCGTAATTCCACAGGGAACTCAACGTTTTTAGAACGCTAAGCCCTTGAAAATAATCTATTCTATTTTGATACTTCGGCTTAGAGTAGACACAAAATGAATAAAATGTGAATAAAATGTTTAATCATTTTCAAAGTTCTAGAATTTCTGAAATTTTTAAAATCTGAAATTCTGAAATCTCCATTCACTGAAAATATTCAAAATCTTTGAATAGTCACTGAAAATATTCCAAATATTCAAGTCAACCTTTTGTTTATCTCTATTTGCTTTATTTACTGTGATTAGGGAAATATCTTGAAAATATTTAGTTCAAATATTCTCTTAATTGAGCTTTGCCTTTGAAGTAGTTTGCTGCTCTTATTAATGTTTAAAATTAACAATAATTTAGAAGGCAACAATAAGTTTAAAATCACAAGACATGCCAGACATCATGAACTAACAACAATTCAGTATGGAGGTAATGGGAAGCCACAAAACTTTAAAATGTATCTTTTGTGAGGGTGAAATTCACTGAGTGCTGGAGGCAGCATGAAGTGGGAAGCCCCAGTGTCCTTCCACTTTTCTGACAAGTAAATAGTTTGGTCAGAATTTCATCATGCTACAGGCCATGTGTACCTTTATTTCAGGAGCTGTTATTTCATTTCATTTTTAAAATAAATCCGGAGGAGATTGAACCTGGTGAATTATACTCGCCCGCTGCAAGATTGCAAAGATTCCCCCGTTGTTCCAGGACACCGTGATCTGCATCAGCCTGTTAAAAGGCACCGAGAACTTCTTCCCTCTGAAACTAGATTGAATAAATTGACTGGAGCATGTGGAGGAGGAAGAAGCCGACCACTCAAACTCCTGTCCGCTCCCCATCCTCTTCTGTTTCCTCCCGCCACACCTATTCATTTATTCCCCACTTCATGCCAGTTAGCCTAGGGAATGAGGAAAGGCCCTTTCTCTCCTCTGGCAGGTGAATGTTGGGTGTGATTTGTATTGGGGGAGCAGTCTGTGATTCCATTTATTGTTACAAAAAACTGGGATGAGACTCGGTCTCATAAATGCTGTCCCCGTAAGTGTAATCTGGAAAAGTGGTAAGCAGTAGAAATTTTGGGTTTGAATAGCAATGAAGCCTCTGCCTAAACTTCAGTATTGACAATAGCGTAGAAAGTAAAAACCTTTTTACCTCAAGAAATCCATCGAAGACCCGTGAATTGTAGACAGTCAGTGCTTAACATTCCCGGAAGTCAGACAGACGTGTAAAAATGGGAAAATGCTCCTAATAACAACTTATATTTATTTCCATTAATTTTTTTTAGTTGATCGGGATACAGAAATTGGTAAGTGTTGTGTTCTTTCCTCCAATGAGGAAAACTTTTGTATAATTATGTACCCTCATAAGGGTGTCTATTAATTTGTGTATTAGTTTGTGAGAAGTATTTTAACCATGAAAAGATTAAATATTTTCCATTGATTTCAATGCATGTAGGTCAAGCACTAAATGCACATTCCACCAAAACAATAATGCTGATAATTGAAGGTCTAGGAATACCACTCTTTGGACCCCCTCTGCTCCTGGCAAAGCTGACATGAATGCGCGAGCGATACGGAAGCAGGACTAAGCTCTAGTGGCTAGATTGTTCTAGATGGTTGTTCAGCTAGGTTAGGTTCCTAAATGCATTTAAGAACTGGACCCGAATTCCATAAGAAATTCCAAGCTTTCCAAATTGTAAATGCTTGAAAATAATCAGTTATTGTTGGACACTGAGCTCTGGTGTAGCCACATGGTTAGTTAAACATAAATGAAATGTTTATTTAGTTGTTAGACATTCATATCATGGAAACACTTCTTTAAGTCTACATTAACTGAAATTATCCTTAATCAACTTGTATTTACATCTGTTTGCTATATTTCATTTCTTCAGGGAAACAGCGTCAAGAAATCAGTAAGTTTAATTTTTCTCCACATAGAACCTTTTCTATTAAGTTGTTTGCTGTTCTGTTATTTATGATGATGATAAAAGTGATATCAATGTGGAAGTCACTTGGAATATGAATGATGACATATGGATCCTAATTTAGTATGTGGGTAATGGGGAATCCTAAAGAAACTGTTAGCTAAAATGTGTTTTCTCTGAGGGTGAAATTCACACAGTGCCAGGGGCACCATGAAGTGAAGGGCTAGAAAGACTCTGCCCTCAAATGAATTTGAATCCTCATCTAAGAGACGGGTTGATGTTAAAAAGAAAATGGGGAGTGGACGGGGAAACACAATACAGAATGAGCAGGCTTCATGGTCTCGCCTTCAAAAAAGAAAATTTAATCTAATTTGTTTCCTCGTGTTTTATCTTTTAATCCCAAAAAAAGAGAGTACAGATGGTGTGGCACTAACGACAAGAGTTAGCCTTGTCTACACTAATGAGGAAAGTCAACTTAAGATAAGCAACCCCAGCTATATTAATTGCATAGCGGGAGTCAATGTATTTTAAATAGTTTTTTGGTTTTGGTTTGGTTTTTGTTGATGCCGTCCACACAGCAGGAGGTCTTCTGGCTGCTTTCCTTACTCCTTACGAGGAGCAGGAGTACTGGCACCTACAGGAGAGCCCCCTTAGTTCGAACTAGCACGTCTTCATTACACCCGCTAATTGGAATTCTGAAAGATCAACTACAGCATCTTCGATCTTCTGCATAGTGTAGACGTGACCTTAGAATCGGGCCTTTTACCAGTAAGTGTTGGATCAAACACTAAATGCATAAGATATATCACTAACAGAATAGGTCAGGAAAAGCTTTAACTGTCTGTCATGAATAGGAGGGGTAATAATCTTTTCTGGATGTTCCAGCCATTCAATTAATTAAAGTCTTTTCATGGTAGTTAACTCTTGAAACTTAACCCTAATTGTCTTGCCAATAAGGGTTAAAGCCCTAGACAGTGGGTCCTAGAAAGTCTCCAGGAATCCTAGGGAAGAAGGAAGTGAGTTAGCTGAGGGTCAAAAGAGAGAATGGAAATAGAGTATGGGGTTTTTGAATTGGAAGGAGTGACCTTCTTTTCCCTGTCTTTGTGGGACCAGAGCAGAACTGGTCAAACATGAATTGAGCCAGGGAGCAGGGAATGGAGGATTCAGTGACATCCATACCTAGGGAAGGACGAAATCTTGGAACAGCAGGTATGTGAGTAGAACAGGAAAGGTTTAGTCAGACAGAATCAGACACTATAACTTTCCTAAATGAATCTCAGGGAACCAATTCTCTGTGATTTCATCTCCCCACTCCCTTTTTTCCCCCCTGTTGCTCTGTAACACTTAGGAACCAAGTAGTGTTTCAGCAAGTATGTTTTCTCTCTGTTGTTATTAATAGAAATAACTTTAAGACCATGATTTTATTCCTATGTCCTAGAAGGCAGGAGATTCTGTGTGCACATACCTAAGACTGCAAAGCCAAAATACTAGGAGATTAGTTTTCCAAGCTCTCTCCAGTGGGAGAGTTAAAGAGCTTGAGGGTAGCCTATAGGAAGAATGTCCAAATCTGTCTTCCTGGGTTTTCAAAGGGTTTTTGCATTTGTTGCTAGCAGCAATGCTAATCCAGGGCCAAGGAATCTTTGATCTTGCAGCGTTTTCAAACAGAAACCCTTAATGGTGGAATATTTCAAAGTCTCTTGTGGGCCCCTAGCTTCTGCACCAGAGTGCCAGAGTGGGGAACGGCCTTGAAACCAGCATGTTGGCAGACAGGGAGTGCTGGTAGTTTAAACACGCTGGTTAAAAAGGTGGGAGTGGTTCTGTATGCAGGAGGGAGCGTGGGGCTGAGGGTTGGAGTCCAGGAAAGGACATGGGCTGTGGGAGGGAGTTTGGGGGCATGAGAAGGATTGAGATGTGGAAGAGATTGGGGTGCTAGATCTGGGGGAGGGGTGCTCTCTTTGAACCATTTCCTGTAAGCCACATGTATCTCTGGAGCTCTCAGGTGAGGACACATTATGGTCACATGGCTCTGCCTGCTGTCTCCGCCCCTGCAGCTCCCATTGGCCGTGGTTCTCAGGGGGCATGGTGGAGGCAGCATGCAGAACCATGCAGCCATGCCTTGTTTCCACCTGAGGATCACTGAGACTTTCCTGACTTGGGGGGAGCCACCCGACAGGAGCACCGTTATTCAGCACCCTGAAATCCCTTGTGTATCCCGACTCTCTGCTCCAAGTCCCCACCTGGATCTATACTCTCTCCTAAAGCCTGCGTCCTGCATCCTCTCCCATGTCCCAGTCCCCTGCTGGCTGCACAAAAACTTCATTATAACCAGCATTTGAAAATAGATCAGAAATGCCGGTTTATAGAGCGTGCTGGTGGGAGGTGGAGCGAGTATGGGTACAGGATAAGAGCTTTTATTTCATGGATAATTTTAAGGCTTGATATTACATTCTATTCACACCTAAAGCTCCCAGCAAAGTGACTGAGAACACGTAATGAGCAAGGAAGCAGTTTTGAGGTCTAAGGGCTAGTATATTGAAGGTATTTGAACACCTAATATCAATTGAAATTAGTGGGAGTAAGGACCTTAAATATCTTGAAATTCTAGCCGTAATTCCACAGGGAACTCAACGTTTTTAGAACGCTAAGCCCTTGAAAATAATCTATTCTATTTTGATACTTTGGCTTAGAGTAAACACAAAATGAATAAAATGTGAATAAAATGTTTAATCATTTTCAAAGTTCTAGAATTTCTGAAATTTTTGAAATCTGAAATTCTGAAATCTCCATTCACTGAAAATATTTAAAATCTTTGAATATTCAAAATCTTTGAATAGTCACTGAAAATATTCCAAATATTCAAGTCAACCTTTTGTTTATCTCTATTTGCTTTATTTACTGTGATTAGGGAAATATCTTGAAAATATTTAGTTCAAATATTCTCTTAATTGAGCTTTGCCTTTGAAGTAGTTTGTTGCTCTTATTAATGTTTATAATTAACAATAATTTAGAAGGCAACAATAAGTTTAAAATCACAAGACATGCCAGACATCATGAACTGACAACAATTCAGTATGGAGGTAATGGGAAGCCACAAAACTTTAAAATGTATCTTTTGTGAGGGTGAAATTCACTGAGTGCTGGAGGCAACATGAAGTGGGAAGCCCCAGTGTCCTTCCACTCTTCTGACAAGTAAATAGTTTGGTCAGAATTTCATCATGCTATAGGCCTTGTGTACCTTTATTTCAGGAGCCGTTATTTCATTTCATTTTTAAAATAAATCCAGAGGAGACTGAACCTAGTGAATTATACTCGCCCGCTGCAAGATTGCAAAGATTCCCCGGTTGTTCCAGGACACCGTGATCTGCATCAGCCCTTTAATAGGCACCGAGAACTCCTCCCCTCTGGAACTAGATTGAATAAATTGACTGGAGCATGTGGAGGAGGCAAAAGCCGACCAGTCAAACTCCTGTCCACTCCCCATCCTTTTCTGCTTCCTCCCGTCCCACCTATTCATTTATTCCCCACTCCATGCCAGTGGGCTTAGGGAACGAGGAAAGGACCTTTCTCTCCTCTGGCAGGTGAATGTTGAGTGTGATTTGTATTGGGGGAGCAGTCTGTGATTCCATTTATTGTTACAAAAAACTGGGATGAGACTCAGTCTCATAAATGCTGTCCCCGTAAGTGTAATCTGGAAAAGTGGTATGCAGTAGAAATTTTGGGTTTGAATAGCAATGAAGCATCTGCCTAAACTTCAGTATTAACAATAGTGTAGAGCAGAACATAAGAGATGGAGAAAGTAAAAGCCTTTTTACCTCAAGAAACCCATTGAAGACCCATGAATTGTAGACAGTCAGTGCTTAACGTTCCTGGAAGTCAGACAGCCGTGTAAAAATGAGAAAATGCTCCTAATAGCAACTTATATTTATTTCCATTTATTTTTTTAGTTGATCAGGATACAGAAATTGGTAAGTGTTGTGTTCTTTCCTCCAATGAGGAAAACTTTTGTATAATTATGTCCCCTCATAAGGGTGTCTATTAATTTGTGTATTGTTTTGTGGGGAGTATTTTAACCATAAAAAGATTACATATTTTCCATTGATTTCAATGCATGTAGGTCAAGCACTAAATGCACATTCCACCAAAACAATAATGCTGATAATTGAAGATCCAGGAATACCACTCTTTGGACCCTCTGTGCTCTTGGCAAAGCCGACATGAATGCATGAGAGATAAGGAAGCAGGACTAAGCTCTAGTGGCTAGATTGTTCTAGATGGTTGTTCAGCGAACTCTCTCATTAACATCAGTTAGGTTCCTAAATGCGTTGAATAATTGGGCCTGAATTCCATACGGAACTCCAAGCTTTCCAAATTGTAAATGCCTGAAAATAATCCGTTACTCCTGGACGCTGAACTCTAGTGTAGCCACATGGTTAGTTAAACATGAATGAAATATTTGTGATCCAGTTGCTAGGCATTCATATCATGGAAACGCTTCTTTAAAATCTACATTAACTGAAATTATTCTTAACCAATTTGTATTTACATTTGTTTGCTTTATTTTATTTCTTCAGGGAAACAGCGTCAAGAAATCAGTAAGTTTTCTCCATATAGAACCTTTTATATTAAGTTCTTTGCTATTTTATTGTTTATGATGATAAAGGAGATAGCAACTTAAAAATCACATGGAAGGTCAAAGATAACATATGTATACTAATTCAGTGTGTGGGTATTGGGGAATCATAAATAAACTGTTATCTGAAATGTATCTTCTCAGAAGGTGAAATTCTCACTGTGCTGGAGGAGTGTTGTGCTCTTTCCTCCTACAAGGAAAATGTTTGTATAAATTTGTCACATCATAAGGGTGTTTATTAATTTGTGTTCCATTTTCATAAATAGGGTCCTCACGTCCAACCCCCTGCCCAATGCAGGACCAATCCCAAGTCAATCATCCCAGCCAGGGCTTTGTCAAGCCGAGACTTAGGGTATGTCTAGATTACATGCCTCTGTTAGCAGAGACATGTAAAAATAGGCTACCCAACATAGTCAATGAAGTGGGGATTTAAATATCCCCGGCTTCATTAAAATAAAAATGGCCGCTGTGCTGTGCCAGCTCAGCTGATCGTCGACACAGCGCGCAAGTCAAGCTGCGGATCAGTCGACAAGGGAAGCCTTTATTGACCACTCTTGTAAACCCTCCCACACTGTAACTTGAGACCATTGCTCCTTGTTCTGCCATCTGTCACTACTGAGAACAGCCTTTCTCCAGCCTCTTTGGAACCCCCTTCAGGAAGTTGAAGGCTGCTATCAAATCCTCCCTCACTCTTCTCTTCTGCAGACTAAACAAACCCAAATCCCTCAGCTTCTCCTCATAGGTCATCTGCTCTAGCTCCTGAATCATTTTGGTTGCACTCCCTGGACCCTTTTCAATGCGTCCACATTCTTTCTGTAGTGGGGGGTCTAAAATGGGGTGGGAACAAGGGTTTGGATCCAAAACCCTGCCTACTTCCCATTCTGTTCTGTCCACTCCCCACCTACATATTCATTTGTTCCTGCGTAGATCCCAGTGGATGTTAGGAGTTAGTAAACATCACATGGACACTCTGCTCCCGGCATGGCGGATCAGCAGGTGCCCAGGTTCAAGCTCCAGCTGGTTGGCTTCTTGGGGAGCAGAGAGCTGAGAGCCCGGGTGGCAGCTGGACTCCAGATGGTCAGCTCTGCGGGGAGCAGGAAGCTGAGAACCCAGGGGGCTCCTGGAGCTGAGCTCCTGGGTGTAAGCAGGCTCCCAGACTGGGCTCTCAGCCCCACACTGCTCCTCTGCAGTCAGGGTGAGAGCTCCTGGTGAGGGTGTGCACCAGTGGCAGGAGGGCAGCGTGCACATGAAAACCACAGTAATTACCGTGGTGGCTGTAAGTCGACCTGATGTTCCTTTTCCTTTTTCAAAAGGAATGTACTGCTGGGTGGCCTCTGTTGGTTTGCAGGACCAAAAACCACATGGAAACAATTTCCCCTCCCGCTGTTGCCAGAGGCTCCACAGAGCCCCAGCCTCAGCCACAGAAACATGCAATCAAAGGGCGGGCAGTCCTTTGTGTATAGGTCCTAGGGGGCTGGCTAAGCAAATCGCTTCCTTGGCTTGTTCGGAGGTGGCTTGCGGCTCCGCCCCACTCAAACCCGGCCTTTTTCCTGGTTACACGAACGGTAGCAGAAATCTCCTTGTGCCCCCCGGAGATTCGGTCTGTTTCCAAGATGTATTCCCGTACTGGGATGATCAAAACACTTGCCATGAACAGGGGACCTGGTCCGCTGCTCATTCGCACTCGGGTGTGCACAATGAGTAGTCCCGTGGCACCTTAGAGACTAACAAATATACAGAATCATGAACTGAAATGTGCAAAATATATAGGAGCATGAACTTCTCATCCCCGGATGGCTTTTATCCCTGAAAGCTCATGATTCTATATAGTTGTTAGTCTCTAAGGTGCCACAGGGCTACTCATTTTTTTTAAATGTTACAGACTAACATGACTACCCCTCTGAGAGATTTTTCTCTTCTGCGAGATAACGTAACACTGACTTGTTTCTCTGTTTTGTTTTCAGACAAACTCCAGGCAGAGCTCAGTGCGGCTATGTTTACACTGGCCAGTTCTTGTGAAAGAAATATGCAAATGAGGCTAAGCATGGAATATCGCCGAGCCTCATTTGCATACCTAATGAGCCGCCATTTTGCGGAAGAGGCTTTCACTCCAGAAGGAGCTGTTTACAGTGCCTCTTCTTGTGCAAAAAAAAAAAGTGCCCGACAGACTAACGCATAGATTTGTAGTTGGTTTCTCAGGTGCTATGGGACCACTCATTGGTTTATGAGGGTTTTTTTTAAGATACAGACTAACGTGGCTCCCTCTGAGACCTCAGGGCCCAGCAGTTCCCAGCCCCTGTGTTCTTGCTGAATCAGTTGGGAAAGTAACAAACGTGCCCGGCACCTCTCCCGTGGCACGTTAAACACTGGCCATCCCCACCTGCCCTGCGCTGGGGAGCAGGGCTGGGGCTGCTGGGTGCTGGTGATGAGAGGGAGGGTGTTTGCCAGCTCCCTTCTCCCATGCAGAGACAGAGTTGCCTTGGCCAGACCTAGCCTTTGGCTTGGTTCAGTGACGGCTGGAGCTGTAGTTACGGAGCTCCCAGGGCTGAGCCCTGCTGGGGACAGTGTGTGTGTGGGAGGCGGGGGTAGACAACCCGGCCTACACTAGCCACAAGGTTACCGACCAGTGTAAACATAGCCTAAGGGTGTGTCTAGACTACAGGGTTTTTTCGAAAAAACTTCCCTTGCATCTAGACTGCTGCTGCATTCTTTCGAAAG
>JANRFK010000270.1:4878668-4898118 GCA_030068395.1 Apalone spinifera | reverse complement strand
TAGGAGGAGCATTGCCAGCAGATCCAGAGAAGTGATTATTCCACTTTATTCGGCACTGGTGAGGCCACACCTGGAATATTATGTCCAGTTCTGGCCCCCCCACTAGAGAAAGGATGTGGATGCTTTGGAGAGGGTCCAGTGGAGGGGAACCAAAATGATTAGGGAGCTGGAGCATGTGACCTACGAGGAGAGACTGAGGGATTTGGGTTTGTTTACTCTGCAGAAGAGAAGAGTGAGGGGGGATTTGATAGCAGCCTGCAACTTCCTGAAGGGAGATTCCAAAGAGGATGGAGAGAGGCTGTTCACAGTAGTGAGGGATGGCGGAAGAAGGAGCAGTGGTCTCAAGTTACAGTGGGGGAGGTCTAAGTTGAATATTAGGAAAAACTATTTCACTAGGAGGCTGATGAAGCACTGGAATGGGTTATCTAGGGAGGTAGTTGAATCTCCATCCTTAGAGGTTTTTAAGTCTCAGCTTGACAAAGCCCTGGCTGGGTTGATTTAGTTGGGATTGGTCCTGCCTTAGGCAGGGGGCTGGACATGATGACCTTCTGAGGCCTCTTCCAGCTCTATGATTTCTTTGATTCTATGACTTCTTTGTTTTGGTTTCACTCAGAAGTTTGATGGTGGTGGGATGCCTAATGTAGTGAATGCTAGTGGAAATGGGGAAGGTTTAGAAGTTAAAATAAAAAAACAGAACAAATACAAAATTACTTAGAACAATGAAATGTCTTCAAGTCACCAGAGCCTGATGAAACACATCCTAGAATACTCATGGAGCTGATAGAGGAGGTATCTGAGCCTTTACCTATCATTTTTGAAAAGTTATGGAGGTCAGAAGAGATACCAGAAGACTGGAAAAGGGCAAATACAGTGCCCATCTATAAAAGGGGAAATAGGAACAACCCAGGAAAGTAGAGACCACTTAGCTTAACTTCTGTGCCAGGAAATATAATGGAACAAATCATCAAGGAATTCATCTGCAAACATCTACAGGATAATAAGGTGATAGGTAACAGCCAGCATGGATCTGTAAAGAACAAATCATATCACACCACTCTGATAGCTTTCTCTAATAGGATAACATGTCTTTTTAGATAAGGGAGAAGCGGTGGCTCTGGTATACCTAGACTTTAGTAAACCATTTGATAAGGTATTGCATAACTTGTCTATCAATAAACTAGGGAAATACAACCTGGATGGGGCTACTATAGAAAAAATGAAATACAACCCAGATGGCTGCATAACTGCCTGGATAACTGTTCTCAGAGAGTAGTTATTAATGGTTCACTAGTCATGCTGGAAGGGCATAACAAGTGGGATTCCGCAGGGGTCTGTTTTGGGACCAGTTCTGTTCAATATTTTCAGCAGCAATTTAGATAATGGCATAAAGAGTACACTTATTAAGTTTGCAGGTGATACCACGCTGGGAGGGGTTGCAAGTGCTTTGAAGGACAGTTTCAGCATTCAAAATGATCTGGACAATCTGGATAAATGGTGTGAGGATGAAGTTCAATAGGATAAGTTCAATAAGGAAAAAAGCAAAGTGTCCACTTAGGAAAGAACAATCAGTTTCACACACACAGAATGGGAAGCAACTGTCTAGGAAAGAGCACTGCAGAAAGGGATCTAGGGGACCATACCGGACCACCAGCTGAACAGTGTGATACTGTTGCAAAAAAAAAAAAGATTCTGTCATAAATTAACAGGAGTGTTGTGAGCAAGACACGAGAAGTCATTCTTCTACTCTATGCTGCACCGATTAGGCCTCAATTGGAGTATTGTGCCCAGTACTGGGCACCATGTTTCAAGAAAGATGCGGAGAAATTGAAGAAGGTCCAGAGAAGAACAACAGAAATGACTGAAGTCTAGAAAACTTGACCCACAAGGGAAGACTGAAAGAACTAGGCTTTTTTAGTTTAGAAAAGAGTAGACTAAGAGGGGATATGATGGCAGTTTTCAAGTATCTAAAAGGATGTTACCTGGAGAAGGAGGGAGAAAGATTGTACTCCTGGGCCTCTGAGGATCGGACAAGAAGCAATGGACTTAAATTGCAGCAAAGGAGGTTCAGGTTGGACATTAGGAAAAACTTCCTATCCAGGTGGCTAAACACTAGAATAAATTGCTGAGGGAGACTGTGGATTTGCCATCACTGGAGATATTGGAGAGCAGGTTGGATAAACATCTATCCGGAATGATCTAGATAGTACTTGGTCCTGCCCTGAGCGCAGGGGATGGGACTTGATGATCTCCTGCGGTTCACTTCCAGTTCTAATATTCTATGACTCTTATTATTTCCTGTAACAGAGTTAATTATTACAGCACAATTCTATCAGGCAGACTCCTTTTTAACACAAGCTGTAGATATCTCGTGGGCTCCATGATTTTTTATTAAGAGCAGATAACGTAATATTGCATGACCCTCAGCCCTTCTGCACCTTTTAACAGTCATGTGTAAATGAAGGCAAAGAGCATCAACCAACACAGGAGCAAATCCTAAGAAGAAATGATGCCCCACAGTCAAAGGAGAATGGCTAAATGAAAGAGTTGAAGCAGAATCTCAACAATATGAAGGCAAGAATTATGTACAAACAAGGGACATATTCCAGTACAGTGCTGATGTGGGCTTCACCTGCTAAATTTGTACTCAGGCTACACTATATAGCGACTTCTCCGCGGGCCACAAATGGGCAGGGGGATGGCCATTGGACTACATGAAGAGGATTCATCAAGCAAAAGTCGTAGATTGTGCTGTACATATTCTTAGGAGCAGAAATTCTCATCCCCTGGGATTTGACTTGTGAAGTATGCTCTTAGAAACCATGAATGAGAAACAGAAGAGACTGGAACTGAAGGAAAGAAAACATTTAAAACCAGAAGAAATAAAAATTCTCATAGATAACTTTCTGCTTCCGATACAAATGAACAGCTCCAGAATATAAATGTGCAAAATATAAATGACCACATGGGAAAACACCAGCATGTACAAGCCGGCATAGAAAAAACTCTGCTTTTGAGGTTTTGGAGTAAATCAACAGCATTGTCCATTCAGAAATCATGTCAGCTATTCACCTGTCTTCCTACCATATGCTTATTACTGATGAAAGCGCAGCTATTTCTGTCACCAACTTGCTCATCATTTACGTTAAGTTCAGAGGTGCAGCATGTGCAGAGCAGAAGACTGTGTTTGGTGGAACTATTCAATGATCTGCTTGTAATGCACAGGCTGTTACAGCTGCTCTCAAAGCTTTTGACAATCTGAATAAGCGGGATCTGATGAAAACTGTGATGTTCACTTCAGTCATATTAGGGAAAAACAATGGTGTTCCCACACAACTCAAGCAGGGCATCCCATATTTAACAGCACAACCCTGCGTGGCCCATCGAGAAGACCTGGTTTTAGCGGATGTGTGGAACCAAGTGCCAATGCTGAAGAAAGGAGAGACCCTTTTCAAGACCGTTTATAGAGTCTTTTGCAGCTCTTCAGACTGAGGAGGACAATTTGAGGAAATAGCAAATGTCACAGAAATGAGACTGTATCACTGAAACCCCTAACTGAAGTACGGTGGCCATATTGCTGCAAGTGCTTTGCTGCGTAATTATGTAAATATTTGGAAAAGGAAATCTCAGAAAACAATGACCCAATAGCAAAGTGCTGCCTGATTAAGCTCTCTCACACTAATTGCCATGTCACTGCAGCTGGATTAAATGAGATCACACATGAATTAGCAGAACTGACTAAATGCTCACAGAATGGCTCTTTAACTACTAGTGAAGCTGTGCAGTTAGCAAGGGCCCAGAGCAACAGGATGAGAGGGCAGGAGCTCAGAGAAACAATCTCTTGGAGCAACAGTGTGAAAAATGGAATCAAATCAAGCACAAGAGATGACCAATTCATCAGGGAACCTATTCTATGTTTCATCTCCCTGCTGTGTGAGCCTATGAATAAAAGGTTTCCAGAGAATGAATTAAATGAATGGGCAGCTTTTAATTTTGCCTAACTTTCCTCACATGAACTCAGTGATGAATTTGGCATTGAAAACATTAGCAAGCTAGTTGACAAATACAGAAACATTTCAAACTGTAGTCAAGTGAAATCATCAGCCTAAAGACCATGAAGGAGAAGGAGTTTGTTACGAACCAGTACAAGGGCTACAAATATATAATTGCAGAGAAACATGAAGAAAAGGTGATGACCAATTTGCAGGAAAGGTGACTGTCACATGAAAGAATGCAGGACAATGCAGTGTAGTGTCACAACTGGTGGATGCATGTGCAACATTTCAAGCTTCCAGTGCTGACTGTGTGCCTGGCTTTAGTCTTATAGAGAATATGAAAACTAAATTACGAAACAGATCGATAGAAGATCACCTGGATATACTAATAAGGATCAAATTTCACACTTGGTGTGATGGAGAAGGAAACCCTGATGCTGTGTATAAACACTGGGAAAATTATAAAGGCAGAAAGGAAAAGTTTCATCATGCTGACCAGCAGTGAGTAGCTGCCCATCATCTAGCCTGGCAGTGTTAGCTAGTGGCGATGGGTTTCATTCCAGTAACAGTGATTAGTGGTCTTCTAAATACTGCAAATAAAGTATGCAATTTCTTGTGTCAAAGCCAAGTGTTTAGTTTTATGTTTCACAAGTCACAACAACAGAGACTCTCTATAATATACTTTTGCCCATAGAAAGATACTAAAGTTTTTTTCATGTGTGTCAAGCCAAGAGACATAATCTTTAATTTCAAGCATAAACTGTAAAAGCTTTTTTCATTTCACTTCATGTGTCAAATGGAATGACAACAGATTTTGTTTCCTATGACAAGAAATAGCAATTTTGTGTTATGCCTCAAAGGAACAGGACACCTGTAACATACCAAATGGCTACTGAAAAATTTGCAGTATTAATTCTCTTTGTATTTGATTTCATATTAAACAAACATTTAAAGTCAGGCACCTTGTCAATGATCCCTTGTTGTAGTATTCTTTCTTCCATAACATTTTAAATATATCTAAGATATTTGTTAGTAACTGGTGGTGCCACAGTAGCACAAATCCAAACAAGCGCACATAACCTTAATATTGGTGCACAAGACAAAACTCACTCCACTCACGATGGAAAATCTTAGCAGGAACACTGGTCACCATCTATTTTCTGTGAGTCTCACCTGGGCCTGCTCTTAAACCCCACAGCTTTGTGCTCAGAATATTAGGACTCTGAACTCAAATAGGGGCCAAGCTGAAACTGGGTAACCCTCTGTTCCCATGGAACCAATAAAAGATTGTTAAGTAGCAATAAAAGAAATAAAAGATTGTTAAGTAGCAGGTTTGAAGCACTGGAAGGACAGATTATCAGCTGCAAATATGTTTAATTCCTGTCAATATTTTAAAAATCTGGAATTTATTAGCATTGGGGAAAGAACCAGTGAACATTCAATGAAGAGTTTTACACACTATTTAGAACATCGAATCAGAACGTAGATCACCAAAAAAATTACAAAGAAATCACACTGAGACATGACAAAATGAGGAAGCAGTTTATTTCAACCCGTTTCCTAGAATGGAATGTCAGAGGGTATTTACACAAATATTTTATAGTCTGGAGGGGGACAGAGAAGAATTTGTATGGAGTTTTGAATTTCTGAGAGAACCACCCACATGAGAGCTTGGGACTGGCAGTAGAGCTTAGATCATCTTCACTATAATAAGATTTGTTTCTGGCACTTTGTTATTTCAGTTCTGTAAATTCGGAGCTGGATATTGTCCGAACACACAGGTATTGGATAATCATTACTTGAGATAAAACATTTCTCTACCCATCCTGAAGGCAGGGGATGCATTAGGGGCACCTCCAAAATGAATAAAATTCATGGAGACATAAACCCAAAAGTTTTGTTACATTCCTTCAGGTAATAAACATGAAAATTTGCCCCCACTAGTCAGCAGCAAGAGAAAATCATCCCCATCTGCCTCAGGAGCACGGGGAAGGCTGAAGCAGAAGGAGAAGGGAAGATGCCCCGAGTCAAATCAAAACGGAGTGTTGGGAAGTGACTGTTGCAGCCGCAGCCCCCACCCGTCCTAGGCCGAGGAGGCACCAATCTCCAAGGTGGGCTCTCGGGGGCAGGGAAAGACTCCGGGAATTACCTTCTGTATAGACTCATCCTCTCTCTCACGCCCGCGAGGACAGCGGCTTCCTGAGGTTCTTGACAGACGCTCAGTTCACGTCTCTCAGATCCTTGGGCACCAGCCGTTGCCAACCAGTTGGAATGGAGGCAGGACAAGAATGCTGCAGCCACATTCTTTGTTGTTGTCATACTTGACATCACAATACACTCAGGCCTCCATACAGAGACCTAGACACCCCCCGCCCAGGTAACTCTTATCCCATCGCACGGCCAGGCAGGGGGCAGCGCTAACACCCACGGCCCTTCTGCTGCAGATGTCCCACAACTTGTTGGAATCTGTCCTGGTTCAGCTCCTCCTCCTGCTACCTGCTTGCCCTACACTGGCTGCAGCTCCACCAGCAGCCACAGGGTGCATCTACACAGCAGGGCTTAACTCGAAATAAGCTACACAAATTGAGCAACTCAATTGCATAGCTTATTTCGAAATAGGGAGGATTAAGCACTGATTTCGAAATAGAGCACTCTTCCCCCGACTTCCCTTACTCCTAATACAGGCAGGATTACACGAGCAGGAGTAAGAAGTCCTCTAGCTTGACAGTATTTCCACATTATTTTAAAATAACTGCCTGCTGAGTGGATGTACCCACAGTGGGTTTTCACCATCCATGACATCACCCCAAGCAGGCTGATCAATGCCATGAGATTGGTGGAGCCTGAAAGAGGGAGCGGGCTCAGAACATTCCCTGCACAGAGATGGAAGTTTGCTGACAACGTCACCCAGGTGTATCAGGATCTGAGGGGGGCAGTGCAGGGGCAGGAGCATGTCATGGGGGAACAACGTCCGAGGTTATGTCTACACTGGCGGCTTCTTGCGCAAGAACATCTTGCTCAAGGGTTCTTGTGCAAAAAGTCTTGCGCAAGAAAACGTCCACACTGCCATGTGCGAGCTGTGCTTTTGCACAAGAGCTCCCATGGCAGTGTGGACGCTCTCTTGCACAAGAAAGCTCTGATGGCCATTTTAGCCATAGGGCTCTCTTGTGCAAGAAATCCCTGCCAAGCATCCACACTGCCCTCTTGGTGTGATGGAGAAGGAAACCCTGATGCTGTGTATAAACACTGCATCCTCCTGCGCAAGAGGGCTTACACCTGGTAAAAAAGAGCGTAACTCTTGCACAAGGAGCCCTCTCTTATCATGCAGTACTGTAAATTTACTTGCATAAGAGTGAGCGGGCAGTGTGGACGCTCTGCAGATTCTTGCGCAAGAACGGCTGTACTTGTGCAAGAAACTGCAAGTGTAGACATAGCCCGAGAGTGCAGAGGCAGAACCGTGCCATGAAGGAGCCTGATCTTTGAAGGGGCGGTGGCAGGCCATGTGAGGAATGTACATTTGGAAAAGACAATTTCTATCCCTCGGGTAGGGTCTAGTGCAGTCTAAGAGGCTTAATAGATAAGTCTTTAGCCTCCTAAACCACAGCTTATGAGTTCTACTCCTACCTCGGGTAAAGACTTTCTCTCCTATTTGTGGTGAATGGTGTTACTGTGCTGTTTATCTGACACTCATCTCTGGGTAGTATCAGCTCCCGAGATGGTTGAATAGTGGCTCTGCCTGGCTTGGTGGAAGCTGGCCAAATTCCCAGCAAAGGAACATGCTTTCGGGTTTAATGGGGTGTCTCCTGCTAGTTGCCTTAGGAAATGGTTTGTTCAGCTGGAGCAGCCTTTTCTGGGGGTGCTGGTCTATCAGTCAACCCAGCAAAGAAAAGCAGAGTTTTCTTTGTAACAGTGAGTCACAATCTGAGTGCCCCTTCTGAGGGAAGGGAGAAACATAGCCTGAGAGTGCAGAGGCAGAGCCATGCCATGAAGGAGCCTGATCTTTGAAGGGGCGGTGGCAGGCCATGTGAGGAATGTACAGCCTGGAACCACCTTCGCCTAGGTAGGGCCTGCTTGATTGTGAACACAGTCTCTCAGGGAATCCACTCCTGGTTTATCTGATTCCACTGAGCGGCCCCGTTCTGCTTGGAGAAAGAGCATTGAATCCAGGGACTCTGAGGAAATACTGTTCAACACAGATCAACACAGATAGGCCAGTCATGGGCTGGAGGCTCCTCATCCCTGCTCCCAGAGGTGACTGGCCTAACTCCTCTGGCTAATGCAGGCTTCCGCCAAGGGGCTTCTGTCAACCTCTGTGGTGCCAGGGCCAAGCAGCGAATCCCTGACATAGGCCAGTGGTAGAGTGATGACATCAGCCCAGAGAGGCCTGGGGCTCAGGCTGAATCCTCCAGCCCCAGGACAAAAGCCTTAGTCCAGCCACTGCAGGTCCCTTCTGTCTCCCAGGAGAAGGAAGGGGAAAGGGGAAGAGCCACTGTAGCCCCTCACCCACTTCCCAGGGCCAGCCCACAACATTTTGTCACCTGAGGTAGGGAGCTCAAATGACACCTCCATGCCCCCTTGCTTGGGCCAAAACTCTACACTCT
This sequence comes from Apalone spinifera, assembly GCA_030068395.1. Lineage (NCBI taxonomy): Eukaryota > Metazoa > Chordata > Testudines > Trionychidae > Apalone > Apalone spinifera. Next base: position 4,889,525 of record JANRFK010000270.1, on the reverse strand, counting down.
GGGTCCTAGTGACACACCCCCCCCCCCTCCAAAGTCTGGCACCTGAGGCAGCTGCCTCAGTTCGCCTCATGGTAAGGCCAGCCCTGCCACTTCCCCACTGGCTGCGCCCAGCTCTGGGCCCATCCTACGCCCTTCCCAGGCAGGGTGACCCCACGCAGGAATGAGGCAGGGAGCGAGTCAAGCTGAGGGAAGCAGGTAAAACTCATCTTGCCTCACAGGGCCCCTTACAACAGCTTCCTCCTTGTGTGCTACGGCTGAGAGACTCACCCCAGTCAGCTGAGGTGGTGACAAAAGCACCTTGGCAGCTGCTGCTGAGGTAGCTCATTGGGTGCGTTAGACTGAAGGTCCCTGCTTTAATCCCAGGGCTTGGCCCCACCTAGAGTCACACTGGGGTCACCCTGGAAAGTGCCCTAGGAACATAAATTCTCTCCCCCAAATGCAGCCTGCTCACATTTGCTTGAAATTCATGTGCCCTGTTCCTGGCACCTCACAGCCCCTCTTGACTGGACAGGCCGCTGACAGAGCTGAGCCCCACCCTTTCCTCACATGTGTAGAGAAAGCCTCACCCTAGAGTCATACCTCCCCCCTTCAGAACCTCCACACCTCTGGCTCTGGGTGTCATGAGGACAATTTGGGGCAAATCCAGGGCTGGACGGGTGCTAAGGGCAGCCTGAAAGAGTGACCAGGCTGGACACACCCAAGGTGAGGCTCATGGATGCTGGGTGGCTGGTGGGGTCAGAGCTCCAGCTGAAAGCTGCAGAGCCACGGGACACCCCCTATACAAGGCAGACAGAGAGTGAAACCGTTACGGGCCTGGGGGAGCCCCGAACTGTTGCAGTGACACACACAGCATGTCCTGGGCACAAAGGCTCCTCAGCTGTGATACGCTTTGCATGTGTCTCTACCAGGCTAAGGTGCAGCCCTACGAAAGCTGTGGGCAACACTGTTCACCTTTCCTGTGCCCTATGAAGGGCCCTCTCCTGTGTCTGCAATTTGTTCTTCAGGGAGTCACCCCCACATCGCCCCATGAAATCGCCCCTCCCAGCTCTATGGCCAGACCCTGCTCTTGGAGCTGCCTGGCTGCGTGAGGTTTTGCTGGACTATCCCCGCTCCACTGCTTAAATCCTCCCCAGCCCTTTGCACGTCTTCAGCCTCCAGCTTCCCTGGGCCTCAGAGTCAGTCTTAAGGCCCTTCTCTACACTAAGGGCCCTCCCCCCCGAGGTTGAATTAGTAAGTGGAGCATCCACACTATCAAGCCGATTATTTTGAAATAATGGGCTGCTTATTGCAAAATCTGTCCTCCTGCTTTCCTCAGGGAATAGTGCTAATTTCAAAATAGTTATTTCCAAATAGTGGTAGTAGGGCTCTTTAACAACAAGTGAAGCTGTGCAGTTAGCAAGGGCCCAGAGCCACAGGATGAGAGGGCAAGATCTCAGAGAAATAGTCTCTTGGAGCAACAGTGTGAAAAATCGAACCAAATCAAGCACAACTGATGACCAGTTCCGCAGTGAACCTATTCTATGTTTCATCGCCCTGCTGTGTGAGCCTCTGAATAAGAGGTTTCCAGAGAATGAATTAAATGAATGGGAAGCTTTAGACTTTGCCTCACTTCCCTCACATAAACTCAGGGATGAATTTGGCACTGAAAACATTACCAAGCTAGTTGACAAATACAGAAAAATTTGGGACTGTAGTCAAGTGAAATAATCAGCCCAAAGACCATGGAGGAGGAGAAGGAATTCATTGCGAACCAGTACAAGGGCTACAAATAAATAATTGCAGAGAAACATGAAGCAAAGGTCATGACAAATTTTCAGGCAATGGGGACTTTAATGTGATAGAATGTAGGACAATGCAATGTAGTGTCACAACTAGTGGATACATGTGCAACATTTCAAGCTTCCAGTGCTGTCTGTGAACCTGACTTTAGTCTTGTGGAGAATATCAAAACTAATATATATATGTGACCCTTCTGCCAGGTAGGGCCGGCAGCAACCAGGGCTGGGTTCAATATCTAGGGTCCATCTCACACAGAACTGGCTTGAGCCCCCACCCAGTAGGCTGGGAAATTCACACACTTCTGGGCACCTCTGAGAAGTGATGCTTCCCCACTCACAAGCACAGAGTCTGAGTGTGAGAATAAATTTTTAATGAAGGAGGGAGAAAGAAGTGACATGGCATTAACTTGGGAAAATACAATGAACAGAGTTCATAACTCCCCACGAGTAACTGTCCCAGCTCAAATGGATTGAGCAATGTCTTTTGTCTCTCAGGCTCACTAGTCCAATGAGGTAAGAGGTCCATTCACTTACCCAAACTTTCCCCTTACCCCACTTCAAACGCCCCACTTACAGCTCTGTCCAGTCAGTGCAGACCCAGACAAATCACACTGATGACTTCCATCATAGAGCCTGATGTGATGCCACCTGTGTGCTGCTCCTGCTGCCCGCTGGTCGTTCCCGCCAGCTGCTCCGCTGGCCGCCTGCCGCTGCTCTTACCGGCCGCCCTCCAGTCATTCAAGCCAGCTGCTCCGCTGGCTGTCCTCTGGTCATTCCCGCCAGCCACTCCGTTGGCTGCCCGCCGCCACTCCAATTGGCCACCCACCAGTTGTTCCCACCAGCTGAAATGGGTCTGGTTCCAGGCCAAACCAGTGACTTCAGCTCTTAGTGATTTCAACTCTTCAGCCATCACCGAGGCTGGCAAAAGATTCCAGCTTCCACAGGAATAGAAAAAAGGACTCCTGATGGAATCTGCTTTAGGTCTATTCTTAAAACAAGGGGGAAAGAGGCAGATTGACCCAGGCTTACAGCTCACACCTAGCAGGCATAACACAGGCCAGCACAAGCCCTTCCCCTCAAGCTCAGTACACCCAACTCTGTAAGGGGGAGGCTTGTTCATCTGAGACCTCTTACAATGATGGTGTCTCTCCTGCAAGCACTGGTGTCATATTTTACAGTTCCCACATTTAGGGGTTGCATGATTTATGATTCCCACAATAGCCCAAATTAGTTACAATACATCACATTCCATTATAACACTGATCCTCCATCAACGCTGGCTGAATTGGATTTACATAACCACACCTCAGATTCCTTCCCCATCCTGGCATGAGCTGTATTTACATATCAACAGTTAACAGTTCAGTATCTTGCAGAGCTAAATAATTTGAGTGAGCACACCCACCTCCAGGGTAGCTCTCTCCTTTTAGCTGGCTGATAGCAAGCAGTAGTTTAGCTCCTTCTTTTATATATATATATATATATACACAGGGCTCAACAAATCAGTGTATCTACTTGCCCGTGGGGAGTAGATTTCAGCCGGTCACCCCGTTCACTGGCGGCACGTGCATACACAATGCGGGTCTGGCACATGCGTGGTGTGGGGCTGGCGAGTGGATTTTGCCACCAATCCCCTGTATATATATATATATCTATGGCTAAAGTGGCCATCAGAGCTCTCTTGCGCAAGAGAGCGTCCACACTGCCATAGACGCTCTTGTGCAAAAGCACATGCCAATGTAGACGCACTCTTGTGGAAGCCTTTTTGCGCAAGAACTCTTCTGCAAAACAGTTCTTGCACAAGAAGCTGCCAGTGTAGACGTAGCCCGATTGTCTAATTACGAAACAGATTGAAAGAAGATGATCTGGATATGCTAATGAGGATCAATTTTCACACTGCAAGTGAGGGAGACATAAACCCTGACACTGTGTATGAACATTGGAAGAATCGCAAAGGCAGAAAGGAAAAGGTTCATCATGATGACCAGCAGCAAGTAACTGCCCCATCATCTAGCCTGGCAGTGTCAGCTAGTGGCTGTGATTAGTGGTCTTCTAAATACAGCAAATAAATGAAGTAATTTTTTGTGTTAAAATTTCATATTTTATTTTATGCTTCATAAGTCACAACAACAACAGAAACTCTCTACACACTTTTGCCCATAGAAAGTTTTTTTCATGTGTGTCAAGCCAAGAGACATAATCTTTAATTTCAAGCATAAACTGTAACAAATTTTTCATTTCATGTGTCAATACAAATGTCAAGAAAATGGTTAATTTTGTTATGCCTCAAAGAAACAGGACACCTATAAGATACCAAATGGCTACTGAAAACAATGTATTTGATTTCATAGTAAACAAACATTTAAAGTCAGGCACCTTGTCAATGATCCCTTGTTGTAAGAAGAAAAGAATTTTCTTCCATAACATTTTAAATATATCTAAGATATTTGTTAGTAACTGCTGGTGCCACAGTGGCACAAATCCAAACAAGCGCACATGACCTTATTATTGGTGCACAAGACAAAACTCATGGATGGAGAATCTTAGAGGGATCACTAGTCCCATCTATTTTCTATGATTCTCAGCTGGGCCTGCTCTTAAACCCCACAGCTTTGTACTCAGAATGTTGGGACTCTGACTACAGATAGGGGCCAAGCTGAAACTGAGTAACCCTCTGTTCCCATCAAACCCAGTAAAAGGAATAAAATATTTTTAAGTAGCGGGGTCAAAGCACTGGAAGGACAGATTATCAGCTGCAAATATGTTTAATTCCTGTCAAGTATTTCAAAATCTGGATCTTATTAGCAGGGGGAAAAGAACCAGTGAGCATTCATGGAAGAGTTTTACATACTATTTAGAACATCGAATGAGAACGTAGGTCACCAAAAAAATTACAAAGAAATCACACTGAGTCTCATGAGAAAATGAGGTAGCCGTTTATTTCAACCTGTTTCCTGGAATGAAATATCAGAGGGTATTTACACAGATGTTTTATAGTCTGAAGGGAGTAGAGAAGAATTTCTATGGAGTTTTGAATTTCTGAGAGAACCACCCACATGAGAGCTTGGGACTGGCTAGGGAGCTGTACCCCTTTCAATATAATTAAAATAGCACTTTCTTATTTTAATTCTGTACATTCTAAGCTAGATGTTGTCTGAACACATTGATATTGGACAATAATCACTTGACACCAAATATTTCTCTACCCATCTTCAAGGCAAGGGATGCATTAGAGACACCTCCAAGATGAATAAGCTTCATGGAAACATGAACTCAAATTCTATTCAATTTTTGCTATGTTCCCTTTAGGTAAGAAACATGGAAATTCACCCCCACTAGTCAGCAGTGAGAGAAAATCATCCCCATCTGCCTCAGGAGCATGGGAAAGGCTGAAGCAGAAGGAGAAGGGAAGATGCCCCGAGTCAAATCAAAACGGAGTGTTGGGAAGTGACTGTTGCAGCCCCAGCCCCCACCCGTCCTAGGCCAAGGAGGCACCAATCTCGGGGGCAGGGAAAGACTCCGGGAATTACCTTCTGTACAGACTCATCCTCTCTCTCACGCCCGCGAGGACAGCGGCTTCCTGAGGTTCTTGACAGACGCTCAGTTCACGTCTCTCAGATCCTTGGGCACCAGCCGTTGCCAACCAGTTGGAATGGAGGCACGACAAGAATGCTGCAGCCACATTCTTTGTTGTTGTCACACATGACATCACAATACACTCAGGCCTCCATACAGAGACACCCCCCGCCCAGGTAACTCTTATCCCATCGCACGGCCAGGCAGGGGGCAGTGCTAACACCCACAGCTTGTTCATACTTGAAAGCTACTGGGAAGGAAGGCAGGAGGCAGAACCTTCCCTTGACCTAGCCCTGTCCCTTCTCCTCCATGTGCGCAGGTACCAGCGGGTGACAACAGAAATTCACAGAGGTGGGGGACTGTGATTGTTGCTGAGCTGGCTGCTGTGGGTGCCGGGCTCTCTGCTTTTTGGGGAGCAGGCCTCACACAGACAAAAGCTGCCTTTCATTTCTTGCCCTGCCTCAGCAGGGGAGGGAAAAGACACAGAGTCATACCAGCCACCTAAAGATAGTTTGTTGAGCACCCACTCCAGTCCTCTGCTCTCCAAGCTGAGCTACTGAAAGGCAGCCCCAAGGGTTACCTCTGCTGCTTTGCCCTTAATAATGGTGGAGGGAGTTAGAAGAGGCAGCAGAATCTGGTAGCCCTGGATTAGAACCCAGAATGGTGGGGATCCTGTGTCTTGCAATATTATGGGATACCTGCCCCCTGAAAGGGGGTGCCTGATTGTGACACAGCCCAGTCATAAATAAGACCTGCTGCCTTTGTAGACAGGGTGGTCTCCTAACAGGAAAGGCTCCATCAGAAGAGGGCATCTCAGATGAGCAAGTCAATTCTTGAGGCAAAAAATTTGAAAGAACAGAGGGGTTTTTCCAGCGTAGGTATTCCTCATTCTATGAGGAAGAACACCTTTCTGCGAAAGAGCTACTTCACAAAAAGGTGTGTGTGGACGGAGAAGAGGCATTTTTTTTGTGCAAAAAGAGGAAAGAGGACAAAGCACAGGTGCCCTGGTGGCCATTCTGCGCATAGCAATCAGAGCTTACTTTCAAGAGAGCATTGATGCGGTCTGGACACTCTCTTTCACAAAAGCACATCGCTTTTTCGATGCACTTTTGCCGTGTGGACGCTCTCTTGTGCAAGAAGTTTTTGTGGAAGATCTCTTCCGCAAAAAGCTTCTTGTGCAAGAAGCCTGCAACGTAGACATAGCCTCAGTCCTGAAGGGCAGATCTCAGGAAGGAAAATCCATGTAGGAAAGCCATGGGGGTCTCTGAGATTGCCCCTGCCTTGCAGCCTGTCCCACTTGGCCATTGTCATGGACTCTGAGAGGTTACAACCTCCGTCTCCTTTAACTAATAAGTTGAGATGCTGCAAAAGGCCCTTGTGGTATCACCACCACATCCACCCCTGCCCTGCATGGCTAATGTCTTGCCCTTGGCCTGCCCCTTGGGGTGGTTGAGCTGCTCCCAGGGAGGAAAAATAACACACTTCTTACAGGTAGTATCATATTGGACACCCCCTTCAATTAAAGTGTGGTGTGGAGTGAAGATGGCTTAGGGCAGGGGGTTGGGGAGCATGTGAGGGGTGTCTCAAGGCAGGGATGAGGATATGGGAGAGTACAGACGTCAGGGCAGAGGGTTGGGGTGTGCTTGGGGCTTGGGTTGTATGTGTTGGGATGGGGTGGAGTCAATGGATCTAGAATCCCACCTCCCTTTACTCTGGGCTCCCTTTAACAAACAAGGGCTTTGTCTGTAGTGTGCTGAGGTGAGAAACCTCTGAACCAGTGACATAGACTGATTTGGGTGCAGGTGAAAAAGGGGTGTTTTAATAAAGCTTCATGTAGATGGATCCATCTAGCAATGACTGCCAGCCACACGTACAGGAGTAGGGGACTTTAGCTAAGGAAGCATCAACTCTGAGGAAGATTTGGGAGTGATGGGAGCTAATCGGATGTATAAGAGTTTGCAATGCAATGGCAAGATACACCAGCAGCTCAAGGACTCCTATACCTAGAAACACACCTAAGCCTGGGATTGAACCAGGGACCTTTAGTCTGATGTTCTCCCCAATGAGCTACTTTAGCTTTTGTAAACCAATCTTTCTGGCCTATAATTCTTTGTCCAGGAGGTTTGGCAGCCACACAAAAAGGACATTAGCATGTCCAGCCTAGGAAGGCAAGCCTAGCATTTCCCTGCCAGCCACAATTTGACTTGCTTTCACACGCCATTCCTGCCTAGGGTTGACCTGGTGGCTGAAGTGGATGGGGCCCCAGCAGTGTGGGAGGAAGACAAGGGGCTAGACCCTGGTAGTCCATATGCTACTTGCTTCCCTGCCATGTCTGCCTAGTGGTGCCCCTCAGCTGCCTGTTACATGCCTGGGCACCTCCTAGTTCCATGGTGCCCCTCACTCCTGACCCACAGCCCCCTGCTACCTGCCAGGTTACTGCCCAGGTCCATGGTGCCCTTCACATTCTCCTTCAACCTCCCTGAATATCTCTCAGCTTTCCTGTGCCCTTGCTGCCCTGGGCCTTTGGTGACCTTCACTCCCAAACTGTATCCCCTTTGTACCTGCCTGGGTCCCTCACAGTTTTGTGGTCCCCTCTCAGCTGACCCCTGCCAATCCTGCTCTTTGCTCTCCCACATTCTTGAGCTAAAGCAAACACCCACGGTTGCTATGGTGTCATGGGCAGCACTTAGGCTCTGAACCCTGTGATCTGAGTTTGCATCTCAGTGGGACCTGCTGGTAAGATGTTGGTTTGCTGCTAATCTGAATGTCTGGCTGCTTTGTCATTCCTTGCCTCAGAGTGAGTATTTCCCCTCATCTTGCCCTGCCCTGGGTTGCTCTGGGGCTTTTGAGCCTTCGCACAGAGCTGTCAGTACCAGCTGCCGTTGCTCCATGTGCCCAGAGGAGGAAAGGTGGGTTGGGCTCCAATCTGGGTCTCTTGACTATTGAGCCTGGCTCTGCTGCTCCTTCCTTGAGGTGCCATGGAGGCAAGAGGAACAGCCTGGCAGCTGCTGATACAGGCACCAAACGTGGGCATCAGGTTAAGCAGCACAAGTCACAACCTCACCCCTCCTCAACCTCTTGCCACACTGTTAAGTTCTAGGGCCCCAACGAGCAGCACCCACCCCATTGAACCAGGCCAAACTCCTAACTCTAGGGAGCATCAGTCCCTTCACAGGAGGAAAAAACTCACTCTGGGGCATTTAAGGACAAGGAAACCAAACATTTGCAGCAAATCAACATTTCACCAGCATGCCCCACTGAGCTCAGATTGCAGGGCTCAAAACCCTTCATAATGACCAGTGCAACATGGGGCCAGCACATGTCTAACCATCTGAGGCGCTCAGCTGGTGGCTGCCACTCTGCGCTCCTTGCTTCCCTTTAGCTGCCTCACCTCTCAAGACACCCCCTCCTGCCCCATTCCTGCACTCTCCTCCCCGTAAGACCTGAACCAGCCCTTGTTGCTGCTATCTCCAAAGTCCACAGTGCTGTGTTACACCAGGGGATCTGCCAGGTTTTCTCTCTGGAGTATCCGGGGACTCTCGGCTGACAGCTGATACTCTGTGCTCCTTGCTTCCATTCAGCTGCCTCACCTCTCAGGATATTCTGTCTTGCCCCATCCCAGGAGAGAGGCAGAAGAACCCAGCAGCACAATGGGCTAGTACGTGTGCCTCATGCACAAACGAACCCCCACTGGAAACTGGTCAGAAATGCCACATCTAGTTCTCTGTGGCTCTCCTTTCTGCCCTGGCAAGTGCTGCTCCTTATGGGTATGTCTACATTACAGTTTTTTCTGAAAAAATGGCGGGTTTTCCAAAAAACTTCAATTACATCCACACTGAAATTGCATTCTTTCGAAAAAACTGAAAGAACTGAGAGGCTTTTCCGACATTTGTAAACCTCTTTCTATGAGGAAGAACACCTTTTCCAAAAGAACTCTTTCGGAAAAAGGCGTGTGTGGTCGAGGAAGAGGGAGTTCTCTCGCAAGAAGAGGAAAGAGGAAAATGCACAAGTGCCCTGGTAGCCATCATGCCCATAGTAATCACAGCTTACATGCGAGATAGTGTCCATTCAGTGTGGATGCTATCTGTTGAAAAAGCATATTGCTTTTTCAATGTACTTTTGCAGTGAGATGCTCTCTTTCGGAAAAAGATTTTTCAGAAGATCTCTTCTGGAAAATCTTTTTCCAACAGAAGCCTGCCGTCTAGATGTAGCCTCAGAGAAGTTGATGTGCCCATTGCAAGACTCCTGCATAGCTCCGAGATATGTTTACCCCTTGTTGAAAAACAACTGTAAGACAAATTCCTTGTTAGGAGCAGTCACAATCTGGGGTCAACGACCATCCATCCTACCTAGATATGTGTTATACAAAAGCCTCTTTTTCACTGCCCAGTTCTCAATACTGGATGCAGACACAGCAATATTTGGTACAGTGGCTACTGCCCGTTCTGGCAGAGAGCTGGTCCATATATTCAGTTCAGCTACCTGCCTGAAGGCTATGTCTACACTACAAAGTTTTTGCGCAAAAACAGCTTTTTTTGTGGAAAAACTCACGGAGCATCCACACCTCAAGCATGTTTTTGCACAAAAAAATTGAAAGAACAGAGGAGTTTTTGCGCAATTAGTTATTCCTCTTTCTACGAGGAATAACTCCATTTTGGGCAAGAGTTCTTGCGCAAAAAGGTGTGTGTGGACGGGCAACAGGGGTTTTTTTGTGCAAAAGCAGGAAAGAGGAAAAAGCACAGGTGCCCTGGTGGCCAGTCTGTGGATAGCTATCAGCGCGTTCTTTCAAGAGAGCATGCATGCAGTGTGGACGCTCTCTTCCGCAAGAAGTTTTTGCAGACGATCTCTTGCGCAAGAATCCTGTAGTCTAGACATAGCCTTTTGGAAGAAACTTTTCTGAAAGAGAGCTTCCAAAAAAACTTCCGAAAGAGCGCATCCGCACTGCCAAAATGCATCAAAAAAGCGATCTGCTTTTTTGAAAGATAGCATCCAGACTGATTGGATGCTATCTCGCAAAAAAGACCTCCAGGAACCACTTCAGGCAGGGCTTAAGGTCACCATTTGCTTCCGAGTGCTGGTGCCAGAGCCTAGCAGAGACACGTGTTTAAAGGGACCCCCCCCGGACAGCCTTTTGCAACCTCTTCGAGGGACAGCTATGCTCTTGCAGTGCGTGCGCTGGTTGCCCAGCTTTTTGGGACACCACAGCTTTTTCCTTTGTGCCATGAAGCTGGAGCTGCCTCTGGACATGCGATGGCCCCACATGGCCATGCTGCAGTTTCTGCAGTACTTTGTGCCAGCTGCCTTCCTGGTCCTGACCAAGTTCATTCTGGGGACCCTCTCTCTGGCTACGGGAGCAATACCCTTGCAACCGCAACCCTCAGTGGCGAGGCGTTTCTGGAGGCTGGATACAAGTTTGGACTGGTGGGACCGGCTGGTCATGGAGCAGTGAGATGACCAGCAGTGGCTCCAAAACTTCCACATATGGAAGGCCACCTTTTTGGAG
>JANRFK010000270.1:4824800-4836166 GCA_030068395.1 Apalone spinifera | reverse complement strand
TGGTTTGCAGGTTTCCAGACACATTCCTCAGGTGTGTATTGGCCACCTTGAGAGTCATTGTCCTTGGGGGCTGTGCTAATTAGCATAGTCATCAACTGAACAGTCCTTCTTTACAACAGGCGGTGCAGGCCAGTATCAGCACAGAATCATAACTCTGCATACAGACATCACACAAGTATATGTGTAGCATACATAGAATCAGTAGAACATAAGCTTTCATCTGACACCTCACATGGCCCCCTTTGTACAGACTTTGGGGCAAATACCCCACACCTCCCATGGGTGTAGCAATGATCTGGCTGCTCCCTTTAAAATCCAATATGATGACAGGTAGTTTTGACCTTTTTCTGACAAAAAGATCTTGATTGCATCAAGACAGTCCACAACGCATGTCCAAACCTTCCCATGGCTTCCCCAACTAACACTGCTGTGAAGCGGTATGTCCTTGTACTCCCTGTCCATTTCCTCAAGCAGGGCTTGAAACTGCTGATGTGTCAAGGCAGATCGAGCAACAAGAAAATTCGCCATTTTCACTACTGTAGCCATCAGATTATTAACCTCAGAATCAGAAATCTTGGCACAAAAAATTTCTTGGTGAGTGTAAGCCGGTCGTGCTCTGGGAGGGGCGGCTCCCCCTCCTGGTGAGTGGGCATCCAGTCTGACCCACTATGTGTTGCGTCGTCAGTAGGGGAATTAGCGGTGGTTGAGGGCCCGAGCGTAGGTCCTCCTACCGGGCGTCCAGAGCCCAGCCATAGTCTAGGGCAGGCAGCGAATAAACATTCCAGAGCCCGGCCTCACTCACCACTTTAGGGTGAGTGGCCACAAAAGCGTTCAACAGCCTGGCTTCGGTTTGGGGCGGACAACAAAATTAAACCGTTCAAAGGAACAGCCTCAGTTCAAGGTGGACAACAAAAATAAACAGTTCAAAGCCAAAGCCTGGTTCAGGGTGTGGTCACAGGCAAACAACCAACGGTCCAAGGCCAAACCCTGGTTCGGGGCATGGCCACAGTGGAAATTGGCTGCAGTTCCCGCACAACCAAGTGGGGAGTCTGCCACCTGAGAGTGGGGTGGCAGAGGGGACACAGGCCCACCCACTCCACTGCGTCCCAGTCCAGGGCCCTGGTAGCAGCAGAGCAGTCTGCTGCTGGGTCAGCAGGGATTCGCTCTGCAATGATGCCCTAGCTCTGTTTCAGCTAACAAGTAGTCAGCTTTCCCATGGCTACTACTACCTAGGTCCTGGGCTGGTCCTCGGGGCTCTAGCACATCAGCAGCTCGGGCCAAGTAGAGAATCCATCCTGGTCATCTGGGAGCAGCAGGCCTGGCAGCCCAGGCCAGCTGTCTGCTTCCACTGTGTCCTGCTTCTCCAGCGAGTACAGAGTGGAGGCTTCTGGCTCCTTCCTCCGCCGAGCCCACTCTAGCCTTCCTGGCAGGCCTTTTATCTCTCTGGCCTCTCCTCTAGGTTTCTGGTCCGGCGTTTCATCAGGGCCAGCTGCTGCCCACCAAGGCTCTAGGAGGGATGGCTCCCCCTCGTCAGTGGGCGTCCAGCCCAACCCATTAAGTGAATAACACGATGATTTACGGTCGGGTGGCCAATGATCCTCAATGATCCTTACAAATCCCTTCTGTTTTCCAACCATAGCAGGAGCACTGTCAGTTGTTGCCGAAAATATTTTTGTGATGTCGATTCCTATTTCCTCAAAACGATTAACAAACATCTTTGCTATATTTTCCCCTGTTGTTGTACCATGCAAGGGCTTTAGGCAGCATAGCTCTTCTTGAACTTTGTCTGAGATAAGGATGTTAAATTTAGGTTAATTGGGTAATCGAGTAGTCGATGTAATTTCCACTGACTATTCAATAAGTCGAGAAAGGCGCCTCCACCTTTGAAGTTTAGCAACAGCCCCAGGGCTATTGCTACAATTCAAAGGCAAAAGCGCTGCAGGGAGCACAGGGCCAGCAGGGGACTCAAGCAGTCCCCTGCTTGCCCTGTACTCCTCATGGCATTTCAAAGTGGTGGCACTGCATGGAGCTCGGGGTCAGCCCTTCCCCAGGCTCCATGCGACGCTGCCGCTTTCAAAAGCCACGTGCAGCCCAGTGCCAACTTTGGGATAGGCTGCATGCAGCGTTTCAAAGCAGCAGTGCCATATGGAACCCAGGGTCTGGCTCCACGCAGCTCTGCGAGAAAGGCAGGAAGGGAAGGGAAGGGAAGCAACTAGTACGTTGACTATCCAATAAGCATTTGCTTATTGGATAGTCAACTAGTCATTCACATCCCTAGTCTGTGGCACAGTATCTCACAAGAACTGCTAACTGTGGTACATCATTTATGTCCACACATTCATGAAGTGCAACACTAAATACCACTGCATCTTCTAATGCCTCCGTCTGTTGTTTGTTCGTGTTTTCTGCCATTTCTCCTGTGCGCCTCGCCACTGAAGTTTCAGACAAAGGCAAGTCTTTTATTCTGGAGATGACTGTGTCTTTATTAGGCAAGCCATTGAACAAAACGTCCAAACAACCAAGAAAAGCCTCTTTTATATAATATCTGTCTGTAAATGGCTTTCCATTTTTTGCAACACAATGTGCAAAACTTCCCTCTGTGGCTTGATTTTTAATGACAGAGAAGTTAGCGAAGACACTGCTTTGCTTTTCGTTCCTCACGATGGCCCATTTGATTCAGCCTTGTCTGCGTCATCCTGGAAGTGTTTCTCCTGCTCTGTCTGAAAATGTCATTGGACACTTGATGTGCGGCAGACGGCGCTGTCACAACACAGAGCACAAACAGCATGATTTTATGTTGAACAAATCCATATTCATCTGTCCCAAGAAGGCTGAAATGAGTGAACATTTAACTTTGCTTTCTTACGAACTGCCACTGGTTGTTAAGAATCAATTCTTCCTGCTGTCAGGATCTCTGTACATTTTTTTTAATTTACTATTTTGATGGCTTTGCTTCTTCCCTCCCTCCAGCTTTGGCTGCCTCCGAATAACACAAGGCTAGTGCACGTGGGGGAAGCAGGAGACTGTCAAAGATCAATCGTTTTTCCAGTCAGCACTATGCATATGCAAAGAGCAATAGTTTTTTCAGGATATGTAATACATATCCAACCCCCAGGTTCAATCCCTGATGGCAGCAACTCGCTCGCCCATGGCTGTAACACCCCCCTCCAATCTCCAAGCCGCCCACGGCTGTAATACCCCTTCCCTCTGGTCCCCCAAACTGCCTGCAGCTTTGACATCCCCCCCACGCAGCCCTGTCAATGGGAACAGCCACAACACTCACTTTTTAGGAGCAGGAGGAAAGTGAGTGCTGCTGTGGAGTTGGGCAGGCTTAGATTTTTTGTGCATCGCCACGTAGGCGCACACGTTAAAGGAACAGTGGCTCAGGCTCCTGGCCTCACGTGCTACTTGAGGCTGTGCATGCCGGGGGTTGCCAAACCCTGGTCTAGATCATCCCTGACAGGTGTCTATCAAACCTGCTCTTAAATATCTCCAGTGGTGGAGATTTTACAACCTCCCTAGGCAATTTATTCCAGCCTAAGTTTAACCACCCTGACAGTTAGGAAGCTTTTTCTAATGTCCAACCTTAAACCTTCCTTGCTGCAGTTTAAACCCATTGCTTCTTGTCCGATCCTCAGAGGCCAAGGAGAAGAATTTTTCTCCCTCCTCCTTGTAACACTTTTAGACACATGAAAACCGCTATCATGTCCCCTCTCAGTCTTCTATTTTCTGAACTAAACTTGCCCAAATCTTTCAGTCTTCCCCCATGTTTTCTTGGAACATGAAAGCTCATGTTTTCTAGACATTTAATCATTTTGGTTGCTCTTCTCTGGGCTTTCTCCAATTTCTCCACATCTGTCTTGAAATGTGGTGCCCAGAACTGGATACAACACTCCAATTGAGTCCTAATCATCACAGAGTAGAGTGGAAGACTGACTTCTCGTGTCTTGCTTACAACACTCCTGTTAATGCATGGAATCATGTTTGCTTTTTTTGCAACAGTGTCACACTGTTGATTCATGTTTAAATTGTGGTGCACTATGACCCCTAACTTCCTTCGTAGACAGTTGCTTCCCATTCTGCATGTGTGAAACTGATTATTCCTTCCTAAGTAGAGTACTTTGCATTTGTCCTTATTAAACTTCATCTGGTTTACCTCAGACCATTTCTCTAGTTCAGTGGTCCCCAACCTTTTGGGGCTGCTGGGCATCAGGGGGCGGAGCTGCGCATGCGCCGTGCTTCAGGGGCCGGCACTGCGTATGTGCCACATGCCCGAGGCAGGGGCCGTGCATATGCTGCACGCCCAAGGCCCGGGGTGCAAGAATGGCTTGGGCTGGCCTTGATCACTCGGCGGGCACACATAAATGCCCCGGTGGGCACCATGGCACCCGCGGGCACCACGTTGGGGACCACAGCAGTTTGTCCAGATCATTTTGAATGTTTACCCTATCCTCCAAAGCACTTGCAACCCTTCCCAGCTTCGTATCATCTGCAAACTTAATAATCGTGCTCTCTATGCTATCATCTAAATAATTGATGAGGATATTAAACAGAACCAGTCCCAAAACAGACCTATGTGGAACCCCACTTATTATGCCCTTCCAGCATGATTGTGGACCATTAGTACCTACTTTCTGAGAATGGTTATCCAGCCAGTTATGCTTATAGTAGCCCCATATAGGTTGTATTTCTCTAGTTTATTGTTAAGAAGGTCATGCGAGACTGTGTCAAATGCCTTACTAAAGTCTAGGTATAGCATGTCCACTGCTTCTCTCTATTTAACAAGACTTGTTATCTTACTGGATTGGTTTGACATGATTTGTTGTTTGCCAATCTGTGCTAGCTGTTAACTATCACCTTATTATCTTCCAGATGTTTGCAGATAGATTCCTTAATTACTTGCTCTATTATCTTTCTCAGCACAGAAGTTAAACTGACTGGTCTGTAGTTTCCTGGGTTGTTCTTATTTCCCTTTTTATAGATGGGCCCTAGATTTGCCCTTTTCCAGTCTCCTGGAATCTCTCCCTACTTCCATGATTTTTCAAAGATGATAGCTAATGGTTCAGATACCTCCTCTATCAGCTCCTTGTGTATTCTAGGATGCATTTCATCAGGCCCCGGTGACTTGCAGACATCTAACTTTTCTAAGTAATTTTATCTTCTAAACCTACCCCATTTCTACCAACATTCACTATGTTAGGCATCCCATCACCATCAGCTGGGGGACTGCACATAAGTGAGAAGAAAAAAATGCACTGATGTGGTCCCTGACTGAGAAGCAGAAAGTCATTCCCCACATTGCTCTTGTAAGCTAGAGCCATGGGGGATGGGGGCAGCCTAGTAGATGTTGTCTGCTCCAGCCCTGCAGTTGGGTAGCAGGGGAGCTGGAGCACCAGCATGGGCTCCCCAATGTTAGGGGGAACCTAAGCCTCAGAGGCTGGATGCAGGCAACCATGCTGTAAACATTCAGCAGGTGTGTTTAATTAAAATATCCGTATGGTCCCCTTGACTTCACTTAATCTCTGTGGTGGAGAGGGTTTATAAAGTGCCTTCGTTTAGACATGATGAGAGGGCCTAGGTCTGTGCTACAAAAAAATGGAGGGAGACAAGGGGCTTTAAATATAGTAGCCTAAATTTAGACACCTACATCCATGTTCAGGCAGGTGAACATGCAGCTTCCTTATCAGAAACATTGGTGCTCAGAACTGAATCCCATTGTTACAGACACAGGAATGTTGAAACTCAAGCCAGGCATTGAGAGAAATGAATATGGATTTGTGTTTGTGTTGTTTATGTAATATCTCAAGCATTTGCACAAAATGTCCAATTCTACCATGTTTGTGAACAGGAACAGAGTCTGGGCCCAGTGGGAATGTGGAAAGGATTAAAGCCCCTTCTGAAATATCTCCAATTGCCCTTCTCCCCCTGACAGGCTATAGAGCACCCATGTCTTTCTTCAGCTCAGCCCATGGCTTGCAGAGCCATGGAAAGGAAATGGCTGTGGCGGAGATGGTGAGCTTCGAGGAGGTGGCTGTGTATTTCTCTGAGGAAGAATGGGCTCTGCTGGACCCGGGTCAGAGAGCCCTCTACTGGGATGTGATGCAGGAGAATTATGAGGCTGTGAGCTGGCTGGGTAAGGATTCCTGTCCCCGTGGGTGTCAGAAACTGAGTGGGCGCTGAAGCAGCTGTGTTGGGTTTGGTTCACGGTCCCTCATTGCAGCTTGCCTCCCAGTATCAGGAGTGTCAGACCCAATAATCCTGGTTCCTATGTGAGACACTGTCCCCTCCATGCCCTTCCCAAGGGAAGCAGGTTGAGGGAATAACAATGGTGCTGCTCTTCCCACACCCAATGTGCTTCCCCGCCATCTTGCCCATGTTCTGCCTTGGCCAGAGGTGTCAGTGGGAGGACCCAGGCAGAAAGGGCAAGTAACAGAGTTGTGGGGTAGGGTCTGGCTGTTGTTAGTAACTGCAGGGTCCTCCCTTTTGCCAGCGTGCTGAGGCCCTGTATGGAGAGCACTGTTCCTGGAGTCCTTTCCTGCCTGTGGCTGATCTGTAACATGCTGCTTCCTGCCAGTGAGAGGGGCTGGGTGCTAGGGCTGAGGGAGGGTGCATGAGGCAGTTCATGCTCTGCAAGTGGTCTGTGGGGGGCAGCTCTGTAGTAGATAAATGTGAAGTGAGCTCTTCTTGCATTTCAGGCACTGCACTTGGTGTTAGGAAATGTGTTGAATTTCATGTCTCCCCCCATCAAGTTGTTTTCAGTTTATCCAATGTTGCTTTGTCAGGGTTTAGTGTTGGTTACTGGACACTGAACAGGATGGTCTGGAGTAACGTGTTCCTCAAGATGCAACCTTACTGACCCATGTCCCAGAACACATCCCCTGCCATGCCCATGCCGTTCAGAGATATGTTGCCTTCATTACCAGAGTGATGAAGAGGCCTGAATATGTGTGGGGCCGTATGTGGGCAGTGAGTCAATACAAATGTGAAGGCAAAAGTGCAGCAAGAATCTCAGCTCTAGAGTAGACAGAAAAGGGGCTGTAACCCTGGCACACTCCAGATACAGACAGGCTTAGGCCCTGGGTCTACCTCTGGCCCAGAACAAACAAGTGCCAGGGAAGGCTGAAAACTGAGTCAGCAACACGCCGGTGCTCCATAACAGAGCCCAGCCAACTGTAATTCCTGCTGGGCCATGGAATGGGGTGGAGCACAGGCTGGCCCTCCCAGAGCACCTCATCCTGAGGAGGAGGCAGCATGTCCAGCCAGTGTGTGTGTGGGCAGGACACGAGTCCTAGGGGATGACTAGGGTCAATGTGAGTGTGCAGGGCTTCTCTGGGGATGGGATGGAGACTCTCAATATGAGTGAGTTGAAATGGGAGGTTCAGAGTGATGGGTGGGAGCTGATATCAGGGACCTGACATCAATCTCCAGCGAGCCAGGTGATAGAGGAAGGTGGGGGAACACCTTGACTGAGAACAGCCAAAGAGGCGGGGTAGGGCAGCCTTGACCTCCTGGAGCACACCATGGAGGATGTTGGGTTGGCAGCACTATATACTAGGCAAGCATAGCGGGGTCTATGCAGTCCTGTCAGCCATTGTCCAGAAGGTCATTGACTTTGGTGACACCAGCCAAGAGCAGCCTCCGTAGCACCTGAGGAACCTGCATCCCCTGTGCCACAAGATGGGGGTTGAGCAAGAGGAGTTCGCAGGAGGTCTCCACCCTCAGGCAGATCTGGTTGTAGAGACCAGTTTTCAGGAGCTGAGGAGATCTCTTCAACTCTCAGAGATTTCAGAGGAGACGTCTCAGAGGGAGGACAGCAAGCTACTGGAGGTATCAGAAATATGGGAGGCAGTGGAGGCACACGTATCATAGAATCATAGAGCTGGAAGAGACCTCAGGAGGTCATCAAGTCCAGCCCCCTGCCCAAGGCAGACCAAGCCCAACTAAATCAACCCAGCCAGGGCTTTGTCAAGCCGAGACTTAAAAACACAGACGTAAGACCACAAGACTATGAAAGTGACCCTGGGAGATTCCTCTACTTGCCCCCTCTCCATTGGGCCACTGCCCATTTATTCTTCATCTTTTCCCCCCTTTCCTTAGAAATCCCTCTGGCCCACCAGCGGAATTTTGAGCTCTCCCAGGGTTCTAGACAAACCACCTCCCGGAGGGGAGCAGCTCACAGCATTGGGGGGGCGCGTTTACACTGGTGCTTCATAGCGTTGTGACTGGCTGCGCCCATAGAGGCCATGCTGAGTAGTGATGCTGAGCCCAATTCCTCAGGGCATGGAGGTCCCATTTCTCCAGCAGCAGGGTGCACACAGCCCCTCCATAATAGGAGGAGCCACACACTACCCAGGGGCTCTGCCAGGACATCTCAGAACATGTGATAGAGCTGCATGATCAGCAGTTGGTGCCTGCAGATTGGTTAATGGGCACCACACAGAGCCCTTCTGAGAGCTTGGCCAGAGTGGGAGGAAGCTCTAGCCAGTCTCAGGCACCCATGGTGACCACCAGGCCTGCATCCCATGGAGCCACTCAGAGATTGGTAGATCTGGAGGGAAAAGGCTGGGTAGAAAACTCTCACCCTTTATCTCTCGTCTGCTCTAGAGCCATAAGAGTGGTGCTGTCCTCTTCTAGGAGACAGGTGACTTTTTTTCTCTTCCTCTTCTCCAAAGCTCACAAGAAGCAGGAGCCACAACATATCCCCTCAAGTGGTTCTTTCATCACTAGACAAAAGCAACATGGGCTCAGGGTTTGTCCAGGACCCCAAGTGCTTCCCATTTCTCCCAGCACTCGCTGCAGAGGCAGAGACAATCAGGAGTGGGAGCCACATATCTTTCAACCTCCATGACTTGATTAAGCAATGAGGTAGCCAGGTCATGGCCACATGCACTCAGCTACTGTTGCTGCTGTGCTTAAAAAACTTCAGCTTCCTCAGCCAGGCAGGTCACAGGCAACCTGCCCCACTCATTAGAGGGCAGGAGTGCTGGGCAGGTGCACTCCGTGTTGCTGATTCTGGGTAGTCTCAGTAGCACAGCTTGACACACGCCTTCCCTGCTCCTCCCCATCCCCAGGATAGAGGGAAAGATATGCCTCTATCCTGGCCAGGTCAGCCAGCCTCCCAGAAGGACTCCACAAAGCCTAGATCCTCCTACATGACATTTTTACAATGCCAGCAAACCGGCCTGAGCTGCTCGGCTAGGAGTGAGTGTCACTGTGCCTCAGTGAGTCGCATCTGGGAATACCAAATTAAGGACAGATTGCTGAGAAATAGGGAATACACACCCCACAACTGGTGGTTATTGTCCCATAAGATACATCCTGCCAGCAACAAATGTACATGTCTGTCTCACCTCACTGGCTAACCAGAAATGCAGCCTCCTTAATATTCCAGGCCTTGTTTCAACACCCAGACACTCAACTTAATGAGGAGTGGTGTTTTAAAACCAGTTTCATTAACTAGTTTCTCCTAATGCCAAAGGGCCAGCCATGTACCAAAGTCAATAAATAACTCAGATCTTAACCAAAATCACACAGTTGCCAATTCTTTACTATCTGCTGTCTAAAGGTTTCTTTTTAAGAGAAGACAGAGGTGAGAGTTGGGGAAAGCAATCAAATACAGACACACATTGCAACGTTCTTGGATCAGGTTTGAACCAGTGACAAAATAAACTGCTGGCTTCTTAAGGGTCTGGTGACTTCCAAAAGATTGACTGGTCCTCTGTCCTGTGGTTAGAATGATCTCATTCTCCCATTAGTATTCATCCATACTCCAGAGATCAGAGCAGGGAAGAGGCTAAATGGAGTTGTTTCACTATCCTTTTATAGCTCTTTTGCATATGGATGGCAGGGGTCCCTCTGTTTTTTCCATCTATGTGTGGGATACATGTTGTTGTGTGCACTGATTCTTCACCACCACCAGTAAAACAAAAAGCCCATTAGATTTAATACATATTTTTAAAAAGTCACCACAGTGTGTGTGACAGAGACAGTGTGTATGTGTCATGTAGTGGAGGTGTTCATGGGTGACACTATGCAGCAGAGCACTCGCCTCCCTCGTGGAATAAGCTGGACCATTCCTGAGGCCAGGGGGATGCACCTTTACTGCAGGTGAGTGTGTCCTGGGATCTTGTACCATCCAGAGCCCAGTCTCAGCAAGGTGAGGAAGAAGCCTTTCTGGATGGGTGATTCAGATCCTGGCTCTGGAAGTCATAATGGCACAGACCTTAATGAACACAATTAGCACTTGGTTAATTGCTCCCCCACACAGGATTTCCAGTCTTCAAAGCTCATGTGATCTCCTGGGTGGAACAAGAGGAGGAGCAGTGGATCCCAGATCTCCAGGGCTCTGAGGAAGGGGAGATCATTTGCAACACACACACAGGTGAGCAATCAGTTAAATTGACACAGAAACCAATTTCTGTGTCCTCATAGCAGGTGTCACTTGTGCAGGAGCGGCCCTAGACGAGCTGCCAGTAACTGGCACCCTAGGCAAAACGCGCGATCGGCACCCCCGTCTCCAAAGCCCTCAACGGCCATTAATCTTGGCGCCTTAAGCGACCACCTAGTTCGCTTGTATTGACGGGCCGCCACTGCACTTGTGAACTTTCATCAAGCCTCTTCAGCCTGTCTTCAATTCCAGTGAGAGGGTGGTGGGGAAGGTTGGATTCTCTCCTTTGGGAAAGTGTTATAAGGAAGGAGGATGAACTCAGCTCATGGTTATTCAACCTTTCCAGCCATTTTGTGGGTGTGGGCCCTGTTTTCTGTTCCCCTTCTAAAGTTTTCCTTTCAGCACAGCACAGGGAATAACTCTTGCCTGGATTCTCTCTCTATCCCAGCAGGTGATGGGACACTGAGGGAGAACAATGAGGAGAGTCTTCAGCAGGAAGGACCAGAGCAAATGGCTCCATGTGGGATGTTATTGGGAAGATCTGCAGGGCATGTTTCTAATAAACATGAGCAAGGAGAGACCCATGGGAGTCAGTGTAGGCCAGAAAGGCAGCAGGGAAACTATCCAGAGAAGGAGCAGGGTAAATCCTGTCATAGGAGCAGAGGGGTGAAAAGAAACACAGAAACTATGCAACAGAAAATCCCCCATCAACAAATACCATCCACTTACAATGACTGTGCAACTCCTATTGAACATCGAAGAAACCACACAGGAGAGAAGCCCTTCAACTGCTCCGACTGTGGGAAAAGCTTCAGTAGGAGCTCACATCTTGTTAGACATCAAAGAACTCACACAGGAGAGCAACATTTCAACTGCTCTGACTGTGGGAAAAGCCTCAGTGACAGGTCAGACCTTGTTAGACATTGGAGAATCCACACAGGAGAGAAACCTTTCAACTGCTCTGACTGTGGGAAAAGCT
>JANRFK010000270.1:4789788-4808421 GCA_030068395.1 Apalone spinifera | reverse complement strand
ATTCAACGATCCCTGCCCAGTCCTTTCCCTTCAACAGGGAGGATGGATGAGAACTAAACTCCCTGTTAGCATTCACCTGTTCGCAAGCTCCTTGGTTGCTTGCCCATGGAGCCTTATAAAGCCCTGGACTGCCTGAAAGTTCCTCCCCCTATCAAGGCTCAGCCAATCAGCAGAGGCTTCTAGAATTCAAACTTTAATTAGAAGCCAGCAGTTTCCACCTGCCAATTACAGCACACACTCCATAAAGGGGAAGTGGGGGGGGGGAAGCCTCACTCACAAATGGGGAAAAAACAAACAAAAAAAGAACACATACCAACTCTCACTCACAAACACAAGCTCAGCACACAGCAAGAAAGCCCCAAACACAACACACCCTTCCCTCAAGAGTCCTGTGTCTGCTTCTCCTCTACCTGGAGAACTCCTCTAAAGCCTCACTCAAACACAGAAGGGGAAAAAAACCCAAAAACCACACACCAACAAACACAAGCTCAGCACACAGTAAGAAAGCCCCAACAACAACACACTTCCCTCAAGAGTCCTGTATCTGCTTCTCTTTTACCTGGAGAACTCCCTCTCTAAACTCCCTGTTAGCACGCACCTGTTCGCAAGCTCCTGGGTCACTTGCCCAGGGAGCCTTATAAAGCTCAGTTAGGATCACCTGTCAGAGGCTCCAAGATCCACCAGTAGATCCTAATCTACTGGTTGGTGACCAGTGGGGTAGAGGGTAGGACTAGATGACCACCTGAGATCTTTTCTAGCCCTATGATTTTATGTATACAGAGGGGAAGTCCCTGACAAGCTCCTCCTGAAGAATCCAACTACCTCTAATCTTTCATCCCTCTTTATTCGTTAGTACTAGACTAACACATCATTCAGGGAATACTTGCTAGATGAGCAACCCTGAAGGTGAGGCAGGAGCCAGCGAGGTGACTTTTTTTTTTTTTTTTTTTTTTAAGAGTTTGCCTGCTTTGGGGCCTTGACAGACACACCCCTGAGGGCACATAGACAAGCTTCTCAGCAATTTCAACAGAGATCTTAGCAGGAAGGATATGGGGGCCTTTCTCTGTCACCCAACTCTGCCCCCTTCCCCCCCAACTTGTTTATTGCAGGACTGCTGCCAAAGCCCATTGGGAGCCTGCTAGCCTGGCTTCTTTTAGCAATAAGCAGAAGGGTTCACATACTACACTGATTTGTCAATATTTCCCAGCAGAGAAGGATGGACTCTCTCCTCTGGGGAAAAGTTTTGAGGGTGGAGGGTGAAATTAGGTCATATTTCTGTGATGGATCGGATCACAGAAATCCACTTGGGGTTGTCCCCTGGTGTGCTTCTGATCAAGCTACCGACGCCCATCTTCCTACCCTTGGAAGCTCCCCACCACCCTGTCCTGCTGGGCGAGAAACTCTGCTCTCTCCCAGCCAAAGCACAGAATTGAGATTACTGCCCCCAGCTCGGCAACACAGATGCTGAACCAGTTCAGCTCCAGGCAGGCTCAGTTATACGGCTTCAGCACCCAGGAAACCAATCCCCCAAAGTGACCAAAACCCCAAATGAATTTGTATTACCATGAGTAAAAGTTTTACACAAAGAAAGCTCGTAAATTCATCCCCTTTTCAATGAAAGAGAGCTGGACAGCGGTCACTCTCCCAGCTAACGATTATTTACACTGATGTTGATAAACAGAAGTGTAAATAATTAGTATAAATTAAATGTTTTCATTAGTATAAAAATAGACTCTAGCTAATTTTAATACACTAAGAAACTCATTACATGTAAATTCTTACCCTAAATAGTTCTTATCTCAAGTAAAATACTTCGTCACAGAGCTGCTCTGTATTCTGTCCTGGG
Source organism: Apalone spinifera (assembly GCA_030068395.1). NCBI lineage: Eukaryota > Metazoa > Chordata > Testudines > Trionychidae > Apalone > Apalone spinifera. Next base: position 4,806,575 of record JANRFK010000270.1, on the reverse strand, counting down.
GATCTACAGATTTTCAGTGTTCTTTAGAGTTCTTTGTTTTCAGGATTCTTCATGTGCATGAGTGCAGAAGGTGAGGGCCTCCAAGAGAGCTTTAAAAACCTTGCCTCTACAGGCACTGGTTACCAAAATTTCCCAGAGTCACAGATTCCCTGGGTCTGAGAAATAAACAAGCTGCCACCATCAGATGATTTTCTTTTATTCCTAAAACAAGGGGGCTGCGTCTAGACTGGCAAGGAAAAACTTGCCAGCTGTCTACACTGGCCATTTGAATTTGCGCAAGAACACTGACGATCTAATGTAAGATTGTCAGTGTTCTTGTGCAAATACTGTGCTGCTCCCGTTCGGGGGGGGAAAAAAGCCCTCTTGCACAAATGTATTTGCGCAAGAGGGCCAGTGTAGACAGCTCAGGACTGTTTTGCGCAAAAAAGCCCCGATGGCAAAAATGGCGATCGGGGCTTTCTTGCGCAAAACCGTGTCTAGAGTGGCACAGACGCTTTTCCGCAAAAAGTGCTTTTGCACAGAAGGGTCTGTGCCAATCTAGACGCTCTTTTCCGCAAATGCTTTTAACGGAAAAACTTTTCCGTTAAAAGCATTTGCGGAAAATCATGCCAGTCTAGACATAGCGGCGGTGAACACTTGAATCTACCTGCAGGGTACCTCAAGCTCTTTTGCCTCAAAAGAGCTTGAAAAGAGAAAAACAAGCTGCAGTCTTGATCACACACCCACACACACGATAGGACACAAGAATCAAATAATCACCTTACGGTGATTTTTATTGCAAAATAAAAGATGAAATTGATAAAGCATTCTTGGTTGTTCGATGTTAGAGAGCAACTAAGGAAAGCAAATTAAAACACAGAGAAAAGTCTCTGGAACCAAAACTTAGATGGTAAGAGGGGAGATATAGATTCACACAGAGCAGTTGAAACCAAACCACAAAATAAAGAAAAATACACTGATTGCGACTAGACCCACTTTTCTTTTACATACTTCCAACCTTTTCTTTATTCAGCTCACTTCCATGCCCCGAATTCCTTGGAGGCATGGTAGTCCTGTGTGGGTTTAAATCATTCTGTTTCTCAACTCCTGTTTTTTCTCCCACACAAAGAAATCAGGCATGGAATCTTTGCTAGCTACCTGAGTTTAAGCTGGGGTGAGCAAAAGCTTCTCAGCGGGCTGGATCCAGCCCTTGAGGCAATTCTAGGATTTTCAGCACCACAGGGGCGGGAGCTCAGCCCCATTCCTCCTCCCCAACACAGCCGCTGGAGGGCGATCCCTCCTCCCTGCAGCAGGTTAGGCTGTGGTCGGAGGAGGCAGTGCTGGGGTTGAGGCTACTCAGTGGTGCCTTGACAGGGACCGGACACGCCCCGGCCATACAGTCCACGGTTGGCCCTGGAGGCGCCGCTGCTGCAGGCATGTGGTCCAGGACTGTCCCCGGAGGCTGTAGGCGCTGCTGCTGTGGCCATGCAGTCCAGGGCAACGTGGCCACGGCAGCAGCGCCTACAGCCTCAGGGGCTAGTCCCAGAGTATGTGGCTGCACAGCAGCGGCATGTGTGGGGCCAGCCCCGGACCATGTGGCAGCAGGGCCTTCCTCCAGGGCTGGCCCCAGACTGTGTGGCCACCACTGTGACAGCGGGGTCTCTCTCCGGGGTGGCTGGGACTGTGTGGCTGCAGCCACTGTTACAAGAGGGCATGAAGCCAAGTAAGGTCCCCCCTCATGCTCAGATCCCTCACCCCAATCCTGTCACTTCCCTCCCCACCAAGACCTGGGTTGCTCCGACACTTGTTTCTGCACCTTTTCTCCTGGCCAGACACCCCACCCTGCTTCTTCATCCATATTCCTCCTACACCCTTTCTCCTGGCCACACACTGCACCCTCCGTTGATCCTGCTGCCTCGACCTGGCAAGACACCCTACTCCCAGCCTGCTTCTGCACCCCACCTCCTTCCCAGATCTTGCACCCCATCACTATCCTACCTGTTGGCAGCCCTATCCTGCACTCTGAACCTCTTACTTTTGTCCCTATCCCAGAGCCTAAGGGGGTCCATAAAATCCACTAACTCTGGAACCCCAGAAAAGTAAATCTGGTTTATGGTACGTCCTGAACCTCAGTCCTCCCTTTCCCCTTACCTGGTGAGGCTAGAGCATCAGAGGAGTGATGGGTATCAGTTGTGGCCACATCAGTGAGCTTTGGGTGTTTTTTAAGGAGTTTTTTTGCTTCTCACTTGTGTGGTCCCCAACTGATTTTTCTGTGGGTTAGTGACCCCCAACCCCAAAGGGTTCCCCACTCCTGCCATAAATAAAACATTGAAATCTTTTGTGTTTGACATATTTTATTTTATTTAAAATGAAGTTTGATAAACTAACATGAGAAAATTAAAACGCTTAATCTGTTTCATAATTTAAATTAAACCGTTCTCACTACCTGCAGCTGGTTCAGAAAATAAGGTCACTGTACACAGCCTGCCCCTGCCTCCCCTCCCTACTCCTTCCTTCGGCACACAGATCCGTGAATAAGTTAAAACTCAGTACACTATTTCTGAAATTTTGCTGACTCTTGCACTAAAGAGCTGCGTCTTAATTTATTTATTAATGAAGCTGCTGTAAGTAGGACTATTACTGACTTTAAAAAGTATCACCAGCAGTCTGTCCTGTACATAAGTGAATAAGTCAAATTTCTGCACTCCACCTCTAAAAGGTTGCTGACTCCTGCCCCTAGTGCGTTGCCTGGGAGCCAGAGAGACATGAGCCTTTTCAACTGCTTCTATTTAAAGGGCTCACACTTGCTGGGCAGTTGCATTGCCTGGCAGCTACCTGGCAGGTGCAAGCCCTTTAAACAGAAGCAATTGAAAGGGCTCGCAGCTTTCAGTCCCACTGTCCCGTTGCTTAGGAGCTGCCCAGGAGGCATGAGCCCTTTCAACTGCTTCTGTTCAAAGAGCTTGTGCCTTCCAGCAGCTGACAGACAACAGGTTAGTAGCAGGGCCAAGAGCTCCCAGTGCTGTTATGTGAACTCTAAGCCGCCACACCAGACAACTCTGGAGGAGGCTGGTCCCCAGCATCCTGCCATCTGCTCCAAGTTCCTTCCATTGGCAGAGACCCCAAGCTAAGCTCCCAACAGGGTAGTTCTCAACCCTGCCCTTTCTGCCTGAGGCCCCGCCCGTTCCGGATTGGCCCATGGCCACTTCTAAAATTTGTGAAGTGGCCCGCCCCCCCTTCCAAAATGGGTTTAATCACCTGATCACCAGGTACTGGTCAGTACTTCTCCTGTCTATTGCAATAGGTGAGGCAATTTCTAAGGCCAGCTGAAGACAAAGACCTGATTGCTTTCCTTTCCTTACTTAGGCTTCCCCCAATGTGAGAACATGTGTTCACACTCTCCATACCCATGAAAAAGTGTTGGAATCCATCGTGAATCTAGTACCAGGTGGCACGGTCATGTGACTTTCTAGGATCAACCACAATTTGGGCTTACAGGAAAAATGGAACCATCATTGGTGGTTGATTTGAGTACTGAGTCACTACTTTCCTAACATCAGTAATGGCCCTCGTTAGTACATTTAGACTTAAAACCAGATGCACACTTCATAAGACTAACTTCACAACATAAGAATGATACAGGCACAGAAATAGCACATACAGATTCAGCAGACTGTAACAGTAAAAATGGTATGTTACATGATGTGTTATACCTGTCTAGAAGATGCTTTATGAAAATCCATATTTTCATGAAGGATGGAGGAGGGCCGTGACAATTTCAACCTGCACAGCATTTGTTTGGGTGTTTTCTCTCCCTTTTCCTGTTCCCCTTTTCGCACAGCACAGCAAATGACTCCTGTCTGGTTTCTGTCTCTATCCCAGCAGGTGATGGGATGCTGAGGAAGAACAATGAGGAAAGTCTTCAGCAGGAAAGTCTGGAGCAAGTGGCTCCACATGGGATGTTACTAGCAAGATATGAAGGGCACCTTTCTCAGACTCCTAAGCAGGGAGAGACCTGTGCAAGTCAGCATAGCCCCGAAAGACAGCAGGGAAACCATGCGGTGGACGGACAGGATAAATCCTGTCACAGGAACAGAGAAGTGAAAAGGAACAGAGAAACTGTTCAACAAAAAATCCCCCATCGAGAGGGAACCTACCCTTGCAGTGACTGTGGGAAAAGTTTCCAGTGTAGACAGGTCCTTATTTTACACCAGAGAATCCACACAGGCGAGAACCCCTTCAACTTGTCTGACTGTAGGAATAACTGCAATCAGAACTCAAAGCTTATTACCCATCAGGGAATTTATCCAGCTGAGAGAATCTGTGACTGCCCTGACTGTGGGAAAAGCTTACATTGCCAATCAGGTGTTACTAAACACCAGAAAAACCACAGAAAAGAGAAGTCCTTCATGTGCTCTGACTGTGGGAAAAGCTTTACTCAGCGCTCACACCTTGTTAGACATAGGCAAATCCACACAGGGGAGAAACCCTTCAACTGCTCTGACTGTGGAAAAAGCTTCAGTCAGAATGCAAACCTGATTAAACATCAGAGAATCCACACAGGGGAGAAACCCTTCAGCTGCTCTGACTGTGGGAAAAGCTTCAGTCATAGGTCTGACCTTATTAGACATAGGAGAATCCACACAGGAGAGAAACCCTTCAACTGCTCTGATTGTGGAAAAAGCTTCAGTGAGAAGCCAGACCTTGTTAAACATCAAAAAATCCACACAGGAGAGAAACCGTTCAGCTGCTCCGAGTGTGGGAAAAGCTTCAGTCATAGGTCAGACCTTGTTAGACATAGGAGAATCCACACAGGGGAGAAGCCCTTCAATTGCTCTGAGTGTGGGAAAAGCTTCAGTCAGAACACAAACCTGATTAAACATCAGAGAATCCACACAGGAGAGAAACCTTTCAGCTGCTCAGACTGTGGGAGAAGCTTCAGTCAGAGATCAGATCTTGTTAGACATAAGAGAACACACACAGGAGAGAAACCTTATATCTGCTCTTACTGATGACAAAGATTCAATTGGAGCTGAAATGCTTTTGAACATCAAAGAACCCTTTTAATGGCTCTGATTGTAGGGAAAATGGGCTTAAATTGCAACAAGGAGGTTTAGATTTTACATTACAAAAAACTTCCTGTGAGGGTAGTGGAGCACTGGAATAAATTGCCTAGGGAAGTTGTGGAATCTCCATCACTGGAGTAATTTAAGAACAAGTTAGACACACATCTGTCAGGGATCCTCTAGATGGTATTTGGTCCAGCCATGAGGGCAGGGGATTGGATTTGATGCCCTCTAGAGGTTCCTTCCAGCTGTAGTGTTCTATGATTCTGTGAAAAATATCTTTATTCCAAATGGCATGAAAGAAAAGTGTGAGAAATAGGGAAAGTAGTACAGCTTTCCAACTGCTGTAGGTTGGGGAAAATTCTTCTAAACACAAAGTGGAATGGGTGACAGGGTTTGCATGTGATTCCACTGTAACAAGAACTGACTTGGTGCTGATTTTGCCTGCTTCCCTACCCTGGGTAAGCACCTGAGCCCCTGGGCTCAAAGCTGGGAGGGAACCATCTCCTTCCACCCTCTCCCAGGCTGTTTTGTGTAGAGAGAAGCAGCCTTTGGTCAGGCCTGCCAGATTGGGCCCCTGCCTGCCTTCCTCTGGCTTCTGAACTGCACTGCAGCTGGGGGACAGCCAACAGCCTGAGTGCCTACAGTGCACTGCTGAGTGTAGTATGGAACTTGTTCTTTAAGTTTCTGCAACATCTGACTGGAGGATGGCTAACGTGCTAATTTTCTTTTAAAAAGATCCAGAGGCAATCCCAGGCATTCCATGTGGGGAAGCCTACCTTCAGTGTCAGGGACATAGGTTGAAGTACAGAATTATCCCACATAGAGATGCACATGATCCTTTTGGAGTGGAATCAACAATGCTTTCTGTAAAGAGAAATCATACCTCACCACTATATTAGAATTCTTTGAGGGGTCAGTAAACATGTAAACAAACATGATTATGGGGATATAGTGTACTTAGACTTTCAGGAAGCTTTTGAGAAGGTCCCTCACTAAAGGCTGTTAAACAATGGCAGCTGTCATGGTTTTGTGGGAGAATTGAACCTGAAAAACAAATATTGCATAGCTAGGACTAATATTTAGGACTTCGAGAGTCAAAGGCAAATAACTGCGTATTTCCAGTTTTGCTAATCACAATGGGACAAAAAGTTAATGTACCATACAAGGAATGTTTAAAGAGCTCACCTTGGTTTTAAGTGTCTGTAATGTATAAGTGTTATAGCTAAAATGCTTTGATAACCATAATTTGCTAAAACTAGATGAATTAGTGACCCACAATGGGTTCCTATGGTGATCCACTAGGCATCACTATGTGTTATGTGCTTTAAGGTAGCTATAAAAAAATCAATCTACTTTGGAGAAATCCAAGGGAGTTTTTCTTCAGGCAAGAACTTGATACCTAAACTCCCCAGCAACTGGATGGAAGGAAGCCCACAGAAAGCCAGCTATTAATTACTCAAACTATCTCAGACTTTGGGTAGTTATATTGTTTGGAATGCTTTGCACTTATGGGTCTATTTAGTGCACATGTATGTGTTTGCTTAAAACCTAGTTTTAAAAAAGCTCTCTGGTTGTATCAGTTATTTCTTATTCAGAGGACCTGGAGCCTCATTGTTTTATTCCTGATGCCACCTAGCAGTATTTCATTGACCACTGCTTTGGGTTCTGAAACCTTTGGGTAGCAAATGTGGTGAGCCAGTCATGAGTGATGGAGGGGGGGAAGGATTGGGGAAGAGGAGAGGACAGCAGGGCCGGAGCTCTCTATGATTTCCCTGTAGCCCTGGCTGTGACTTGATTCACAGCTATATTCCAGTACTGAGTCTCATGGCTCAGGCTGGTAGTCTAGTGGAGTGGAAAATGTCATAAGGAATGGGACTAGTTGAGAAGAAAGGAAGTAGGAGAGAGAGATCAGTTAACAGTGGCTTTGGGGAAAAGGTTACTGATTTTGTAGAGGAAGCTGGTCTGTGGAAACCTGGGGCCTCCCAGTAGCTCTCTCAGCAAAGAGCAGCAATAATAAAAACATAATTAATTCAAAGTAACAACAAAAATAAATATGAAAAGGAAGAAAAAGTAGCCAGGCTAAAGGCAGAGCCAACCCCTCCCCGGGCAGTAACCCTGCCTGGCCCAGCAAAGGCAGTGGCCCAGCAGAGACAGGGGTGTGACAGGAGACAGCAACAGGCTGAAGTAGGAGGTGAATGAAAACAGCAGCCCATGGAGCTTGAAGGGAACAGTTAGGACTTCATTGCAGGATTTCTAGAACAAGCCCCAGGCCCATCCTAGGGAATGCAGGAAACTCAATAATGCTCAGAGCCCAGTGGGAAGAGCAGAAGGGAACAGGGGCTGCAAGTTGTAATCTGGGGCAAGGGAGGGGAGTTAAAGGGGGACCCAACTTGCATCCTTTTTAACACAAGTAAAAGGGATGAGCCACATGAACTTTCCCTTCACAGGAAACCCCATGCTAAGGCAGATTGGTCCCCAAAGAGGGGAAGTGAGAGAGATCATGGCCCTTCGCTCCTGCCCAGGTCAGAGCCATAGAGAAATTGGGAGGGGGGGGGGCTGTCAAAATAGCACAGCCTGGGGATGGCTGGCAAGGGTATCTCACACCTCCGGCCTCCCTCTGGTGGATGTGGCCACCTTGGTTAGGGAATGCCTGATCCCAGAGGATTTTGGAGGGTTCCCTTATGCTGCCCAGGTGGGTATCCAGTAGTGACAGATGGCAGAACAAGGAGCAATGGTCTCAAATTGTGGTGGGAGAGGTCCAGGTTGCATATTAGGAAAAACTATTTCACTAGGAGAGTGGTGAAGCACTGGAATGGGTTACCTAGGGAAGTAGAGGAGTCTCCATCCCTAGAGGTGTTTAAGTCTCGGCTTGACAAAGCCCTGGCTGGGTTGATCTAGTTGGGATTGGTTCTGCTTAGAGCAGGGGGCTGGACTAGACCTCCTGAGGTCTCTTTCAGCTCTATGGTTCTATGATCCAGCCTGGAAATGAAGGCAGCTCAATTAATCTGCAAGATCAAGTGGCAACCCCCACTCTCCTTGAGATGGGCCAGAGCCCAGGACCTGGGTTTCCAGATGTTTTGGCTGCCTATGAAGCCCCACTTCTTTTTCGTAGGTTAAATTTGTTATTGCTGCCTGTTCTTTGATTTTTGCCTTCTCTTTCCCTTCCTAACTCATTGTTTATTTACACACCCACACACCCTTCTGCTTTTTCTTTCCCAACTCTTTCTTCTTTTTCACTTCTTTCTCCCTCATCACACATACCCTACCTCTTTTTTGTATGCGTGTTTGTTGTTTCAACAGTTAAGGGTTAAAGACACAGTTAAAAATATGTATAGCTGTATAGAAATATAAGAAGAATATGAGAAGCAGCAGGGCCAAAATTTGCAATTCATTTTCATGGCCTCAGTAAGGAGACTCCCAATCACAAAACCATGAGGGTCTCTGGGATTGACCCTGCCCTGCAACCTGTCCCACCTGGCCCTTGTCATGGGCTCAGTGTGAGGTCACCACCTCCTTTAGCCAATAAGCTGAGGTGCTGCAAAAGGCCTGTGTAGTGTCACTGCCCATTGTCAGCAAAACCATTTCTGGTGCAGAGAGACCAGAAGCTCAGAGAGCACACAGCCATGGCCGCAGCAACTCCTGTACAAGAAATCCAAGAGGAAGCCAAATGTCCCATTTGCCTGGAATGTCTCTCAGACCCAGTGACCCTACACTGTGGGCACAACTTCTGCCAAGGATGCATCATGCAGCACTGTGAGACATGGGCAGAGCTGGGCTCTGACCCCTTGTACTACCCCAGCTGCAGAGCCCGAACCCAGAAAGGGGCTCAGGAGTAACTACCCACCAGCAAATATCATGGAAAAACTCAAGTGGATTTGAAACCAGGCAATGGGAATGTGTGAGAGAGACATGGCAAAGCCCTGGATCTGTTCTGTGAGGAGGATGGGGAAGCCGTATGCATGGTTTGCTGGAGATCCCCTAAACACAGATCTTACTGGGTGTTGCTCCTGAATGAGGCTGCCCAGACACACAAGGTAAGACATACACTGGATGCGGGTTAATTCCAACCTTCCCTGTTCACATGCAGTCTCTTCAAGCCCCAGAATCTCCCCGTTTCCTAGATTTTTCTCCCCTGATCTGTGGCTCCATCTAAATCTCTGCCCTGCGGGTGCCTTCCTCTGGGCAGGTGCAGGGAGCCCTGGCACTCATGCTGCCCCAGCCTGTCCTTAGGGAGATGTGGGCACCACAGCTCCGTGAAAGGCATTTTTCTGGCACACACAGTTGAAGCAAAGTGTGTCTGTGCTGCTGGCAGGCCAGGAAAGGAGGGAATGAGCTGCTCTCACCACATCCCTGACAAGGCATGGCCCCCAGTAAAGACAAACTCTGCAACAGAGAAACCTCAGGCCAGATAGGGTAGGGATACACTCTGAGATAAGGTTGAATTAAGATGCAGCTTCAGCTACATTAATTGCGTAGATGAAGTGGAAGTACCATCACTTGGATTTTGGCTCTGTCCACACTGCAGGAAGGTGAAGGGAGAACAATTTCCCTTACTCCCTGTGGAAGCAGGACTACCAGCATTGACCGGAGCGCCCCTCTCAGTTCGAATTAGCTGTCTTCACTAGACCCACTAATTCAAACCTTGGAAGATTGACAGCGACAACTTTGACCTTCCCTGTAGTATTGATGTATCCTGAGAGAGCTGCCTTTGGGCTGAAGAAGGGGAGTTACAGGCTATTGCTGATATTACTGATTATATCTCAGAGTTTATTTATTATGATTATTTGCTTATTTGCATCCCAGCAGACTCTCCAAACTCCAGATGACCTTAATTGTGGCGTGCCCTGCCTGAAGCCCAATGAGGGTCAGTCCCTGCCCTGAGCTATTGACAGTCATTAACTAGAAAGAAGAGACAAAGGGTGGGAGAGGAAACTGAGGCTCAGAAAGGGGAAGCGATTTTCCGAAGGCCACTCAGCAGGGCAGTGGCAGGTCTTGGCATAAAACTCTCATTTTCCAAGGCCAAGTCCAGTGTCTTGACCATTAGGCTACGCTACCCCCCTCCACAGCACTGAGCAGTGATAAACTGTGGCCATTAGAAGGAAGTGATGCCTTTGGGCTGAAGAAGGGGAGTTACAGGATGTCAGGTACATGGCGCTCTCTCTTCGTGTTCACACTGCACAGCGCAGGGAAAGAGCTTGGAGCTGATGTTGGCACCACATCTCCCCTGGGCTCTACAGCCAGATGTGTGGGAAAGGTCACAGGCTGGGCACAAATCTCTGATCAACCTCAGCCTGAGGGTCTCATTCTTGCACAGCAGACTCTGGAATTCTCCATTCAGGGCACAGTCTGACCTCAAGTGTTTCCTAGAGCTGTCATCTCCCTGGGAACTGGCTGCCTCAGGACTGTGGGGTGGGACATGGGCCTGTCATTGCTGGGCGCTGGGCACCATTTGGCCCAGGGCAGCAGGGACCAAGAGTCTTTCTCTCCTGAGGGCTGTTTGGAGACTTGTGTGGAAGGACCTGCAGAGGGGGAAGCTCGTGTCTCAGTCTAGTCACTAGTGGGCAGATTTCTACAGCCCTTCACCGGGGAACCTCCTGCCCCTCAGCGCCTGGAGGCTGGAGGCCAAGGAGAGAATTGGCCATGGAGACTCAATTCCCCTTTCATCCCCAGAGCTGGTCTCCCCAGGCCAGAGGTGAAGAACAGCAATGGGACCTTTGAGGGGGATGTTGCAGGGCCAAGGGCTGTGCTGCCCCTGCTCTCAGGCTGGGAGACCTGGAGGGATTCTAACTCCAGGCCCAGCAGAGCAGCGACTCACCAGCCAGAACTGAAGAACTGAGTCACTCGGTGCAGTGTCCCCATGTGACGTTGTCTCTCTCCAGGTGTGAGACGGGGCCGTTCCAGCCACCAGAGGAGATTTCTCTTGAACTGGATTTGAGAATGTCATTTCTCCCAGAAAACTGTTGCTCTAGTGGAGACTCTGAGGAAGCTCAAAGGTGCTGAGAAGGGATCTTGATGGAGAAATTGGGATGAGCCTCTGATACAGCAGCAGAAGGGAGACGGGAGGAGCTCTGGCAAGCTGGGTCATAATTAGATGATGGATCAATTGAGTGAAAGATGGAAAATAGAGAAACTGAGTGGAAGTAACAGGTGCCGTGGTGCCAGGACACCTCGTAGTAATTCATGACTCACTAAAAGTCACAACACTGAGCCCCAAATTTAGCAAAATGACCTAATTTTTCATCCGTCCCAACTTGGAAAGCCCATGGGGCCAGAGAAACAGGGATGCTGGTTTGGCTGGATCTTGAGACTCCCCTAGCCTATGCCAAGATCTGCACAGAGCTCTGCATCCGTGGACTAGGAGAGTCACAAACTGCCCCCTGTAGTCCTTGGCCAGTTTGGGGTGAATCTGGCCCATTGATCCAACCCTGTCCCAGCTCCAATTTCCACCTTGTACAATGACTGCATTGCAGCGTGTGCCAGTCTGTGGAGGCCAAGGGCCCCATTGTGCTGAGCTCTGTAGAGATGCTGAGTTAACAGAGGGGCTTACAATGGTGAGCCCTGACCCTGCAAACTGTTACCATCCCATTCCTGTCAAAGGCACCTGTCAGGGCTGGTCCCCACTCTGGCCACTCGGAGTAAAGAAGATGGCAGCCCGCAAGAGACCTTCCCTTTATAGGCTCTACTTACAAGAACTCCCCAGAGTCACAGATTCACTGACTTTTTTAGGGAGTAGCTGCCATCACCAAGTGAAATAAAAGAAAAAAACCCTTTCTTCTTGAACCCAGGCAGAAAGCACTTGGACTGCTTCCAAAGGGAAGCTCTTTACCACAAGAGAGCTTGAAAACAACGGCAGTCTCTGGCAGATGACCTCTCAGCCTGAGGCATGCAGATACACACACACAGACCCAGACCGACCTCCTGTGTCTTTCCAGGACAGAAGAATCAAATCATCACCTTACAAAAAGGTGATTTTATTAACAAAACAAAAAAGGAATATGCAAGTCAAATTTCAGCACTGTATCCCATTAGTTCTTCTGCCCCCTGCCAACACCCTTGTGAGCTACCTGAGTTTAACCCTTTAGCCACCGAGTGCTGGCCAGCACTTCTACTAGCCATCACAGTGCCAAAGTGGGTAAAATTACTCTTATGCTAAAGTCTTTGCAGGATCTGGGTCTAGGATCTGACAAAAGCCAATAGGTGGATGAGAGAAAGCAGCTGGTGTCTGGGGGTGGGGGGGAAGGAAGGAAGGATGAGAGGAAAATAAATCTCTTACAATTGCATCTCCCCTAGGTTGGGTGTGAGACCTAAAGGCTTTTGGCTGCATTGCTGGGAGATTCCTGAATGAGAGAGGAAAAGGAAGGTTTCAGATCAGTTTATGTTTATATTGAAAACCTGTATGTGCCCTTGTGCCCCTCTGTCAAAATTCAAACCAGGCTAGGTCAGGTCAAACTGGGGATACTCTTATAAATCTGAAAGCATGAAATCTCATCTCTTTCTCCCTTTCCCCCACCAGACACTCTGCCCTCTGTACTGGAGACACAAAGAGGGGAGTCCCTAGGAGTGCACAGACAAGGTAAGATTGCACATGGTCACAACTTAAAATGATGAGAAAAATCCTTTGAAACCATCTGCATGAGATTATGGATACATTTAAAAATTAATAAAAACAGCCCCACAAATAACAGATTTAGCACTGTCCTGCTTTTCTGTATTCCCACAATAATTACAATAATTGGTACCCATCTTTCAGCGAGCCCTGCATTTAATACAAACAGAGCTGTTGTTGGGTCACAAATGAAGGTGATTACACTCCATCTGCTGAATATCTAGCAATTCTAAGTTAAGGTTGAGCATGCTGTTTTTATATAGATACACCCAGGGTCTCTGCCTCCTTCCAACTAGCTGTAAGGAAAGTGTTCCTTCCAATCCTGTTTACGTTAAATATATTCAATACCTATGTGTTTCTCTGTCTGTCATTATGATGAAAACAAAGCTCTGAGTTCAGAGAGGGGATGCTGCTATAAACATGAAAGCCTGAAATCTCCTCTCTTTTCTCCTTTGCCCTTCTAGAGATCCTGACGACTTCACTGGAGACACAAAGATGGGAATCCCTAGAGGCACACAGACATGGTAAGACAGGAAGTGGAGATTGTCTGTAATTTATGAGAAAATTCCAGCAAAAGTGTCTTTGTGAGATTGTAGCTAAAACTACCAACCAAACTGACACCAGCAATGACACTCAGCCCTATAAATACAGACATTAGACAAAACAAAAGACAGGATTATGCAGCAGTTTAAAGACTAACAAGATGGTTTATTAGGTGATGAGCTTTCATGGGCCAGACCCACTTCCTCAGATCAAATTGTGGAAGAAAATTGGCATGACCATATATGCCAAAGGGATACAATCAAAAAAAGTGAACATATATAAAAAGGACAAATCAAATTTCAGAACAGAGGGGGAATGAGGGGGGAGGGTAATGTCTGTGAGCTAATGATATTAGAGGTGATAATTGGGGAAGCTATCTTTGTAATGGGTAAGATAATTAGCATCTTTGTTGAGACCCAGTCGTAAAGTGTCAAATTTAAGCATGAATGACAGTTCAGAAGTTTCTCTTTGAAGTTTTGTGTGAAAATGTCTTTGAAGCAGGATGCAGGTAGTCAAGTCATTGAGACAATGCCCTTTCTGGTTGAAATGGCAAGAAACTGTTTTTTCTTTGTGATCCTGTCTAATATCTGTTTTGTGAGCATTGATTCTTTGGCGAAGTGTCTGAGATGTTTGTCCAATGTACGTAGCAGACAGTGAGGCTATCTAAGGCTGATGTCATACAAACACTCCTGGCACCAACCTTAGTGCTCTGTTCACATCCAGGCTGCTGAACAGAAACCCTCCCCCGACTAACCACCAAAACCCCTTAACTCTGACCCTAGTTTTGTCATGAAGAATCACAAGCATTTTAATATTTGAGAGGAATAAGTAGAAAAATCCCTCCCCTGAGGGCTGACATAGAGGGTTTTCCCCTGCCAACATCCTACCATCTCGTTTGGCAGGGTTGTGCTCTCCCACTGTAGCTTTTCAGTCTTACAGACTGGGGAGAAAAGAGATCCCCCCTCTTTTCTCTGTGGGCTTGGGATGTGACATTCACACCCAATACTGCCTCCTATTCTCTGGTCTTAACTGGCTCTTGCAATCCTGCCCCTCTCTCTCTGTTCCCAGGCCTTGGAGTGGAGGGTGCTCCATTCCCAGCAGTAGAGAGAGCAAGGAAGGCTTTAGAGAGGAAAAGCAGAAGAGGCAGGTAATAACTTTAAACCTCCAAACCCTCTCCCCACTAAAACTTTCCTGGCTGCTTTTCTGGGGGATGGGGAGCGGGGGTGAAGTCTCTGCACACAAACGAGAAACTTATGAAGTGGGTCCCATAACCTAGGCTGAGGCGCTGCAGGGATAGCTTGGCTCAGGACAGAGGCAGCTCCCTGGGATCCAGGCCCGTCCCAGCTGCTGGGGAGGGTGAGAAATGGCCCCAGCCTTCCTATGGCTGAGCTCTGCCTGTCACGCTCTGATTCTGTCTCCCCAGTGACTGTGACTCTGGATCCAGACACAGCTCATCCCAGCCTCATCCTGTCTGTGTATTGGAAAAGTGTGAAACGAGAGGACACACGGCAGCAGCTGCCCGACACCCCTGGGAGATTTGACTCTGAGCTCTGTGTGCTGGGCAGTGAGGGATTCACCTCCGCGAGACATTGCTGGGAGGTGGAGGTGGGGGATGGGCGAGACTGGGCTGTGGGGGTGGCCAGAGAGTCTCTGAGCAGGAAGGGGTGGATTAGCCTTATACCTGAGGGGGACATCTGGACTGAGGCAGTGGGCAGGTCAGTTCCTAGCTCTCAGCTCCCCTGAGACCTCCCTGCCCTGGTGCCGCATCCCCCACAGGTTTATCTGGACTGTGACCGGGGGCAGGTGACATTTACCGATGCTGGTGCCGAGGTCCCGATCTTCACTTTCCCGCCAGGGAGAGAATCCACCTCTGAGTGCTGGGACCCCAGGTCCGACTATGTTCCTGAGTAAAGGGTGAATATTCTACTGGGGGCCCTGAAATATCCCTGCTCGGTGTCACAGCATAGTCTCTATGACTCTGGAGGCTGCTGCAGGTCTCAGCTCTGTGCAGCCTCTGGTCTGTTCAGCCTCAGAGCACTGAGGCTACGTCTAAACTACAGATTTCTTGCGCAAGAAGCTTTTATCAGAAGAGATCTTCCGCAAAAACTGCTTGTACAAGAGCATGTCCACACTGCAAAAGCGCATTGAAAAAGCGATGCACTTTTGCAAAAGAGAGCGTTCAGACTGCATGGATGCTCTCTTGAAAGTAAGCTTTGATTGCTATGCACAGAATGGCTACCAGGGCACCTGTGCTTTTTCCTCTTTCCTCTTTTTGTGCAAAAAACCCCTCTTCCCCGTCCACACACACCTTTTTGTGAAAGAGTTCTTTTGCAAAAAGGCGTTCTTCCTCATAGAATGAGGAATACGTACACCAGAAAAAAAACCCTCTGTTCTTTTGATTTGTTTGCGCAAAAACGCACTTGAGGTATGGATGCTTCAGGAGATTTTTTTGAAAAACGCCTGTTTCTCCAAAACACCTGTAGTGTAGACATAACTTGAGTGAGTGAGGCAGAGACTCTGATCTCATGGCCCTAGGGATTGTGCAGCCTGTTTGTTGCTGTCCTCTATTATCCAGAACTCCAGGAATCTGGGTCAGACAGTGTCACAGCATCTGTCCCAGCTCCAGGTGTGACTGGGATTCTGGATCAGACAGTGTCCTTGAGACATGGAAGGTGGGGAATGTTCGACTGGGCCCCCTGGAGTCATCTTCTCTGGCTTCAGATAAGCTATATTGCAGAGTGTTCTGTCGTGTTGCCTTCCTTATTTTTCCTGTGCCTCTGAGGCACATCTCCAGCAAGTTCTGGGGTTGTCTGGGCTGTGAATGGGGACAAGTAACATCTACCATTGCTGGTGGGATACCAGCAATCAAAATACAGTAGAACCTGTGTTATCCGGCATGCTCGGGGATTAGGGCATTCCGGTTATCTGAGGGTCCCATCAACCTAGGAAAAACCAATGGACAATAATAGTAAAACTCAAGTTTTTTATATTGGTAGTTTTGTAGTGTGAGGCATGACGGAGAATTTTAATCCAAGGGTTCGGATGGGGGCCCAAAACCCCTACCAAATCAATTCCAGGCACCCTTCTTAAGCAACCAGCTTTATTCAGGAATGCATTCCAGGGCAAAAATCTCCAGGATACTCTCAGGAAAAGTTTCTGCAACTTCCCAAACAAAAGGCTTTTGTACTACCTTACATGGTAATTACCTTTTTCTCACTGACTACTTACAGTTGCATGCATATACAGGTCATGCCCCTTTGCACCAAATTCCCTCCAATCATTATCTGTCCCCTCACAGTCCCTTTGCAGGCCTTACAACAAGTTCAAACCAGTTTTTCCTCTCCCCCTCCCCCCTCTTGTTCACCTGAGTTCAAGCACGTACCTCTTTACAAAGACCAGACTTAACATCCAGGTCACACAGAGGTCATACTGACAACAAATTTAAGTTTAGTCTTCAGGCAGTTGGTCTCACATTTCTATTTTGAGTTAAGGATGATTAAAAGTGTTAAGCCAATCATGGTAAACCAGGCCAGGCCTGTGCGCCTGAAGATGTGACAATATTGTGGCTGGGGGCAATGCCAGTTAACAAAGTT
>JANRFK010000270.1:4774018-4784218 GCA_030068395.1 Apalone spinifera | reverse complement strand
ATAGGTGGCCATGGATTAGTGCTGTGTGCAGTACCCTTGGGCTGCATGGTGTCCGCCCTGCGCCCTTGCAGCTGGGCTGCTCCCAGCTGGACCTTCCCCACCCCCCCGGGCTGGGTGTGCATGACCCCTGCGGTCCCAGGCATGTGCTGGGGCTGGCAACCGTGTTCATGTGCCACTTGGTTTGGCTGCACAAGGTTGCACATGCTGTATGCCACTGTGCAGCATCCGGCCAGGCTGTGCCATATGCTGCGCCCTCTCCCCCACCCCATGGCCCCCCTACTGCCTGCACACTTGTGAGTGGCAGCTGCGACACTCACCAGATGATCCTTCACCAATCTCCGAGGAGGCCCGGGACACAGGGTGGCTGCTGTGCTGGGCTGGTGGGCTCTGGCTGCCGTCTTCCTCCTCCTCCTCGGTGGACTGGTTGCCCTCCTCCTTCTCTGCGTCTGTTGGCTGGACCACTGGGGTGGCCAGGGCTGAGTCCACCATGGCCTGCAGGGTCTCAGCCCCCTTGTTGGCCAGGATACTGTGCAGGCGGTGGTAGTGGGGCAAGCAGTGGCTCCGCCGCCCCCACTCTCACTGGCCCGCATGTAGCTGAGCCGCAGATCTTTCACCTTGGTCCAGACCTGTTCCAGGGTGCGGGCCTGGTGTCCCTGTGTGGCAAGAGCCTGGGCCATGCGGGCAAATATGTCCACATTTCACCTCCTGGATTTGGGATTACGGAGGGCCTCTTCTTATCCCAGAGGTCCAGGAGGGCCTGGATTGCGGCGTTGCCCCAGCATGGAGCCCACTGCTTGGTGCCCCTGTGAGCCTGCTGGGTGCTCTGGGGTGGCTCCTGGGTGGGGCCTGAGGGACCTGGCTGTTGCTCAGCAGCGGCCATCACTCCCTCTGGCAGCTCCAAGGGCTGCACGTGGCACACGGCTCTGCTGGCTGCCTGTGCCTTTAAGGGGAGGCCGCCTACAGGGAACCAGCAAGTGGTGATTGGGTGTACAGAGGGTCGGAGAGGCCACCTGTGTTTTTTCCCCGGAGGCCAGTTCTTGTGCAAGAAACCCCTGCCATGTGTCCACGCTGCCCTCTTATGCAAGAGTGCCTGCGCAAGAGAGCTTACACCTGATAGAAACAGTGTAGTTCTTACGCAAGGAGCTGTCTCTTATCACGCCGTACTGTAAATTTCCTTACGCAAGAGCGGGTGGGCAGTGTAGATGTTCTGTGGATTCTTGCGCAAGACCGGCCATACTTGCGCAATAGCCCGCCAGTGTAGACATAGCCCAGGAGTGGGAGAAACTAAAACTCTGCTTTATTTGCAAAGAAGGAACAAAAAGAGACTCCTGTCTCCACCCAGCTCAGCCTAGCACTTTGCAACCCCAACCCAAACACCCCCCAGGCACCCGCCAGAGAGCAGCATTCAAACTTGGGTGGCTGAAAAGTGGAGAGAATCCCCAAGACAATAGTTCCTAAACTTTTTTATACCGTGGACTGGCAAACCCAGTCACAAGCTTTTGGCAGACCAATAACATTTGCATATTCATTGTGCAAACAATGAATATGCAAATATGGGAATAAAATGTTGCTTGTCTGCCAAATCACTCACCCGTTGACCCAGTCTTGTCACTGCACATCCTTTTACCTCCAACCCCAGAACCCTCTGACCCTGTCTAGCCAACTCTGGTACTCTGTGTATCTGTATTATTAAACCTGCCAAATCCATCATCTGATACCCCCTATAGCCCACTATCTCACAAGTCTGTCTTGCCAAGACGGTCACCCCAGTGCCATCTCCTGCTTCCTAACACCCCCTGCTGCCACATTCCTTTTGTCAACCTCCTCTGTCTTGTCTGGTGCCTGTACTGCATCCGCTGTCACCACCAATCCTGGCATTCTGTGTCCCCATCAACCCCTGACTTAAATTGACAACCTCCCATTTCCCCAGATCCTGCCCACCACTCCCAGTGCTCCCTGATCCTGCCCCACTGCCCCCTCAGTGCCCCTTGCTCCACAAACTCCATGACTGCCTGTTGTGCCAAACCCTGATCCTGACCCACTGACCCTGCAACTGCTTGTTCCACAAGCTCTGAGGCCCCCTGCCCTGCTCAGACACTCTGAGATCTGCTGCCCCCAAGCTGTGCCACACCTGGCTCCATACACTGACCCACTGCAACCCACCCCTTTGCCTTCTAACTACTACCCTCCCTCAGCCTAAGTTCTCCCCCCTTAACCCTTAGCTCCAACCCAGCCCCTTGCTTCCCAGTGCCCAACACCCTTTAACCCCTCCAACCCTATGCCTTGTGCCCTTTGACCCTTTAAACCCTACCACCCATGCCAATCCCCTTTTGCCCTGTGACTTCACCATACCCTCACCCAACACCCCTTTGCCCCCACCCCTGTACTCCCCAGAGCGAGGTTGTCCTCTCTAGGGAGCATGGCCATTACTGCCACACAAGTAGGGGGAGCAGCCATTGGCTGCATGCCCCCTCCCTCCCCAAGTGTGTCTTGCACTCCCATGGATAGACATGGGTGGGAGCACAGAGCCTTGACTGGGCTGCCATCTTACCTGGATAGGAGGGGGCAGGAGGGAGGGAAGTGCCTCCTGCTCCACATCCTCCTGCTACCACCTCAGCCCCTGCACTGTTGCCAGACAAAATCAGCCATCATGGCTGTTGGAACTGAAGCCGGCTGCTTTTTAGCAACTCAGGTGGCTGGGGTGAAACCACCCCCTCCAGAACTGCCGCAAACAGCCAGCTTCAGGTCTGGCAGCCGCCACAGCTTGGCAGCCAGCGGTTTGTTGCCTGGCACTGGTTCATGGACCAGCAGTTGAGAACTGCTGCTTTACACATTAACTCAGTGGCTCTTAACCTCTTTAGCACTGTTACCTTAAACTTAAATAAACCAAAACTACCCCTCCTTCCTTTTTAAATGGCACTAAACAAAAAGAAAATTACAATTAATCATTTTTATTATATTTTTTAATCTCATACATGTTGAACAAAATTTAATAGCTACTGTATTTTAAACGTATTACCACCTGAAATATGCCAAATTATACCTTGAGGGATCATTACCCCCAGATTAAGAACCACTGCACAAACTAATGAAATCTGAGAGGTTTCTGCCCTGGGGGATTTGCTGATAAAGCAGATGTGTCGATTCTCTGATGTCTAGTGAGGTGCTCCCAAAGCTTTTCCCTTAGTCAAGGCATTTATATGGCCTCTCTCCTGTGTGGGTTCTCTCTTGGGCAGTGAGGGCTGATCACTGAGTGAAATCTTTCCATTACTATGGTGTCTCTCCCCTGCGTGCACTTGCTGATGTCTAATAAGATTTGAGGGTTGCCTGAAGCTTTTCCCACAGTCAAGGCATCTATATGGTCTTTCTCCTGTGTGCAGCCTCTGATGGATAATAAGGTGTGAACTCTGACTGAAGCTTTTCCCACAGTCAAAGCATTTATATGGTTTCTCTCCTGTGTGAGTTCTCTCATGGGCAGTAAGGCCTGATCGTATCATGAAACCTTTCCCACACTCATGGCATTTATATGGTCGCTCTCCTGTGTGGGTTCTCTGATGTATATTAAGGTGGGATGTGGAAGTGAAGCTTTTCCCACACTCAAAGCATTTATGGGATTTCTTTCCCACGTGGATAATCTTATGTTCAATATAGGATGACAGTTCACTCAAACTTTTTCTACACTTGGAGAGTCTCTCTCCTGTATGCCCTCTATGGGGCAGAATAAGGCATGATTTCTCACTCAATCTTTTCCCATGGTCTGTGCATTCATGGGGTTTCTTTCCATTGCGATTTGTCTGCTGGGATGGAGTTTCCTTGGGAGCCTTGGATCCTTCCCCACATTCAATGGATTCCTCCTCTTTCCTGCTTGGATTGTTCTCCAGCTGCCTCGCTGCCCTGTGTTGATTTCTCTGTTCTACACACTGGGAAAAATCCCCTTCAGCTTGTTCCAGAAATATTCCCTGTGATTTTACAGTTCCAGGACCATCCTGCTGTTGATTCGCCTCATTATTCTCCCTAACTGACTTATCTGCTGGAAGAGCAAGAATCCAGGTAGGAGTGTCTGTGCTAGAGAAAAAAAAAATGAACAGGGAATGGCAAAGACAGAAAGCACAACACAAAAGATCAGGAGACTGAGACATTGGATTCTGCCTCCACATCCCACCCAAACACTCCCAGGGAAGGAGACGTAGAGAGGAAATTCCTGACATCTAACAGGATGGATGGGGAGTTGTGACAGGTATTTGCTAGGATGATATCTGCAGCCCTACCTGGGAGACATGGGCAGAATTGAGGGCTCTTGCTCAAAGCTCATTTTTTGGTAGTCCCAGCTTTACTCTGCATTCCCCAGGTTTCTCTGTCAGTTTCCTTATCATCTGTGCGGATACCTCTCAGAATCTCCATTTCTTTGGAGGTCGGGAGATCCGGGATCCACAGCTCTTCCCCTTGGTCCAACCGGGTGATCAGGTCAGGTTTGGGAATGGGGCATCCTGCAAAGGGGTGAAATCAGGCAAGCTGAAGGCACATGAAGTCTGAATTGAGTATGTGTCACAAGGAACATTCCCTGAGCATAATCTGATTCTATATTGGACTATGGTAATTCAGACATCTTAAGAGCAGCAGATTTCTGGGGCAGAACAAGGTGGGGGATGTGACTAAGTTGGGATTGTATTTGCTGTTCACTTTGGCTGTGTCTAGACTGGCCATTTTTTGCGGAAAATCATCTGCTTTTCCGCAAAAACTGGCCAGCTGTCTACACTGGCCGCTTGAATTTCCGCAAAAGCACTGACTTCCTAATGTATGAAATCAGTGCTTCTTGCGGAAATACTTTGCCCTTCCCGTTCGGGCAAAAGTCCCTTTTGCGCAACACTTTTGCGCAAAAGGGCCAGTGTAGACAGCTGACATTTGTTTTGCGCAAAAAAGCCCTGATGGCTAAAACGGCGATCAGGGCTTTCTTGCGCAAAAGCGTGTCTAGACTGGCACGGACGCTTTTCCGCAAAAAGTGCTTTTGCGCAAAAGCATCCGTGCCAATCTAGACGCTCTTTTGCGGAAATACTTTTAACGGAAAAACTTTTCCGTTAAAAGTATTTCCGCAAAATCATGCCAGTCTAGACGTAGCCTTTATGTGATATGTATTGGCCTGCAGTAAAAGACAGTTACTTGTTTTCAATGTCCATTCCAATTCAGGTTTATGCATGTCATATGCATGAACATCAGAAACTTTTCCCCTAGCAGTTCCCATGGGGTTGGCTGTGGAGATGCCTAGAATGGCACCACTATATCAGTGCATATATACCATTATTGATCCTACCCGCCCTCCGTTCCTGCTTGCCAGCTACTCCAACAGTGGGGAAGGAAGGCGGGTATTGGAATGGACAAGAACAACACATCTCGAAGAACACCAGTTATGAGAACCGGTAACTGTCTTTTCTTCAAGTAATAGTTCACATCGATTCCAATTCAGGTGACTAGCAAGCTGCTACCCCATGGAGAGAGTGTCAGAGTTCAGAATCACAGACTGAAGTACTGCTCTACCAACTGCTGCATCCTCCCTGGAGGATTTATCAATTGACTAATGGGTTGTGAACGTACAAATCAAAGATCAAGTGGCTGCCTTGCAGATTTTCTGCAAGGAGACCTGTGCCACAAAGGCTGCAGCTGAAGCCTGGGCTCTGGTCAAGTGGGAGGGACCCCAGCTAGGTCATAGCAGATGCATGTGCACTGCACTATCCAGGCAGAGATGCACTGTGCGTATGCTCTGCAACTGCCAGGACAGTTGTGTGGATTTCCTAAATGACCTAGTGTGTTACATGTAGAAGGTAAAAGCCCTCCTTATCTACCTGTCCGTCCGTCCAATAGAACTGGAAGGGACCTTGAGAGGTCATCAAGTCTGGTCCCCTGCCCTCATGGCAGGGCCAAGTACCATCCCTGACAGATTTGCCCCAGATCCCTAAATGGCCCCTTCAAGGATTGAGCATACAACCCTGGGTTTAGCAGGCCAATGCTCAAACCACTGAGCTATCCTCCCCAAGTGCATGCAATACCTCTGTCTGTCACTTGGGGGGGGATAGGAAAAACAGACAGAAGACCTCTTTTGACAGGTGGAAGTGGGAGACCACTTTTGGTAGGAAGGCTAGGTGTAGACTAAGCTGCACTTTGTCCTTGTGGAAGACTGTGTACAGTGGTTCTGAGGATAGGGCCCTCAACTCAGACACTCGCCTCACTTACGTGACAGTTACCAAGAAAGCTATCTTCATGGACAGAGGAAGCAAAGAACACTAAGCCATCACATCAAAGAGTGGACCCAAAAGTTTACTGAATAGCAGGTTCATGTCCCAAGTGGGTACAGGTGGATGACAACATGGTTACAACCTCTCCAACCCCTTTCTTAACTGTGTCACCATAGGGTGGCCCAACAGGGAATGCTGAGAGCAACCTCTGTGAAAGGAGGATAACACTAAGTGAACCTTGACTGAGGAGGGTGCCAGCTCTGCAAAAACAGAGGCAGCAAGTACCCCAACACTACCAGGATACACATTTGCCCTGGGACAAAACCCCAATTCTTGCACCAGCTAGAAAACCTCTTCCATTGGCCAAATATGCTGTTCTGGTAGAGGGCTTTCTACTACCCAAAAGGACCTCTTGTACGTGGGCCGAACAGTGAAGCTCTAACCAATCAAACCATCCAGCTTCCTGTACAGGTCTTGGGTGTAGATGTGCATATCTAATCACATAACATGATGCCACGTGGCCTAGAAGCCTGAAGCACATCTTTGCAGTAACGACTGCATACTGTGTGAGGGAACGTACAAGGTCCCAAATGCTCCAAGCCCTTGACTCTGGTAACAATGCCTTCTCTTTTATTGAGTCTAATGTTGCCCCTATGAACTCTATCCTCTGCACCAGGCTCAACACCAACTTCTCCTTGTTGAGGAGGATACCCAGCATTTCAAAGAGCTCTAGGGTGAGGTCCATGTAGATCAGGAGCAGAGCCCTGGAAGGTGCTTTTATTAGCTATTCATCCAGGTAAACACTGAGGAGGCTGAGGAAAGGAGAACGGTAGCACCACAAATTGGTAGTGTTGACCTGCTATTGTAAATCTGAGGTAACACCTGTGATAAGGAAGGATGGAAGCGTGGAAATACACATCTTTCACATTGAGGGCAGTGAACCAGTCTCCTAGATTCAGACGGAATTACAGTACCTAGGGTGTCAAGTATCAGAGGGGTAGCCGTGTTAGTCTGAATCTGGAGAAACGGCGAGGGGTCCTGTGGCACCTTATAGACTAACCGAAGTGTTTGGAGCATAAGCTTTCGTGGGCAAAGACCCACTTCGTCAGATGCATGTAGTGGAAATTTCCAGAGGCAGGTATAAATATGCAGGCCAGAATCAGGCTGGAGATGGCAGGTGGGTCCAATCAGGGAGGATGAGGCCCACTTCTAGTAGCTGATCTGGAGGTGTGAATTCCAAGAGAGGAGAAGCTGCTTTTGTAATTAGCAAGCCATTCACAGTCTTTGTTTAATCCTGAGTTGATTGTGTCAAACTTGAAGATGAACTGTAGCTCAGCAGTTTCTCTTTGAAGTCTGGTCCTGAAGTTTTTTTGTTGCAGGATGGCTACCTTAAGATCTGCAATAGTGTGTCCAGGGAGATTGAAGTGTTCCCCTACAGGTTTTTGTATGTTGCCATTCCTGAACTTTATTTTCCACATAAAGCAGTTTAGGTTCCTTAGATCTCGGCTTGATCTTAGGCCGCCCTTGGCTTTGGGGATAAGGAAGTAATGGGGGAAAAAAATCCCTTGTCCCTGACTTCAAGGGACCTCTTGAATTGCACCTGTCTTGAGGAGTGATTCAACCTCCT
This sequence comes from Apalone spinifera, assembly GCA_030068395.1. Taxonomy (NCBI): domain Eukaryota; kingdom Metazoa; phylum Chordata; order Testudines; family Trionychidae; genus Apalone; species Apalone spinifera. Next base: position 4,776,364 of record JANRFK010000270.1, on the reverse strand, counting down.
GATTTAGGAGATGCTTGTGAGAGAGGTCCCTGAAGAGAGACGGGGGAAGGGGAATTGTGAGGCAGTGGAAAAGGAAACTGCAGGGAATATATCCCACTCCAACCATACAACGAAACATTGGCCCATGCCTAGTAGTAGCGGGATGATCTGGCTGAGAAGTAGGGGAATAGCTCTTGCAGGTCCGGTGCGCTGCTCTTGAGTGTACCTTCAAAAGACCTGGAGGAGGCTTGGAGGACTTATTCTGCTGCAATAAGGTTCTGCTCCTGTTCTTGTTCCTATTGCAGCTGTGCTGCTGCACTCGGTGCTGTCTGGGTGCAAACCTCCGATAGGGAGGCTGAGGGCAGAAGGAGAGTCTTTGGGAGTCTGGGGAGTACATCCCCAGCGATCTCATGATTGCCCGGGAATCCTTGGCTACGTCTTCACTATGATCCTCTTCTGCATGAGGAAATGCAAATGGAGTGCTCATTTGCATATGTCCTGCTCTCATTTGCATTTCTTCCTCAGATCCCTTTTGTACAAGAAAGCGCTATGTACTAACTGCCCCTGGGTCCAGTGCTCAAGAGTCTGTTCTACAATGTATCCCTGTGAACTAATAAACCTTCTGTTCTACCTGCTGGTTGAGAGTCAACATCTGGCTGCAGTTGGCAGTGCAGGGCCCAGTGACTCCCCACCCCTCGGTGACTGAGGAGGTTGTCATGCCCTCACAAGGAATTTTAATGATCTGTTGACTTATAGGAGACTTGCTGAGACACCCACAGCTCTGGGGTTAAACTCCTGCCTATTTCCAAACCTGCAGAACCTAGACCGCTTCCCCACGTATGAGCCAGTTCAAGGTGGCAGGTGAACAGTGTGTGTAGGAAATAATGTAGGTAGGAGAGGACCCTGCTTCTGGCCACTGAAAACTGGAGAGATGGGGATGAATTAGCATGCTCCTTAGGTGTCTGACTCCCCTGTTCCCCAGAAGGGATCACGGGGATGGAAGAGTCTCTCACAAAGGGGCTGTGGGCCCCACTCCCCGCACTCAAATTGACCAGATGCAGAAATGCCAGCCCCATAGCTTTGCTAGCTGAGGGAACAGGAATTCTTACCCAGCGAGGCCACAGACTCATAGTTCTCCTGCATGACATCCCTGTAGAGAGCTCTCTGAGAGGGGTCCAGCAGCGCCCCCTGCCCTGCGGTGAAATACACAGCCACCTCCTCGGTCACCGGCATCTGAAACAACAGGGCCCTCCACTCAGCACCTGCAGCCCCAGCCACAACCCTATTAGTCACAATGGAGGAGGCCAGAGGAGCAAAATCTCACCTTGCCCTTGCCCAGAGCTGTCAGGAGGCTCCAGGGTAGAGAGAGGGGAGAGCTCCTTGTGCCTCCCCGCAGGCTGAGCAGGGCAGGGCCTTCTCATTCACCACCCATCTGCCAGCCAGAGGCAGGTACAGGAATCCCAGCACCATCCTATTTCGTGGCAGACTCCAGCTAGTGAGCTCTGTCTCCCACATGAGAAAACAACAGGAATGGCCAGGCTGGGTCAGACCAAAGTTCCATCTAGTCCAGTGTCCTACCTTCCAACAGTGGCAAATGCAGGTGCCCCAGAGGGAATGAACAAAATAGGTAATCACCACGTGATCCACCCCTAGCACTCATTCCTAGATTCTGGCAAACAGGCTCAGGACACCCTCTTTGCCCATCCTGGCGAATAGCCATTGATGGACCAGTGGAGACTGGTCAGTTTTCCCAGCCCTGTCCGTGGGATGTTTCCTCTTTCAGAAATAGGAGAACGTTCACCCCCCCTCCCAATGAGCCTGTTCAGACAATCAAACCCTAGGCTGAGTACATCCTAACAGGTTTATCCCACCCTACCTCCTCCCTGCCCCATCCTGTGTATTTCCTGCCCCTTCTGCTCTACACTAACCCTGCTCTCTGCAGCTCCCCACAAAATCCCCTACCTGAGCCAGCTCCACTGCAGCCATTTCCCTGATGATCTGGGACAATCTGAAGCAAAGCAGGGATGTGAGTCTTCAGCCTGTCAGGATGAGAGTGGCGATTGGGGAGGTTTCTAAAGGGGATTTGGTCCATTTCACACCCCAGTTCCCCCACACTCTTCCTGCAGACCCACACCCTAGGCTCCACCATGCTGGGAAAACCCTCAGCTGTGTAATTACAACACTTCTGTAGCTAATGACTGGAAAAATCGCTAATCTGATGCCAATATTTTAAATAGGGCTCTAGAGGTGATCCTGGCAATTACAGACTGGCAAGTCGAATGTCAGTACCATCAAATTAATTGAAATGAAGTTGTCAGACAGAGAAACAATGTATTGGGAAAAAGTCAACATGGTTTGTGTAAAGCA
>JANRFK010000270.1:4750436-4763554 GCA_030068395.1 Apalone spinifera | reverse complement strand
CCTTCAGTGGTTATGAAGTAGGTAGTGTCCTAGCCAGCCCATATCTTGATTGAGACAGGTCATGGTACATTTCTCCTATGATGTTTTGACTGCTCCTTTCAATGTCTGATGCGTTATGCGCAGCCAGATTATGTACCGCTTAGTTCTCTTCCAATCACCATTGTGTGGTATGAACAATACGTATCTTGTATAACTCACACACTGCACACGTGTGAACTTTTTAATTGCCAGGGGTTCTGCCGTCCAGGCGATTTTCAAGTTATTCTCATTTCTGATTCATTCATTTCCTCTCAGCATAGTCTGAGGTGCACAGGTCACTTCTCTGCAGGGGTGTCTCTGGACTTTGCTAACTGCTCCCAGGCAGTGCACTTAATGTCTGTTTTCTATAAACACATAAAAATGCAGACTCTTGGTTTCCCAAAAAAATGATGCTTATACCAATTCTCAATCCTAAAGGGCACGTCTATACTGCAGAGCAAAAGTTGAATTAAGCTACGCAACTTTAGCTACGTCAATTGCGTAGCTGAAGTTGAAAGAGCTTAATTCGGGTTTTGCCACTGTGTACACAGCAGGAACCCTCTTCCTTCGACTTCCCTTACTCCTCGTGAAATGGGAGTTACAGAAGTTGGAGTCCTCCAGCTCGTAAATGTACCCTAACATAATAACTAATGAAAACCAGAGATGTGGAGCAGATGTAGCAGGGCCCAGGCATCAGGGTGCCTCACAGTTCCTGACTTACTAAAAGTCACAACATTCAGGCCGAAATTCAGCAAAATCCCTTCATTTGGGCACCTGCATTTCTCTCCTAACCAGAGAGCTACAGGGCCGGTGCTCCAAGTCTGGGCAGCCTCCACAGCCCCAGGTGGAGTCAGTGAGAGCTGCCAGGGCTCAGCCCTTCTAAGAACCAGGCCCTGGGGCCTAAAGGGTGACACTCTACATCTAGCCTCTCAATTAAAGGCCACTTGTTAGAGGTGGGCCCAGCCCCTCCCTGAGCTCTGGGCCCCTCTGGCAGCCAATCTGGGCTAATGGGCTGCAGGGAAGGAGAAAGCCCCTCCCACACAGTGAGGGATCCCTCCAGCACAGTAGGGACAGGCCCAAGGTGTGTCCCTGAGAGGGCTGGGTATGGGGCAGGGATGCAAGAGGGACAGAAGGATGTGGTCAGTGTAAAGTTGGGCCCCTGGCTCAGACACAGGGGGGCTATTGTAACAGGGATGTGACTCTGGCTAGCATCAGAACAGCCTGAGCCAAACTCTGCACCAGCCCCTGCATCCACTGACCAGTGGGGTCACAGATGGCCTCCCCTTCTTGCTTTGGCCCATGGAGCCAACCTCCCCTTGCCTCAGTTTCCACAGGGATAAAATGATTTTGTCCTTATTCCTATTGCTGCCTTTAGAGAACAAGGCCCCATTGTGCTGCTCATTGTAGTAGAGACACTGAGTTACTTTGATGCCCATGTCTTTGCAGGATCTGAGTCTAAGCCAGTGCTTCCTGTAATCTGAGAGATTAATCAGCCCCACCCAGTCAGCTCTATGCAGGGAGCCCTGAGCCTCTGACTGGGCAGGGCTGATTAATCATTAAACTGTGCTGCCACACAGAGGGGAAGATTAATTCTCACTTACAGCTTGTCTGTTTTGGGACAGATGTGAGGCAGCAGGGATGTTACTTCCATTGCTGAGAGAGGAAACAGAATGTTTCAGACCTTATCATATTAAACACCTGAGTATGACTCTGCCTGGTCTCTGTTACAATTAAATCCCAGCTCTCTGTGCTCACACTGCCAACTTGAAATATCCCCTCTCTTCTTCTTCCCCCTTCAGCTGCTCTGCTGTGTGCACTGGGGGCACAAAGAAAGGAACCCCGAGGAGCACACAGACTGGGTGAGTTGCCTCAGAGACTTGTACCCCACCCCCTGAGCCAGACCTGCTGGGGTGCAGTGCTTTGCCTCAGAACATGCAGGCACCCGGCAGCCAGCCTTTGCACTGCTGACCAGGAGCCAGCCATGTAAGCAAGATCCACAACCTCCTCCCTTCTCTGAGCCTCTTCCAGCCTGGGGGCCACTTCCTGCTTCCCCAACTCCTCATCCTGAGCTCCACCACAAAGCCCACAGCCCCAGTCCAGAGCCCAGCCACTCAGAGCCCCTTCCCAAAACTTGAGCCCCCTCATGCATCCCAAATCCCTCATCCCCATAGCCCTCACCCTGACTCCCTGCCTCGGCTTGCAGCTCCCTCTGGTATTTCAAAACCCTCAGCCTTTCCCCCTAGCCTGGAGCCCTCTCCTACACCTGACACACATCCCACCCCACCCCAGAGCCCGCACCCCCAGCCAGTGCCCTCCCACCCACTTGCACCCTGCCTACCTGCCCCAGCCTGGAGCTCCCATATAGAGCCAAGCCTCACCCCAAACCCTCAGCCTTAACCCTGCCCACACTTTCCGTGGGTGGAATGGCTTTTGTTCTGTGATACCTCACCTCCACATTGGTACGCAGGAAGTCATGGATATAAAAATTAGAAGGAACACTGACCATGCCTACCCTTGCTTTTTAACATGGACATAGTTTGGGGGAAGGCAGCCATGTTGCCCCTCCAAACAGCAAGCCTTGGCAGGCCTGGAGCTTTGCAGGCAGTGACTGTCCTTTGTGGTGGGGTAGCTGATCAGCACCAGCCCCTAGAATCATAGAACACTAGAACTGAAAGGGACCTTGAGAGCTCACCATGTCCAGTCTCCTGCCCTCATGGCAGGACCAAGCACCATCTCATCCTTGACACGTTTTGTATAACCTGCTCTTAAATATCTCACACTCACCCTAGGCAATTTAAACCAGCTTGACAGAAAATTTTTCCTAATGTCTAATCTGAATCTCCCTTGCTGCAGTGTAATCCCATTCCTTCTTGTCCTATTATCAGAGGCCAAGGAGAAAAATTTCTCTCCCTTTTCCTTGTAACACCCTTTTAGATACTTGAAAACTGCTATCATATCCCCTCTCAGTCTTCTCTTTTCCAAACTAAATGAACCCAGTTCTTTCAGTCTTCTCTCATAGGTCATGTTTTCTAGACCTTTAATCATTCTTGTTGTTCTTCTCTGGACCCTCTCCAATTTCTCCACATCTTTCCTGAAATGTGGTGCTCAGAACTAGACACCATACTCCTATTGAGGCATAATCAGCACAAAGTAGAGTGGAAGAATGACTTCGTGTGTCTTGCTCACAATACTCCTGTTGTCGCATCTCAGAATCATATTTGCTTTTTTTACAACAGTGTCACATTCTTGACTCATTTACATTGTGGTCCACTATGACCCTTAGATCCCTTTCTGCAGTACTCTTTCCTAGACAGTTGCTTCCCATTCTATGTATGTGAAACTGATTGTTCCTTCCTAAATGGAGTACTTGGCATTTGTCCTTATTAAACTTCATCCCATTTACCTCAGGCCATTTCTTCAGTTTGTCCAGATCATTTTGAATTATGCCTCTATCCAAATCACTTTCAAACCCTTCCTGCTTGGTATCATTTGCACACTTTATAAGTGTACTCTCCGTGCCATCATCTAAATTGTTGACAAAGATATTGAACAGAACCGGTCCCAAAACTGACCTCTGAGGAATCCCTATGTGTTATACCCAGCCAGCATGACTGTGAATTATTAACTAGTCTCTGAGAACAGTCATCCAATCAGTTATGCACCTACCTTATAGTAGCCCCATCTAGGCTGTATTTCCCTAGTTCATTTATAGGAAGGTCATGTGAGACCATATCAAATGCTTTACTAAATCTAGGTATACCATGTCCACCGCATCTCCCTTATCCACAAGACTTGTTATCCTATCAAAGAAAGCTATCAGACTGGTTTGACATGATTTGTTCTTTACCTGTCACCTTATTATCTTTCAGATGTTTACAGAGGAATTCCTTAATCATTTGCTCCATTATCTTTCTGATTCAGCAGTTAAGCAGACTGGTCTGTAGTTTCTTGGGTTGTTCTTATTTCCTTTTTATAAAGGGACACTATATTGCCCATTTCCGGTCTTCTGGACTCTCTCTCGACTTCCACAACCTTTCAAAGATGATAGCTGATGGTTCAGATACCCAAGGAGCTGATACAGGAGGTATTCTGGGGTATATTTCATCAGGCCCTGGTGACTTGAAGACATCTAACTTTTCTCTAAGTCATTTTTAACTTGTTCTTTTCCTATTTTAACTTCTGAAGCATGAAGTAGTTGCATTCACTATGTTAGGCATCCTGTCACCTAGGCTGTGTTGCTCTACCATAAGAGGCAGTACTTCCCCACACAAAAGCTCTGAGTCTGAGTGTAACAAAAGATAACTTTGATTAAAAGGGAAAAGGAACTGAGCATCAATTTAGAGGAAACACCACATCCCCATTGTAAGGCTCGTAGCTATAAGCAAGTGCCTGACCCACAGTTCACTGGGGCTATGTTTACACTGGCGGCTTCTTGAGCAAGAACATCTTGTTCAAGGGTTCTTGCGCAAGAAAAGAACTCGTCCACACTGCCATGTGCGAGCTGTGCTTTTGCGCAAGAGTATCCATGGCAGTGAGGATGCTCTCTTGCACAAGAAAACTCTGATGGCCATTTTAGCCATAGGGTTTCTTGCACAAGAAATCCCTGCTGAGCGTCCACACTGCCTTCTTGTGCAAGAGCTCCTGTGCAAGAGAGCTTACACCTGTTAAAAAAGAGCGTAACTCTTGCACAAGAAGCCCTTTCTTACCACGCCGTACTGTAAATTTCCTTGCTCAAGAGCAGGTGGGCAGTGTGGATGCTCTGCGGATTCTTGCACAAGAACGGCTATACTTCTGGCTATACTCCTTGCGTAAGAAGCCGCGAGTGTAGACGTAGCCTGGCAGTGTCCTTTGCTTCAGTCCTTGGCCAGCACGGACCCAGAGCTCAGAGGTGCTTTCCCATGGGCTCCCCTCTGGCCTCTGAAAAGGGGAGGAGAAGGGCAATCGGTAAAGTCTCTGCTGCTGTGGCCTGCCTCTGCCACTGACTCCCTGCTGCTATAGTCTGCTCTCACCAGGCTTCTTCTCCTGCTGCTCAGAGCCGCCTCTGCGATGCCCTGGCCTGAGATTCCCCCACTTAACCCAGCCCCTAGTGATTTCACTGGCTAGCAGGGACCCTCCCTGCTCATGCCCTCATCTGCAGGCCACTCTGTACACACCAGCAGCTCAGCCCAGGCTCTTGAGGTGGGGCCAGCAGCATGTGACTTGGCTGCCCTTTCGCGATCTATGGAGCAGCCTCAGTCTCACCCCCTTGTAGAGTGGGTGGAGGTAACCTCTTAGTTCCTGGGCACTGCATGCCGAAGCTGGACAGGAGCAGCCCCAAGGACGTGTTTCCCAGCGCAAGCTACGGGGCCCAGGGCAGCCCATGGAGACCAGGGCAGGAGCCAGTGACTCCCCATGCGGGGTGCTGCTGTGGAGCAGGGCTGCCTGGTCACATGTTGCTAATGCCCCATTGGGAGCCTGGAGCTGCTCCCTGCTGAGTGTTAGCAGGAGGCAGTGACAGGGGATGTAGGATGCACTGAAAACCCATCTGGGGCAGTGCAGAATGGGGGTGATGCTCAGACCACGTGTGTAAAGTGGGTCAGTGATTCCAGTCCTGAACCAGCACCAGGGCTTAGCTCAGACTGGGAGCTGCCTGGCTAAGCCGCATCTCAGTGGGGTTGTGCTTCCTGGGCTAGGCCCTGGCTGCTGCTGCCTCCCAGAGCCAGGCTGTGCTGTGCTACAGACTATAGGCAAGGGGCTGGGCCAGCCAGTGGCACCATCTGCTCTAGAGCAGGGCTGGAGCGGGCCCTCTGCAAACTGGGGCTGCTCAGCCCATATGCTGTTGCTCCTGTGCCCAGAGCACACTCAGGGGCTGGGGGAAAATTGCAGGTAGGGGAGGCTGTGCAGGGGTCAAACCAACCCCCTGGGATGCAGGTGGGGTGGGAAGGGGGGATAGTCATACAGCTGGTGGCAGGACCTGGAGAACAGCCCAGGGCAAATCCGAGCAGGCACCATGCTTAAGATCAGGCTTCGGCTTACGGATGTAAAGGACTAGTTGTTCCCCATCCCCCTTGGTACCTCTATCAGAGGCAGCAAGGGGAGGGGAGAAGAGGAGGGTACTTAAAAGCGGTAGAGCTGCCTGGAGCCTGGGATCAGCTGGGGACTGACCCAGGGCTCCATGCTGTGCAAGCTTTGAAATATACCCAAGAGTCCCTAGCGGGGTCTCTTCTGCATTTCAAAGCAGAAGTGCAGCATGGAGCCTGGAGTTAGTGGGACTTCCCGCTGGCCCTGGGCTCCATGCTGCGTTCTAACTTTGGAATGCACAAGAGCCTCCACTGGGGCTCTTGTACATTTCAAAGATGGAATGTGCAAGTGCTTATTGACTAGTCGAGTAGTTGATGGAAATTTCATCGACTACTCGCCTAGCAAATTAATTGCTACTTCCCTAATCCAGCCCTGCCAACCCTTGGCAGAGGGTAAACCTGGGCAAGGGAGAAGAAGAGGGGGTAGAAATCTTGATCACTCGGTGGGCACACATAAATGTCCCGGTGGGTGCCATGGCACCCGCGAGCACTGCATTGGGGACCACAGCCCTAGGATCACCCACCTGCCCATTCCCACCTCGCCATGCTCTGCCCCCCATTTCCCTGAAGCATCCCTGAGCCACTCCGACCCCAGCCCTATTCCCAGGGGCACCAGGACCCTGAACTCCCTCAGCCACTCTGCCCCCAAGCTTTATCCCCAAGCACTCCCTGCCCCTGGCCAGACATCCTACCCCAAACCCCATCCTGGCCGGACACCCTACTCCGAGCCTGCTTCTGCACCGTACCTCCCACCCAGACCTTGCACCCTCATCTCTTTCTGCAACCCATCTCCTTACCAGATCCTGCACCCTATCCCACTCACTGGCAGTCCTATCCTACACACTGAATCCCTCATTTTTGTCCCAACACCAGAGCCTCAAGGGGTCCATCCAATCCACTAACTCTGGAACCCCTTCAAAATAAATCTGGCCTATGGAAAACCCTGAACCTCAGACCTCCCTGTCCCTTCCCCTCACCCTGTGGGGCTGGAGCACCAGAGGAATGAGGTGTCTCAGTTGGGGGCCACATCAGTGAAGTGCTTCTCACTTGTATGGTGTTGGGGAAATCTCGCTCCCCTGGGGTACAGAGTCCCCAGAAGGGTCCGAGGCTGGAGGTCAAAGCAGTGAGGCAGGAGAGAAATCTAGAAGGAAAACTTTATTATGCAGGCTGACAGCTACCAGAGTGAGAGCAGCAGCAGCCCTGAGAGACAGGTTCAGGGATCCTTTATACAGTATGTTCAGACAGTTTAGTTGTTGATTGTTTTCTTTAACATATCAAAGTCTCAGCAGAAGTACTCTGAGAAGTTTCTGTTCACACCAGAAGTGCTAGAAGTAAGTTTTACAGTACAAAGGCACATGAGAACCTGAGTGAGGAGTCTACAAGGAAAACTGTGAGGAGTTTCCATGAATTGAGATAGGAGGCATTGTAAGGGTCTTGATTAGAGTTAAGATGATTTCTCTCTGTTACAGGGAGAGAGGCCTGGAAAACTTTTAACCCTTACAGCAATTTTCTTTTAGAGAGTTTTGATTTCCTCCACAGTCCCCCCCCTAGTCACAATTGGAGTTATTTGATTTTTTTTCTCCCACGATGGTCCCCAACTGATTTTTTCTGTAGGTCAGTAGCTTCTGACACACACAAGGTTCCCCACAGCTGCCACAAAGAAAGAAAACATTGAGATATTTTGTGTTGGACATAAATTAATATTTTACTTTATTTAAAATGAAGCTTGATAAACTAACATGAGACCTTTAAAATGCTTAATCTGTGTAATAATTGAAATTAAACTATTGTCCCCTGCTGCAGCACTAGCAAAATGGCTCAGGCATAATTATGTAATAGTGAATTTCTGTTAGCAACTGGTGGTCTGTGGAAAAGTTTACATGGAGATAGGTGGTCCATGGGTCAAAAAGTTTGAGAACCACTGGTCTAGTGGATACAGCTCTGTGTGGAACCAATAACTGGACACTGAAGCCAGAACTTTTCAGGCTAGAAAGGAAGCACAAATGTATGATAGGGAAGATGACCAACCCCTGAAACAAATGGCCAAAGGAAGTGGTGGATTCTCCATCTCCTGATGTCTTCAAATCAACACTGGGCGACTTTATAGAAAATATATTGTGGGGAAACAGAGCTTTGTGCCTTGGTAACTGGGTTAAGTTTAATGGCTTTTGACACAGAGGAGATCAATCTACATAATGAATGTTTTCTTTGGATACGTGACTCAACAAATTTTAGGATCTCATTGTGCAAACACTCATCACACGTTTAATAATATACACCTGAATGGTCCCCTTGACTTCACTAAATCTCTGTTGTAGGGAGGGCTTATAAAATCTCTTGATTTAGTACTGAGGGGAGGGCCTAGGCATGTGCTACACATAAAAGCTAGGAGCTTTAAATAAAGCAGCCTAAATTTAGACACCTACATCCATATTCGGGCAGCAGACTAAGTGGCTTGTTTATCAGAAACACTGGATGCTCAGAACTGAATCCCATTGTTGCAGATGCAGGAATGTTGAAACTCAAGCCAGGTACTGAGAGAAATGAATGTGGATTTGGGATCTAACTTGTGTGTGCTCTTTATGGAATAGCTAGACTCAAGGATTTGCCCAAAATGGCAGAGTCTAGCACAGGGGTTCAGCAACCTGTGGCTCACAAGCCAAATATGGCTCTTGGCCATTTTTGGTTGCCCCGTGTGCTAGAGCTGGAGCTGGGCTGTGATGCGGATGGCCCTACTGGGACAGTTGCACCATTACCGCAGTTCCAGCTCCTGTATGGTGGCTACCTGGCTACTCCCGGGGTGGGCCGTGTGGCAGGTGGTTTGCTCCATGTGCCGGAGGTGGGGCCGGGCTACGATCCAGCTGCTCCTGTGACAGCCTGGCCAAAAAGGCTTAGTTGGGGCCCAGATCCCATCTGGCCACTGTGTCCTGTCCATAGCCCCAATCCTGCGGTCTGGCCCCCATCTGCCAAAGAAAGGACTGGCAGCTGCTCCCCTCCCCCTGCTGTGGCCCAGATAATAGGGGAGGCCACAATCCAACTGTGGTGATCCTGGTCTGGTCCCTTGTCCAGCCGTTGCTGCCTGGGTGCAGCAGACCAGTCTCAGCCAGGTAAGGTAATCTGGCCCCAGGGTTCCCCCACATCCCCAGCACCCTGCCCTCCCTCCCACCCCACACAGCCCAACCCCCTGCCCTGAGCCCCTCATACATCCTAACCCTGACTCCTGCATGTCCACGTTCCTAGCCCCCTGCCTTAACACTCCTGTACTCCCACACACCCCCTAACCTGTGCCTCGGGCCCATCATACACCTGAACCCCCTATTCTGAGCCCCTCAAACTCCAACCTGGCTACTGCAGCCCTGTGCTCTTTGCCATATGATTGACAGACAGCCTGAATGTATATGTGAAATTGGCTTTGACCTGTTATAATGTAAACTTCAAAGAAATGTGCAAACAGATGCAGCAGCAAAAGTCCCATTAAATAAAGTATTCAATTACACTTTCATTTATGCTATTATTACTCATTGTGCCAATTACCAATAATATTAAGTAATATATTTTGAGTCCTGCACATGGGCATTTTTATACATCTCTTTGTTGACCACATGTTCTGAATTTTGTTCTAGTTTGGTTCTTTGGTTTGAAAAGGTTGCCAACCCCCTGTTCTAACATGTGTGAGAGTCTGGAGAGAATGGGGGTGTCAAAAGGATTAAAGCACCTTGTGAAATGTCTCCAATTGCCCTTCTCCCCCTGACAGGCTGCAGAACATCCATGTCTTATTCCAGCTCAGCCCATGGCCTTCAGAGCCAGGGAAAGGAAATGGCTGTGGCGGAGCCGGTGAGCTTCGAGGAGGTGGCTGTGTATTTCTCTGAAGAAGAATGGGCTCTACTGGACCCGGGTCAGAGAGCCCTCTACTGGGATGTGATGCAGGAGAATTATGAGGCTGTGAGCTGGCTGGGTAAGGATTCCTGTCCCCTCGGATATCAGAAGCTGGGTGGGCTTTGGAGCATCTGGGTTGGGTTTGGTTCAGGGTCCCCCATTGCCCCCTGTCCCCAGTGTCAGGAGTATCAGCCCCAATAATCCTGGCTCCTGTGTAAGACTGACCCCTCTATGCCCCCTCCCAGGGGAAGCAGGTTCAGGGACATAACAGTGGTGCTGTTCTTCCCACAGCCAAGGTCTCGTGCCTCATCACCATCTTGTCCATGTTTTGCCTTGATGGGAGGTGTCAGTGGAATGGTCCAGGCAGGAATGGCAGGTTCCAGTGTTGTGAGGTTGGGTGAGGCTACTATTAGTGTCCACAGGGTACCCCTTGTGCCAGTGTGCTGAGCCCCTGGAAGGAGGGTGCAGTCCCTAGAGTCCTTTCCTCCTGCCTGTGGGTGATCTCTGTGACATGCTGGTGAGAGGGGCTAGAGCTGAGGGAGGGTGGATAAAGCAGTTCACGCTCTGTGAGTGTCCTGTGGGGGATAGCTCTGTAGTACAGGAGTTCTCAAAGTTATGATACAGTGACACCACCACCACCACCCCCCGTTGCTCACGACTCCCCACCCATTGCTGCAACCAGCCTCTCAGTTGCTTTTGACCCCCCGTGGGATCAGGACCCACAGTTTGAGAAACACTGCTCTAGTAGATAAATGTGAGGAGAGCTCTTCATGTTTGTCAGGCATGGCATTTTGTGTGGACTTCCTGTGTGGCTTTGGTCAAGTTACTTAGACTGTTTGCGCTCTTTGTCACTGTAATAGCTATTACAGTATGTCCCTGTTTCACAGGGCTGGGGCAGGATAAATACATGAAATATAGGAGATGCTCAGCTCCATATAAGCACCCCCATTGTACAGTGGGGTCCTGATTGACACTGGAGTTCCCAAGTGCTGTTCTAACTGATAATCTTTGCTTTCATACTGGTTGCAGTGCCGTGTGAATTGGTGCTAGCATCACAGAGTGTCGTTATGGCTGCTCAGAGTGGCTCTTTCTGGAGCTCTGATGCCAGCTGCACTGGCAGAGCATGCGGCTTGTCCAGGCAGCACAGCTCAGGGTCATTGTCAAAGAAAGACACAGGCTCCACTTGGGGCTAAGGCGCTCGGCCAGGTTTATTGGCAAAGGAGCAGAGTGCTAGTGTCCCAGCTCCCCAGACACAAGTACAGTGAGGTGTGTGTCCAACCCTGATAATGGTACTGGCTCAGTCAGCAACCAGAACGCTGCCCCTCAGCCAGCACCAACATGCCCCTCCTTCCATACATTGACACACACAAGGTGCACATTGCACTCCATGTGTTGCTACCCCCCTTATCCTTGAACCAGCTAGTTTAAACAAAACCTCTGTATCCATTATCCCCTCATCCCCATCCCCCCCCCCCACTGATGTACACAAGGGTTTGTATGTTCCTCTGCCATCTCTTGGAAGGGGGGGGGGTGTTTTTCAGTTACTGCAGAGATCGATATGTTTTTGTACCCTCTTTTCCCATCTGAAATGTGCTTAGATGTTTGGCTGGTACCTAGTATGCTACCATTCTGCCAAGGCCTGGCCTGTTTTGTTTCCCAGCCATTGGTTAATACTGTTATGCTGAGGCCTCCTTTCCCCTTCTTGTTGTGATTTTACTGGAGGATGTTTACTCATCATACAACCTCTGGACAGATTTCCCCTATCAAGTTGTTTTTCAGTTACCGACACTCAGTCCTGATAAGCAACACTGGGTAACTAGACACTGAACAAGATGGTTTGGAATAATATGTGCCTCAAGATGCAATTGTACTGACCCAAGTCCCAGAACACACCCTCTGCCATGTGGTTGTCCTGCAGTGGCATGTAGGTCTTTATTACCAGAGTAAGAAGGACGCTGAGGAGGAGGCCTGAAGACTTGTGGGGCTATACCAGAGCAGTGAGTAAGCACAAATGTGAAGGCAAAAGTGCAGGAAGAGTCTCAGCAAGGGGCTCTGGAGGAGACAGAAAAGGAGCTGAAACCCTGGCACACTCCAAATACAGATAGGCCTGGGCTCTGGGTCTCCCTCTGGCCCAGAACAAACAGTGCCAGGGCAGAATGAAAACAGAGTCAGCAACACGCTGGTGCTCCATGACAGAGCCCAGCCAACTAATTCCTGCTGGGCCGTGGAACGAAGGTGGAACACAGGCTGGTCTCCCAGAGCTTCTTGTCCTGAGGAGGAGGTAGCATGTCCAGCCAGTGTCCTTTTAGAGGACATGTTGGGTCAGCAGTGCTATATATTGGGCAAGCACATTAGGGTCTACCCCATCCGGCCAACCATCATCCAGAAGGTCATTGACTGGGAGCACATTTACACTGGAGCTTCACAGCGCTGTGGCTGGCTGTGCCCATAGAGCCCATGTTGAGTAGCAATGCTGAGCACCAATTCCTCAGGGAATGGAGGTCCCACTTCTCCAGCAGCAGGGTGCACACAGCCGCCACTGTCACAGGAGCAGCCACACGCTGCCCAGGGGCTCTGCCCAGCTCATGGCAAGGCCCGGGGCAAGGACTTCCCAGAGCACATGGTAAAGTTGCATGATCAGCTATTGCTGCCTGGTGATTGTTTAGTGGGCATCACACAGAGCCCTTCTGAGAACTTGGCTCAGGGATGGGGAACCTAAAGTCATGGGAGTGGAAGCCCATCATTGGGGAGCCTGCGTTAGCACTTCAGCCTCCCCTGTTGTTCTACCGTTGGGCTGGAGCACACAAAATCTACTAGCATGGGCAGCACTAGGCTCTGTTGTATGTGGGGAATGTCTTTCCCCTTCTTAGTTGGGGGCCACATCAGTGAGGGTTTGTTTTTTCTTTTTTTGCTTCTCACTTGTGTGTGGCCCCCAACTGATTTTTCTGTGGGTCATCAGCTCCCAACCCAAAAAAATGTCCCCACCCCTGCTCTAGCCGGTCTCAGGCTGACTACTCAGCATGCATCTCACAAGGCCACTCAGAGATTGGTCGATCTGGAGAGAAAAGACTGGTGTAGAAAACTCTCGCCCCTTATCTCAGTTGCTCCAGCGTTGTACTAATAAAAGCAAGCAGGATCTTATGAGGGGGATAAGGCAAAAAGCCA